>SJYQ01003766.1:195372-205750 GCA_006410935.1 Redunca redunca
AGATAGTATATTCAAAAGCAGAGACATTACCTTGCCGACTAAGGTCCGTCTAGTCAAGGCTATGGTTTTTCCTGTGGTCATGTATGGATGTGAGAGTTGGACTGTGAAGAAGGCTGAGTGCCGAAGAATTGATGCATTTGAACTGTGGTATTGGAGAAGACTCTTGAGAGTCCCTTGGACTGCAAGGAGATCCAACCAGTCCATTCTGAAGGAGATCAGCCCTGGGATTTCTTTGGAAGGAATGATGCTGAAGCTGAAACTCCAGTACTTTGGCCACCTCATGCAAAGAGTTGACTCATTGGAAAAGACTCTAATGCTGGGAGGGATTGGGGGCAGGAGGAGAAGGGGACGACAGAGGATGAGATGGCTGGATGGCATCACGGACATGATGGACGTGAGTCTGAGTGAACTCCGGGAGATGGTGATGGACAGGGAGGCCTGGCGTGCTGCAATTCATGGGGTCGCAAAGAGTTGGACATGACTGAGCGACTGAACTGAACTGAACTGAACTGAAGTAATCCAGACCCTTCCTTTGGTCAATAGTTTAAAGTTGTTCTCAAGCTTGGTATTAGCACACTGGTGAGTTGGCAATCAGTTGTACATTTTGAATGTAACTTTTTTTTGTCAATGTGAACGAGATGCTGTTTCCTTTTCCTTTTATCAAAGAGAAGCATGGTGGTGGGGGAACAGCTGGAATCATCATTCATCCCAGGTGACTATAACAGAGCAAATGATTCTGGAAACAGCAGCAGCCTCACCTGGGGACTTATTAGACATGCAAATTCTGTTCTTTCCAAAGAACCACTGGATTAGAAATTCTGGGATGAGGTCCAGCAAGCTTTGGTTTAACCTTCCAGGTGACTGTAATGTACACTCGAGTTTGAGAACTACTGTAATAGACCCATTCCTGGTTGATTAAATTGTCCTTATATTGTAAATAAGATCAAGAATGAATCAAATGCTGCTTTACATGATAGACTCAGGCTATAATTTCACAGATTGCCTGGAGTAGGAAACGGCAACCCACACCAATATTCTTGCCTGGGAAATTCTCATGGACTGAGGAGCCAAGCGGGCTACAGTCCACGGGGTCGCAAAGAGTCAGACAGGACTGAATGACTGAGCACAATTTCACAGGATAAAAGTCATGCTAATAGAAATATGGTGAATCTGGATAATGAAGAAAGATTAGTATTTGCGGAGGCAGTTGTATGTGCATAATTTGAGCCAGAGAGGGAAGATTGGCTGTAGCCGTCTCTGGTGGAAAGATTGAACTGAAACCTGACTACCTACCATCTCCTCTCAACTCTAACTCTTGAGTCTTAGAAGTCATCAAAACCCTCCACTCTCCGGGCTTCTCTGTCAGTGCAAGGACAGCCTGCAGTGCAGGGACCTTAGTTACGTACTGTATAGTCAGACCACTCTAGATGGCTGTTCTCTTGTTCTTTGAGCCCTTGCTTTACCCTACTCACATGAATGTGCTTGCCCCCTGCCTCTTAGGCCAGAATGGCTCCACCTGCTAGTTTATTAAAGGAAAACATCTCCTGACGCTCTTTAACCCAAGGAGCCATGAAGGAAGTGCCTCAGCTGCTGGTTTCCCTGGTTGCTGATGAGCCAATAGCTGACATCAGTTCCCCCTATAAATGGTAGGCTCCCCCCCCACACCTGCTGTGGCAAAGATGGCAGCTGTGTCCTGCTTACTGTCTGCTGCACATCACTCCAAGACCTTGCTTCAGATGGGTAAGATTCCTGACCTATGAAGCCATTTAAATCTGGGTCACTGTCTCTGAGCTCTTTCTTCAGTCTTGAGGTTGGGCAACTACAAGACTTGCAGGCCTGAGGGGTGTAGCCCAACAATTGCCAAGCCAGCCAAGAGGCTGAGGAAACTCCTGGGGAATGCCAAGGCACGAGGAAATAAGGACATAAGGACCGGGAACAGAAAGCAGCGGGGGTGATGCCAAGGTGGCCGTCCACTAGCATATGGGGACCTGTGACAGGGGCCTACTGGAAGAGATAGCTTTCTCTTCCATTATATTGATGATATACTGTTAACTTCAGTCTTTTCCCAGCTTAAAAGTAGCAGCCCCATCCTCATGGTTCATCTCATTGTATGGGGTAGGCTCCATATAGACAAAATACAAGGACCTGGGTTAGCTACAAAAGACAAGCATACACTGAACCCATCACCCCTAAACAACTACAGACACAGACTTTAGGGACATGGAGTTAGGAGCAGGTTTGTGAATTGGACTTGTTCAGTTACCCAGGAGGGCTTGGTTCGGATCTGTGGCAATGGTAAAATAGTAAGAGTACCTTGGGACTCTGACTTTAGCTACAGAAGGGAGCAAATCAGTGATATAGCGTGATAACAGCCATTGTTCCCTGTGTTGTCTGCAATGCGTTACAACAAGGGGAAGATATTACAAAAGGCCTGCCTGAGTCCTCAGGCAATGCATAAAAAACAGTGAATGGAGTCTAGAACAGCTGCGTGTGTCATCAGAACCCCCACAGGACCCTATGACTGTAAGGGTCATTCAGGGTAAGTAGGGAAAGAGTATATGATCGGGCCACACAAGATGGCTATTCTCTTGCTCTTTGAGTCCCCTGCTTAACCAGTCCCTGCTTCACCTGTGCCCTGTTCTCATAAACGTGCTTGCCCCTTAGGCCAGAAGGGCTCCACCTGCTAATTTATTAAAGGGCAATATCTACTCTTGTGATGGTCATTAACCCAAGGGGCGATGAGGGACGTGCCTCAGCTGCTGGTTTCCCTGGTAGCTGATGAGCCAACCTGTTGTCAATTCTTTGCATAAATAGAAGCCTTCTTTTCCCTCCAGGTGGCGAACCTGTTGTCAATTCTTTGTATAAATAGTAGCCTTCTTTTCCCTCCAGGTGGCGAAGCCTGCTCCCATGTCTTGCCCACCGTCTGTTGCATGTGGATTCTCCAAGACCTGCTTGAGGTATGTAAGACCGCCCATCTATTAAGCCTTTGATGTTTCTGTCGCTATCTCTGGGTTCTTTTTCAGTCTCAAGGCTGGGCAACTACAAAACTTGCAGAGCTGTGGGGTCTAGCCCAACATACATACTGCTATATCCACTCGTTGATCCCTACATTTTTACCACAATTTAGCATCTATCTCTCCTTGCTGTTTGTAACTTTTAGTGTCTCTTTGCTTACTTTCCAAAAAGCTTTTTCTGCTCCTTTGCCTTCTTGCAACAATGGCTCTTCCTTGTTTGCCACCTTTTCCTTCAGCTGATATCTCACTACTCATGCCGGGTGTGCGTCTTTGTGTCCATCTCCAGTGTCTCACCCACTTTCCTCATCCCAAGCCACTGGCGAGCAAAACATTTTAAAAAGCAGTGGCCTATGTGAGACTTCCCTGGTGGTCCAGTGGCTGAGATTCCACATTCCCAATGCAGGGGCCCCGGGTTTGCTTCCTGGTCAGGGAACTAGATCCCACATGCCACAGCTAAGAGAGTTCACATGCTGCAACTAAGACCTGGCTCAGCCAAAAAATAAAAATATTTTAAAAAGCAGTGTCCTGCAGCACCAACTCGCTATAGTATAGATGAGTAAGTCCTCCCCACATGTGTGCATGCTAAGTTGCTCAGTCGTGTCTCTTTGCGACCCTATGGACTGTAGCCTACCAGGCTCCTGTGTCCATGGGATTCTCTAGGCAGGAATACTGGAGTGGGTTGCCATGCCCCCCTCCAGAGGATCTTCCTGACCCAGGGATCAAATCCATGTCTCATGTCTCCTGCATTGGCAGGTGGGTTCTTTACCACTAGTACCACCTGGGAAGCCCAGTCTTTCCCACCCCCACCTTTAAATCAAGTCTTGTGGACCAGCCTACCCAAGGTACCCAATAAGCATGATTCCATAAACATGTGTGCATACACGATTTGAATAGTCTGCTTTCTTTTTCTCTGAGACCAACCTTTTTAAGTCAGTATGATGTCTGTTTTATTACCTTGAATTTGTTTAGGACTTGAATTCTTCCTAGCTGGAAAATGCTAGAAGTTCTTAAAAAAAAAAAAAAAAACTTGATGTTCTTTAAAATGCTGTGTTATAGGGCCCAGCGGAGCACCAGCCTGAGCGGGGCCGCCTCTCCGCCTGCACTCGGGCCTCTTGGCTGCTGCCTCGCGGCTGCGCCTGAGCTGATCAGGTGGCCCCAGGTACTGGCATATTTCACCATCCGTGAAAACTTTCCTGTAATTCAGTTTTCCTCACTCCAGTATTACGAATTACACCAAATTAAAAAGATATGAGTATCCTAAAAAAAGAAAAAGGAAAACTTTGCATCCTTTTCATTATTCAGATTCCTCTGGAGTAAGCAGAATTGCAGATTGAATGGAATTTTTTCTGATCATTGTTACAGTGTTTGTTCTGTGAGATAACCAGACNCTTGAATTTGTTTAGGACTTGAATTCTTCCTAGCTGGAAAATGCTAGAAGTTCTTAAAAAAAAAAAAAAAAACTTGATGTTCTTTAAAATGCTGTGTTATAGGGCCCAGCGGAGCTCCAGCCTGAGCGGGGCCGCCTCTCCGCCTGCACTCGGGCCTCTTGGCTGCTGCCTCGCGGCTGCGCCTGAGCTGATCAGGTGGCCCCAGGTACTGGCATATTTCACCATCCGTGAAAACTTTCCTGTAATTCAGTTTTCCTCACTCCAGTATTACGAATTACACCAAATTAAAAAGATATGAGTATCCTAAAAAAAGAAAAAGGAAAACTTTGCATCCTTTTCATTATTCAGATTCCTCTGGAGTAAGCAGAATTGCAGATTGAATGGAATTTTTTCTGATCATTGTTACAGTGTTTGTTCTGTGAGATAACCAGACTTAAGCTGACAGCAAAATCTTTGATCCTGATACAGAGATGTCAAATGAATTGCCAAAATTTGCAGATGGAATCTAGGCCAGAAACAGAAATTAAAACTACCTGGTTCCCAGTCCTGTATGTAGACTTCTAGACCACACTGCCTTTCCTACAGAAAAATCAGCTGATATTGAAATTTGTGATGAAAGACCCTGCTCCCCTGAATCAGTCCACCAGCAAACCCAAGAGGAGAGCTCCATAGAAGTTCAGACTGCTGAAGGTGTTCCAGTTGCCACCAGAAGTGCATGCAATTTCTGGAGACTATGATACAGAGACAGGAAACAATTCCTCTGAGAGATTCCAAGACCAAACTGATGAAGAGCCACCAACTAAACTTTGCAAAATTGTTGACAAGAGCCAAGCTTTGAATATGACTGCACACCAGAAATGGCCTTTACTGAGAGCTAGCAACGGTGGCCTCTATAAATGTGAACTTTGTGAGTTCAACAGCAAATATTTTTCTGATTTAAAGCAGGCATACGATCTTGAAGCACAAGCGTACTGATTCAAACGTGTGTCGAGTATGCAAAGAGAGTTTCTCTACCAACATGCTTCTGATTGAACATGCCAAACTGCATGAAGAGGATCCCTACATTTATAAATACTGTGATTATAAGACAGTAATTTTTGAGAACCTCAGCCAGCACGTTGCAGACACATATTTTAGTGATCACCTTTATTGGTGTGAGCAATGTGACATACAGTTCTCCTCAAGCAGCGAACTCTACCTACATTTCCAGGAGCAGCTGTGATGAACAGTACTTGTGTCAGTTCTGTGAACATGAAACAAATGATCCAGAAGACTTGCATAGCCTTGTGGTAAACGAGCATGCATGTACATGAATAGAGTTAAGTGATAAGTATAACAATGGAAAACATGAACAGTATAGCCTCTTAAGCAAAATCACATTTGACAGATGTAAAAACTTCTTTGTCCAGTGTGTGGGTTTCGGAGTAGACTTCATCCAAATGTTAACAGACATGTTGCTATTGAACACAGTAAAATTTTTCCTCATTTGTGATGACTGTGGGAAAGGCTTCTCAAGTATGCTAGAATATTACAAACGTTTAAATTCACGTTTATCTGAAGGGATTTATTTATGTCAATACTGTGAATATTCAACAGGACAGATTGAAGATCTTAAAATTCATCTAGATTTCAAGTATTTGGCTGATTTACCTCACAAATGTAGGGACTGATGAGGTTTGGAAATGAAAGGGAATTAATAAGTCACCTTCCAGTCCATGAAACGACTTGATTGTTCTCTTTAATTTCTATAATATTGATATGAAATAATACTACTTTTTTGGAGAAAATACTGTATTATAGCCTTTCGGGTTTCCTCTATTAACATGTGAGCCAGCAGGTCAAGTGGACTGCATACCTACTGTGTGCTTTTCACATACCCTTTTGATGTGCAAACTATGTGTTACTCGAAACACTTGATAAATAACTTATGAATGCATGCCTTTTTAGAATGACAGGTAGGATGACTATTTTATAGGCAAGATGGAAAGATGTTGATAAAGAAAATTCCAGATCACTGACTTCTTAAAGTATTTCAGATCTGGTAGATCTGTTTCTATACTTGTGTTCTTGGAATAAGCCTACAGCTTTCCTCTGAAAATGTGAAAATACTGCTAAAATCTAGCATAATAGATTCTGCAGAGGCCATTTTTTGCCTTTAGTCAAATTGCTGCTTAAATGAGAGTCATTAAGAAATGACAGATTCTCTCATCTTTTCTACATCAAGTTCTATAATACCAAAAAACCTAAGTGGGTTATATAAGAAAATGTCCTTTTGCATAAGAAATGCGTTCTGAAGGGTAGGCCATCTGCAGCTCACTCATATGAATAGAGTGTTGTTGTTTTAGTTGCTCAGTCGTGTCATACTCTTTGCAACCCCATGGACTGTAGCCCACCAGGCTCCTCTGTCTATGGAATTTCCCAGGCAAGAATACTGGAGTGCGTTGCCATTTCCTTCCCTCAAGGATCTTCCAGACCCAGGGGATGAACCCGTGTCTCCTTTATTGCAGGTGGATTCTTTACCACTGAGCCACCAGGGAAGCCCATAAATAGAATAGCTCTGGCCAATAGAAATACAATGAATGGCATACAGTAATTTAAAATACACCAGTAGGCATATTAAAAAGAACAAAAGCTATTAATAAAAACACACTGCTCCCATCCTACCAATGGGAAGCTGCATAAACTACGAAATATTTAGAACCCGCCAGAGCTAAGGTTCGGAGAAGGTGATGGCACCCCACTCCAGTACTCTTGCCTGGAAAATCCCATGGACAGAGGAGCCTGGTAGGCTGCAGTCCATGGGGTCGCTAGGAGTCAGACACGACTGAGCGACTTCATTTTCACTTTTCACTTTCATGCATTGGAGAAGGAAATGGCAACCCACTCCAGTGTTCTTGCCTGGAGAATCCCAGGGACGGGGGAGCCTGGTAGGCTGCCGTCTATGGGGTCGCACAGAGTCGGACACGACTCAAGTGACAGCAGCAGCAGCAGCAGCAGAGCTAAGGTTGAAAACCTATTGAGTCCAGAAAGTAAAAGCACCTCCTAGAAGAGAGGTTGTAACAGTTGCCTTCATCTTTGACATGGCTATGAACAGGACAGTGCAGAGAAGAGGAAGCTTCCACAGATACAGGTAAGAAGACAACAACTGAGCTTGTAATAAGATTTAGCTGACGTGGCCCCTTTAAAATAACTTTTCGTCTGCTTATTTTTGGCTGTGCTAGGTCTTCACTGTTGCGTGGGCTTTTCTCTAGTTGTGGCAAGCAGAGGCTACTCTTCACTGTGGTGTGCCAGCTTCTCCTGGCAGTGGCTTTCCCTTGTGGAGCACAGGGTTTAGGGAGTGTGGGCTCAGGAGTTGCAGCTCCCAGGCTCTGGAGCACAGGCTGAATGTTGTGGCACACAGGCATCGTTGCTCCATGGCATGTGGGATCTTCCTGGACCAGGAATCGAACCCTTGTCTCCTGTATTGGTAGGTGGATTCTGTACCACTGAGCCACCAGGGAAGTCCCTGACACAGGCCGTTCAGATCCCTGGGGGAGACAACCCTCTTCCATAGACTTTCATGGAGTGCTTGTGAGAGACTGGGGGCAAAGCAGGAGAGCTGAAGGATATACCAGCTGAGGCACACATCTGCTGAAATCTGAGGGCCAAACCAGAGGATAACAAACCCACAGGTGCTCTCGGCCTTGTGCTGCTTTTCATAGTTTTCAGCTGGGAGAGAAGCGACTGTATGAGAGGGCCCCAACCCCAAGGTAAAACATGGGGCCTGCTGCAGAGGGAGATCAGGAGAGCTAAAATAAGCTCTCCAGGCATACAGTTTCCAAGTATATCAAAGACAATGTTTGATGCGACGCTTAAATAACTCCGTAAAGAATCTGCCTGCAATGCAGGAGACAAGGGTTTCAACCCCTGGATTGGGAAGATCCGCACTCCCAGTATTCTTGCCTAGAGAATTCCATGGACAGGAGAGCCTGGCGGCCTATAGTCCACAGGGTCACAAAGAGTTGTACACGACTGAGCAGCTAAGACTTCAATTTTCAAATAACTTAATCTGTGGTGAGCTGAATCTAACCATAGAGCCCAGGCCCAGCTCAACTACAGATTAGATTCACTCACACTTCAAGGCTAACATCCTGATGGAAAAAAAGATATGCCCCCCCTTGCTGGACATAAAGTTTATTTGAGCCTCTTCAATTTTTAAACATACTATATACTGCATTCCACCAAAATTATGAGGCATGCAAGGAAGTGTGGCCTTGTCAAGAAACAAAATGTTAATAAAATCAAATGCAGGTATGACAGAGCTGTCGAAATTACCAGTTAGGGACTCTTCAAAAAAAAATCTATAAATATGTTAATTAGTCTAGTTGGGTATGTGGACAGTATGAGTAAATGGTGGGTTTTAGCAGAGACATGGAAACTATAACAAAGAGCCAAAGGAAAAGGTTAGAAATAAAAAATGGTCTCAGAGATGAAGAATACTTCAATAGGCTTATCAGTAGACCGAATACAGCTAAGGAAGGAATCGGTAAACTTTAGAAGTTACAGTAAAGAAACAGAAAAAGAAGGGAGGAAAATAAGTATTTGCATTCTTTAAAACTGATGAAATAATCAGCCCACAGATCAAAGAAACTCAGATACACAAAAAGATTCAAAAATTATAAACAAAAACCCACACAGACACATCATAATCCAAATTATTAAAAAACAAAAAGGGAAATCTTGAAAGCAACCAGAGAAAAATATACTACCTAAAGGTGAACAATTACACAAATAACAGCTGACTTCTCATCAAAAACCACTGAAGTCAGAGGAAAAAATGTAAATGTGGGTCAAAAAGTAAATGCAATTGTAGTTTTATTGAATATTACCAAAATGCCCTTTAAGAGAATTGTACAAATTTGAAAAGCCACAGGCAATGTAAGAGTGCCCATTTCCCCAAAGCTTTGCCCAAACAGTATGTTACACTTTTTCCAATTTGATAAGCAAGAAATAGTATCTCAATGTAGTTTCTTACAAGCAAGGTCAAACTCTGTTTGACGTGGGTAAGAGTCATTGCCTTATTTTTAGATGAATTGTCTCTTCATATACTTTATTCATGCCTTTTCCCCTTCACTCAAGTTTCTAAGATAGATAAACATATTGACCTTTACGCTATATTTTGCAGCTTGTGTCAGCCTGACTATGACTTGGTTTATGGTATTTTTTCCCTGAAAATATACAATCAAATGTGTCCATTTTTCTTTTGCTACTTCTGGACTTTCACAGTTGAAGTCTTTCTTCTCACTCAAGATAAAGATGAATTCACTCAGGTTTTCCTCCAGTCCTTGTGTGATTTCATCTTTCATTATATTCAAATCACTGGTCCATTGGGAATTCAGTCTTAGATTTTATGCTTCATAGTGGCTGTACTAGTTTGCATTCCCACCAACAATGTAAAAGGGTTCCCTTTTCTCCACACCTTCTCCAGCATTTATTGCTTGCAGACTTCTGGATCACAGCCATTCTGACTGCTGTGAAGTGGTACCTCATTGTGGTTTTGATTTGCATTTCTCTGATAATGAGTGATGTTGAGCATCTTTTCATGTGTTTGTTAGCCATCCGTATGTCTTCTTTGGAGAAATGTCTATTTAGGTCTTTGGCCCATTTTTTGATTGGGTCATTTATTTTTCTGGAATTGAGCTGCAGGAGTTGCTTGTATATTTTTGAGATTAGTTGTTTGTCAGTTGCTTCATTTGCTATTATTTTCTCCCATTCAGAAGGCTGTCTTTTCACTTTGCTTATATTTTCCTTTGTTGTGCAGAAGCTTTTAATTTTGATTAGATCCCATTTGTTAATTCTTGCTTTAATTTCCAGAATTCTGGGGGGTGGATCATAGAGGATCCTGCTGTGATTTATGTCGGAGAGTGTTTTGCCTATGTTCTCCTCTAGGAGTTTTATAGTTTCTGGTCTTACATTTAGATCTTTAATCCATTTTGA
>SJYQ01003766.1:207383-223489 GCA_006410935.1 Redunca redunca
AGGATGAGATGGCTGGATGGCATCATGGACACGATGGACGTGAGTCTGAGTGAACTCCGGGAGATGGTGATGGACAGGGAGGCCTGGCGTGCTGCGATTCATGGGGTTGCAAAGAGTCGGACACGACTGAGCGACTGAACTGAACCATATATAACTTTTTCCAAACCAGCCGGTTGTAGTATCATTTATTGAAATACCTTCTTGCTCTCAGTGACTTGAAATACCACTTTAAAGAGTTCATATGAGCTTGGATCAACTTCTAGATTTTTTGTTTCATGTTCCACGGGCTTGTATATTCATGGGCTATTACCACGGTTTTAATTGCAGACTTTACAGTTTATTTTTCATATGTGAGGGCTAGTCCTCATAAATTTTCTTAGTATTTCTATTAACTTCATATGGAGCAACATGTATCAACTTGTCTAGCTTCACAAAAAAGCTAGAATTTGAGGGGAGGAACTGAGTTAAATCAATAAACTAGGGAGAACTGACATTTTATGATGTGGCAATATCTGATCCAAATATGAGAGAGAACATTTTACCAAACTTAATTTTATTTACAGTTTAAAGTTTTCCTCATATAAATGTGTACATTTCTGATTAAATGTTATTTCTAATATTTTATCTTGTTACTAGGATGGTCTGTAATGTCACTAGAAACTGTTTATAAGAAGGCTAATGACTTCCACATGTTCACTTTATATCCTGCTACTGAGTTTGATCAATGATTGTCTAGGGGGTCCAGGTGTATCATATTGTCTACAAATAGCTAATTTTTTGTGGAATGGTAATTGTGGAAAGTCAAGTTGATTATAATATTTATATGAAAATGCAGTGAACCTGGAAGACTCAAGACAAAAACAAATGTGGGCTAATATTACATGATTTCAGGTCTCATGGATAACCATAGTAATTATACTGTGACATTGGTGTGAGGATATTTAAATAAATGGAATAAAACATAATCAAGAAATGGACATATACATATATGATCACTTGATCAACAGTCACCAAGATTAAATGAGAGAAGTGTTTAAATAAATAGTGCTAAGTAACTCGGTACAGATGTGGGAGGGAAAAAAATCCTTGATTAGTAATGATCTGGAAGTACTAATATTTTGTAGTAGAAATTAAAAGACGCTTACTCCTTGGAAGGAAAGTTATGACCAACCTAGATAGCATATTGAAAGCAGAGACATTACCTTGCCAGCAAAGGTCTGTCTAGTCAAGTCTATGGTTTTTCCAGTGGTCATGTATGGATGTGAGAGTTGGACTGTGAAGAAAGCTGAGCACCGAAGAATTGATGTTTTGAACTGTGGTGTTGGCGAAGACTCTTGAGAGTCCCTTGGACTGCAAGGAGATCCAACCAGTCCATCCTAAAGGAGATCAGGCTGGGGTGTTCTTTGGAAGGACTGATGCTGAAGCTGAAACTCCAATACTTTGGCCACCTAATGCGAAGAGTTAACTAACTGGAAAGGACTCTGATGCTGGGAGGGATTGGGGGCAGGAGGAGAAGGGGATGACAGAGGATGAGATGGCTGGATGGCATCACCGACTCGATGGCCATGAGTTTGAGTGAACTCCAAGTGTTGGTGATGGACAGGGAGGCCTGGCGTGCTGTGGTTCATGGGGTCGCAGAGTCGGACACGACTGAGCAACTGAACTGAATTGAACTGAAGATCCCTTGGAGGAGGAAATGGCAACCCACTCCAGTATTCTTACCTGGAGAGTCCCACAGAGAGAGGAGCCTGGCAGGCTGCAGTCCATGGTGTCACACAATGTCCAACGTGACTTGGAGACTGAGCACGCAAGTTCTGAAATATTTATAAGGTTTACAGTTTCCTATCTGTAGTTCCACAATTCTCTCTAAATCTTTTGGTACCAAAACTCTACCTAATCTGAATTTATTGGCAAACAAACCTAATCTGGAATGTTTTGCGGCAACTTGTGTAACCTTTATTTAGTTTACCATATTCATACATTTCACTGCAGGTATATCCATGTATTTAATTAGAAGTTAACAGACCCTACTAATTGTGTTTCATACTATATAATATATGCAATTTATTGCCTTGGTAAACCCCTAAAGTTCTGAATTCAAACATATATACAAATGAGATAATACATGTGAAATAGTATCTTGTTTGGCACAGAAAAACTCAATATGTTTACTACACCACTGTCACCACCATTACCATTATTATAAATTGTGGAAGTAGCTGAAAAAGTGACTACTTTTAAGTGTTTGGTCAAAATGACAACAAAGGTTTAAAGAACTGGCTTGGGTCTATAGGTGAATCAAGTCTCCTCCTCAAGACGGAGGAGCCTGGTGGGCTGCAGTCCATGGGGTTGCTAAGAGTCAGACACGACTGAGCGAGTTCACTTTCACTTTTCAGTTTCATGTATTGGAGAAGGAAATGGCAACCCACTCCAGAATTCTTGCCTGGAGAATCCCAGGGACGGCAGAGCCCGGTGGGCTGCCATCTATGGGGTCACACAGAGTCAGACACGACTGAAGTGACTTAGCAGCAGCAGCATGGCCTCTTTAAAGAAATGTCTATTCAGGTCTTCTGACCATTTCTTGAGTGGGTTGTTTGTTTTGATGCTATTAAACTTCCCTGGCAAAGTTTACTTTGCCAACAAAGATCCATCAGGTCAAAGCTGTGGTTTTTCCAGTAGTCATGCATGGATGTGAGAGTTGGACTGTAAAGAAAGCTGATCACTGAAGAATTGATGCTTTTGAACTGTGGTGGTAGAGAAGACTCTTGAGAGTCCCTTGGACTGCAAGGAGATCAAGCCAGTAAATCCTAAAGAAATCAGTCCTGAATATTCATTGGAAGGACTGAAGCTGAAGCTCCAATACTTGGGCCACCTGTTGCAAAGAACTGACTCATTGGAAAAGACCCTGATGCTGGGAAATATTGAAGGCAGGAGGAGAAGGGGATAACAGAGGATGAGATGGTTGGATGGCCTCCCTGACTCGATGGACATGAGTTTGAGTAAGCTTCAGGAGTTGGTGATGGACAGGGAAACCTAGCGTGCTGCAGTCCATGGGGTCACAGAGAGTCTTACATGACTGAGTGACTAAACTGAACTGAAGCTTCCATATGGCTCAGATGGTAAAGAATCACCTGCTGTGCAGGAGACTTGGGTTTGATCCCTGGGTTGGGAAGATCCCCTGGAGGAGGACATGGCAACCCACTCCAGTATTCTTGCCTGGAGAATCCCCGTGGATGGAGGAGCCTGGTGGGCTACAGTCCATAGAGTCACAAAGAGTTGGACATGACTGAGTGACTAAGCACAGCATGCAAGAATAAGCTGTAAATTTTGGAGACTAATCCCTTATCAGTCACATCATTTGCAAATATTTTCTCCCCTTCTGTGGGTTGTCTTTTCATTTTGTCTATTGTTTCCTTTGCTGTGCAAAAGCTTTTGAGCTTAAGTAGGTCCCGTTTGTTTATTTTTGCTTTTATTTCCATTATTCTGGGAGATGGATTGAAAAAAATGTTGCTATGATTTATGTTACTATTCTGCCTATGTCTTCCTCTAAGAGTTTTTATAGTGTCTAGTCTAACATTTAGGTCTTTAATCCATTTTGAGCATATTTTTGTGTATGGAGTTAAGGAATGATCTAATTTCATTTCTTTACAAGTCCTGCCTGGTTAATTTTAGAGAATCTGTAGGGATTAAAAGAGGTAGCAGATTTCCCAGTAGGGCACAATCAGGAAAAGATTGTTACCATCCAGAAAGCATTTACTTTTCAGAGGGGGAGAGGAGAATGATTGAAATACACAGGAAGAATAGGATAAGGACTGAGAAAAGAGGCAGGGCCAGAGAGAACAGCTTCTTTCCAGAAATGACTCCTTTTCGTGGGTCAACAATATGAGTGAGTCATGACCAATGAGTATAGCTGTATGGACTTTAAGGTCCAATGAAAAACTTAAATTAGCCTTAGCAAAAGCTATAAATATTTTCTCCTACTTCATAGGTTGTCTCTTGATTCATGATTTCCTTTGCTGTGCAATAGCTTTTAAATTTGATTAGGTCCTTTTTGTTTGTTTGTTTTTGTTTGTTTTGTTTTTTGCTTTTGTTTCTTTTGCTTTGGGAGACTGATCTAAGAAAACATTGCTGTGGTTTATGTCAGGATGTTTTGTTTATGTTCTAGAAGTCTTGTGGCATCTTGTCTTATATTTAGGTCTTTAAACCATTTTGAGTTTCTTTTTTGTCTGTGGTGTTAGGGAGTGTTCTAATTTCGTTCATTTACTTTCAGCTTTCCCAATGCTGAAGAGACTTGTCTTTATTGTATATTCTGCCTCATTTGTTGAAGTTTAATTGACTAGGGGATGAGGGTTTCTTTCTGGCCTCTCGTCTGTGCCATTGATCTATATGTCTTTGTAGTATTGTCTGAAGTCTGGGAGAGTTATGCCTCCAGGTTTGTTTTTCTTCAGGATGGCTTTGGCAATTTTGGGTCCTTCATGGTTCCATATACACTTTAGGGTTCTAGTTCTATGAGAAAATGTCATGGGTAATTTGATAGGGATTGCATTAAATCCATAGATTGCTTTGGGTAACAATGGCCTTTTTAGCAGTATACTTCCAATCCAAGGCTTCCCTGATGGCTCAGCTTGTAAAGAATCCGCCTGCAATGTGGGAGACCTGGGTTGGATCCCTGGGTTGGGAACATCCCCTGCAGAAGGGAATGGCTACCCACTCCAGTATTCTGGCCTGGAAAATTCCATGGGCTATATTGTCTCTGGGGTCACAAAGAGTCAGACACAACTGAGCAACTTTCACTTTCACGCTTTCCAATCTAAGAGCATGGGATATGTTCTCATTTTATTGAATTGTCTTCCATTTCCTTTTTGAATGTTTTATAGTTCTTAGCATATAGGTCTTTCATCTCCTTGGTTAGGTTTATTCTGAGGTGTTATTTCTAAAGCCATTTTAAATGGTATATATATATTTTTTACTTTTTCTGATACTTCATTTTTAGTGTGAAGAAATGCAACAGATCGCTGTATAATTTGTATCCTGCCACCTTGCTGAATTCATTTATTCTAAAATTTTGTGTAGAGTCTTTAAGGTTTTCTACATAAAATATTATTTCATTTGTACATGACGAAATTATGTTATCTGTATGTAATGACATTTACCTCTTCCATTCCAGTTTGGATACCTTTTAACTTCTCTTTGTTTGATTGCTGTGGCTAAGACTTCCAATCCTATGTTGAAAAGAAGTGATTAAAGTGGGCATTGTTGAGTGAAAAGATAGTCTGGAATGGGAGAAAATATTTGCAAATAATGTAAATGATAAGGGATTAACTCCAATATATACAAACAGCTCAGACAACTCAATAATGAGAACAAGTCAGTCAAAAAATGGGTGAAAGGTCTAAACAGATATTTCTCCAAAGACATACAAATGGCCAACAGGCACATGTAAAAGATGCTCAACATCCCTAGTTATTAGGGAAATACAAATCAAAACTATAACAAGGTATCACCTCATGCGGGTCAGAATGGCTATCATCAAACTGTCTACAAATAATAAATGCTGGAGAGGGTGTGGAGAAAAGGGAACCCTCCTATTACTGCTGGTGGGAATGTAAATTGTTATAGTCACTATGGAGAACAATATGGAGGTTCCTTAAAAATAGAACTACCATATGATCCAGCAATCCCAGTCCTGGGCATATAGCCAGAAAATCAAACTCTAATTCAAAAAGAAACATACACCCCAGTGGTAATAGCAGCACTGTTTTCAAGTAGCCGAGACACGGAGGCAACTGAACTGTCCATCAACCGTGAGTAAATAAGGGCTTCCCTGTGGTCCAGTGGCTAAGACTCCGTGTTCCCAATATAGGAGACCTGGGTTCAATCCCTGGTCAGGGATCTAGATCCCACATGCCACAACTAAGACCCAGCACAATCAAATAAACAATTTTTTTAAGTGAATAGGTAAAGGAGATGAGTGTGTATATGCTCGATCATGTCCAACTCTTTGCAATCCCATGGACTCAGTCAGCCAGGTTCCTCTGTCCATGGAATTTCCAGGCGAGAATACTAGAGTAGTTTGTCATTTCCTACTCCAGGGGATCTTCCCAACCCAAGAATTGAACCCATGTCTCTTGCTTTTGTCCTGTTCCATCATTCCCCAAACTGAAGGACTCCTTTATGAAGGCCCTTATTATCAAAATCTATCTTCCTTCTGCCTACTCTCAAACATCCCTTTTAAAACAGAATTTTAATCACACAATGACTAAGTGGGTTTGTTTAGTCCATGAAACTCTGCAAAATCCAAGCCATCCACTTTTCTTAGTGTTCTGGGACAATACATTTTTACAGATTTTTTTCAAAGGAATACTAGTTAGCTATAAAAAAGAAAGAAGTAATGTCATTTGCAGAAACAAGGATCTAAAGAATATCATACTAAGTGAAGTACGTCAGACAGAAAGACAAATGTGATAACACTTGTATGTGGAATCTAAAATATACAAATTAATTTACTTAAAAACAGACATTGGTAACCATAAGTTTGTTTTCCAATGGGTAGTGGAGGTGGGAAGGGAAAAACTAAGTATGGAATTAGATACTACTATACATAAAATAAATGAAAAACAAGGGTTTACTGTATAGCACAGGAAACTATATTATCTTGTAATTCCCTGGTGGCTCAGAGGTTAAAGTGCCTGCCTCCAGTGCGGGAGACCCGGGTTCGATCCCTGGGTTGGGAAGATCCCCTGGAGAAGGAAATGGTAACCCACTCCAGTAATCTTGCCTGGAAAATCCCATGGACAGAGAAGTCTGGTAGGCTATAGTCCATGGGGTCGCAAAGAGTTGGACACGACTGAGTGACTTCACTTTCAGCCTATAGTGGGAAATATCTGGAAAAATACATATAACTGAACTGCTTTGCTGTATACCTGAAACTAACACAACATTATAAATCACTATGCTGTTATTCAGTTGGTACGTCATGTCCAACTCTCTGCGACCCCATGGACTGTGCCTGCCCATCTCTTCTGTCCATGAGATTATCCTGGCAGATTTACTGGAGTGGGTTGCCATTTTCTTCTCCAGTTAATCACTATACTTCAACTAAAAAAGAAGTAAAACAAAACAAAAAACTGTGAAAATGTATTGTCCCAGAACACTAAGAAAAGTAGGTGGCTTGGATTTTTCAGTTTAGCGGACCAAATAAACCCATTTAGTCTTCATGTGATTAAAATTCTGTTTTAGAAAGGATTTCAAGAGTAGGCAGCAAGAAGATAGATTTTGATAATAAGGGGCTTCATAATGGAGTCTTCCAGTTTGGGGACAGATGGAACAGGACAAAAATAGGCTCAGATTCACAGGAGAGGATCAGTGAAGAAAAGAATCCAGACTTGACTAGGAATGTGTCAATTCTATTCATTCAGACTGAGAACTTTTACCAGTTCCTTTCTGAGACCCACATACATCTTTTACAGTTAGTTGTCATGGACTAAGGGGCTTTCCAGATGGTGTTAGGGGTAAATAACCCACCTGCCAGTGCAGAAAATGTACAAGACTCTGGTTCGATCCTTCCAGGGCAGATACCCTGGAGAAGAGTATGGCAACCCACTCCAGTATTCTTGCCTGGAGAACCCCATGGACAGAGGATCCTGGCAGGCTATGGCTCATAGGGTTGGTGAAGAGTTGGACACGACTAAAGCAACTTAACACATCACGTCGGTGGGCTAAGTGTTTTGTCCCCTTCAAATTCCCATGTTGAAGCTCTAACCCTCAATGTGATTGTACTTGAGGATGAGGTTAGATGAGGTGATGAGAATGAGGCTTGTGAGATTAGTGTTCTTATGAGAAGACACTGAAGAACACTCTCCTTTGCTGTGGGAGGACACAGGAACAGGTATCTGTCTGCAAGTGACGAAGAGAGCTCTCCCAGGACCTGAATACCACACACATTGACCTTAAACTTTCCAGCTTCCAGAACTGTAAGAAAATAAATCTGTTGATTAAGCCATCTAGCCGACGCCATGTTATGGCAGGACGAGCAGACTAAGTGTGTAGCAACACACTTTCATACTAGAATGAGTCAACAGATGTGAGTTCAGTCAGTTTATATGACTCCTAGTCTCATTATTCCAAAGCAAAAGAGCCCCCTTAAGGTATTTTTTATATTGACATGGATTGAGTGTACCGATTATTGAAACCCAGTGAGATCCAACCAGGGAAACAGCAGCCGTCATGCAACGCTGCCTTAGAGAAAATTATTTCTGCCTGGTAATGCTAGAAGTTAAGTGAATCGGAGAAGGCAATGGCACCCCACTCCAGTACTCTTGCCTGGAAAATCCCATGGACGGAGGAGCCTGGTAGGCTGCAGTCCATGGGGTTGCTGAGGGTCGGGCAGGACTGAGCGACTTCATTTTCACTTTTCACTTTCATGCATTGGAGAAGGAAATGGCCACCCACTCCAATGTTCTTGCCTGGAGAATCCCAGGGACGGGGGAGCCTGGTGGGCTGCCGTCCGTGGGGTTGCACAGAGTCGGACACAACAGAAGTGACATAGCAGCAGCAGCAAACAAGTGAATAGGGATAAAATAGCTAAATAGGCCAACTTCTCTACTCGGTTCAACTGGTAATAGGTTTTGGAAGGCAGTAGGAAACCGTAGGCTAAAATCTTTTTGGTGGCTCACTGCCTCCACCTGCTGGAGATTTGGAGCTATAACAGGGCTGTTGGTTAGGCATTTTTTGCTTTCTTTAGTTATTTTTAGGTATTTGATATTTCTTGGTATTACAACTTGTGTCTCCTTAAAATTTTATTTTCAAATCATTAGTTGCTTGTAAATGGCTTTATAAATGATTTTTTAAAAATTTACCTTATATCAGCAATCTCACTAATCTCTTTGCTGCTGCTGCTAAGTTGCTTCAGTCGTGTCCGACTCGGTGTGACCCCGTAGAGGGCAGCCCACCAGGCTCCCGCGTCCCTTGGATTCTCCAGGCAAGAATACTGGAGTGGGTTGCCATTTCCTTCTCCACACTAACCTCTTACTAGTTTACTAAATTAACTTGAATTTTTTTCTATACAATCAAATAATCTGAAGAATGAGTTTTACTTATTCTTTTAATTATTATAGATTCTTGTTCTTTTTCTTACCATATGCACTGGCTAGGATCTCCTATACAAAGTCAAATAGAAGCAGAGGTAGGAGGCATCCTCTGCTTGTTCCTGGCCTCAGAGCCTATGATTTCAACATTTCACACTTACGTGTGCTACATATATTTCTGTAAATAGGCCATCATATAAAGGAAATTCTCTCATACTAAGTTTACTGAAGTTCTTATCATGAATTAATGGTACTTAATAAGGGTGGCGATAAAGAATGATGTATAATTCTGCTTCTATTTGACATTGTAGATTTAGTAAACTAGTAAGAGTTAGGTTGCTGATACAAGGTAAATTTTAAAAAATCATTTGTAAAGCTATTACAAAGCAACTAATGATTAGAAAATAAAATTTAAGAAGAAACCAGTTATAATACCAAGAAAATAAAATACCTAANGACCTCTAGTTAGAAAAATCTAAAATATCATTGGGAGAAATTATTAAAGAAGACTTCAATGAAGGAAGTATATATCTCATTTTTGTGGAACAGAGATCTTGATATTATACATCAGTTCTCCCAAAATTCATCTTCAGATTAAATGCAAACCCAAATGAAATTCCCACAGATTTTAAAAATGAAATTGGTACTGCAGTTGCTTCAGAAATGCAAAAGTCAAAGTCTTCCTACTTGAAGAACAAAAGACTTGCTCTCCCTGAATATCATAACCATGCAGATTGGGCTCAAGGATAGACAAACTGACTGTGGGACACCACAGAGAACTGAAAAACCAGGCCAAGAGACAAAATGGACATTGGATTTATTGCTGAGGTTGATGTTGCAGTTGTTGTTCTTTGTTCAGTCCCTAAGTCGTGGCCAACTCTTCGCGACCCCGTGAACTGAGCACAGCAGCCTTCCCTATCCCTTACTCTCTCTCTGAGTTTGCTCAGACTCATGTCCATTGAGTCAGAATGCCATCCAAACATCTCATCCTCTGTAGCCCCCTTCCCCTCCTGGCCTCAATCTTTCCCAGCATCAGAATCTTTCCCACTGAATCAGTTCTTCGCAACAGGTGGCCAAAGTATTGAAGCTTCATCATCAGTCCTTCCAATGAATAGTCATGGTCGATTTCCTTTAGGATTGACTGGTTTGATCTCCTTGCTGTTCAAGGGACTCCAACAGTCTTCTTCGGCACCACAGTTGAAAAGCATCAGTTCTTTGGCGCTCAGCCTTCTTTATGGTCCAACTCTCACATCTATACATGACTACTGGAAAAACCATAGATTTGACTATATGGACCTTTGTTGGCAAAGTGATGTCTCTGCTTTTCAATACACTGTTTAGGTTTGTCACAGCTTTTCTTCCAAGGAGAAGGTGTCTTTTAATTTCGTGGCGGCGGTCACCATCTGTAGTGGTTTTGGAGCCCAAGCAAATGAAATCTGTCACTGTTTCCATTGTTTCCCCATCTATTTGCCATGGAGTGATGGGACTGGATGCCGTGATCTTAGTTTTTTGAATGTTGAGTTTTAAACCAGCTTTTTCACTGTCCTCTTTTACTTTTAAGAGGCTCTCTTCACTTTTTGCAGTTAAAGTGGTATCATCTGCATATCGGGGACTGGTGATATTTCTCCCAGAATTCTTGATTTTAGTTTGTGAGTCATCCAGCCCAGCATTTCGTATGATGTATGTATAATTTAAATAAGCAGGATAACAATATATAGCCTTGATGTACTCCTTTCCCAATTTGGAACCAGTCTATTGTTCCGTGTCCATTACTAACTTGCTTCTTGTCCTGCATACAGGTTTCTCAGGAGTCAGGTAAGGTGGTCTGGCATTCCCATGTCTTGAAGAATATTCCACAGTTTGTGATCTACACTGTCAAAAGTTTTAGCATAGTCAGTGAAGCAGAAGTAGATATGTTTTGGAATTCCCTTGCCTTTTCTATGATCCAACAGATGTTGGCAATTTGATAGCTGGTTCCTCTGCCTTTCCTAAATCCAGATTTTACATCTGGAAGTTGTCAGTTCACGTACTCCTGAGGCCTAGCTTGGAGGATTTTGAGCATAATCTTGCTAGCCTGTGAAATTAGTGCAACTGTATAGTAATTTGAACATTCTTTGACATTGCCTTTCTTTGGGATTGGAATGAAAACTGACCATTTCCAGTCCTGTGGCCTCTGCTGAATTTTCCAAATTTCCTGGCATGTTGAGTGCAGCACTTTCGCAGCATCATCTTTTAGGATTTGAAATAGCTTAGCTGGAATTCCATCACCTCCACTAACTTTGTTTGCAGCAATGCTTCCTAAGGCCCACTTGACTTCACACTTCAGGATATCTGGTTCTAGGAGAGTGACCACACCATCGTGGTTATCTGGGTCACTAAGAGCTTTTTTCTATGTATTCTTGCCACCTCTTCCTAATCTCTTGTGCTTCTTTTAGGTCCTTGCCATTTTTGTCCTTTATTGTGCCCATCTTTGCATGAAATTTTCCCTTGGTATCTCCAGTCTGGGGCACTAGGACATGGGCTAACACGGCGGTGGCAGCCTAAAGAGGCATTGGTGGCCTGTGAAGCAACTTTGCAGAGATCACAGTAATATTCCAGAGGAGTTGCTAAAGGACAGTTTTTCAGAAATAGTGCTGGGCAATTTGTTATCCAGAAGAAATATTAGATGGCTAACAAAAATGGATTCCCATAGTAAGACTGTTATGGACTGAATGTGTCCCTCTAGGAACATTGTATGTTGCAGCCCAAAGAGACAAAGTGATAGCCTTTGGAGGTAATTAGGTGTAGATGAGCTCATGAGGGTGGGGCCCTGTGATGGGATTAGTGTGCAGAGCCCATGCTTGCTCTGTCCTGTGAGGACTCTAAGTAGATGGCTGTTTGCAAGCAACTTGGTCTTGGTCTTTCATCCTCTACAATATAGTCTGTCTTCACGAACTCAGAACTGGGAACGTTTTTAAAACAGGACACACACGAACAAACATAAGGAACTAGATTGAGAACTTGAACAAGAGTAAAATTAAGAGCTTTTGTTCATCAAAAGACACCATTAAGAGGATGAAAATGCAAGCTGAAAATTAGAAGACAACAGTAATACTCATAAGCAAGAATAATCATATACAGGCTATAGTAAGAACTCCTACCAATCAATAGGGAAAAGATAAAACCTAAAAGAAAAATGGGCAAGAGATATGCATATCCAAATAGCCACTAAAAGTTCAAAAAGTGCTCCTTCTTATTAGTAATCCAGGAATGACTAGAAATTTAAAAGTCTAACAAGACCAATTTGGGGTGGGCAAACCTAGATAGCATATTCAAAAGCAGAGACATTTACCGACTAAGGTCCGTCTAGTCAAGGCTATGGTTTTTCCAGTAGTCATGTATGGATGTGAGAGTTGGACTGTGAAGAAGGCTGAGTGCCGAAGAATTGATGCGTTTGAACTGTGGTGTTGGAGAAGACTCTTGAGAGTCCCTTGGACTGCAAGGAAATCCAACCAGTCCATTCTGAAGGAGATCAGCCCTGGGATTTCTTTGGAAGGAATGATGCTAAAGCTGAAACTCCAGTACTTTGGCCACCTCATGTGAAGAGTTGACTCATTGGAAAAGACTCTGATGCTGGGAGTGATTGGGGGCAGGAGGAGACGGGGACAACAGAGGATAAGATGGCTGGATGGCATCACGGACCCGATGGACGTGAGTCTGAGTGAACTCCGGGAGTCGGTGATGGACAGGGAGGCCTGGCATGCTGCGATTCATGGGGTTGCGGAGAGTCGGACACGACTGAGCAACTGAACTGAACTGTGGAGCAACTGGAGCTCTTATCACTGTTGGAAAGAGTGTAAACGGTATGTGTGCTTGGTTGCTCAGCTGTGTCTGAGGGTTGGCCGAAAAATTCATTCAGGATTGCCTGTTAAGTCGTATGGAAAAACCTGAACGAACTTTTTGCCAACCCAATGCACTGACCTTAGAAAACACTATGGCATTGCCAGCTAAATATGAATATCTGCATTCCTGTTATCAAGCAGTTCCACTTAAAGTATATAAAGTGTGTGTGAGTGCACCCTGAGACATGCGTTCAAGAGTGTGGATAACAGCAGTATTTTTACTATCCACATGTCCAAAGTGGAGACAACACAAATGCCTATCAAGAGCGGAAACTGTGTGTGTGTGTGTGTGTGTGTGTAAATATATGGCCTATTCATCCAGTGGAATACACAAATGTGGAATCTTACAAAGGCAATGTTGATCAAAAGAAGCCAGAAGCAAACACACTGTACCATTTCATTTTATATTTGCTGTAAAAAGGTAGCTAGACCACAGTCTAGTGTTTAGGTATGCTTAGGTTTAAAGCATAAAAAGAGTCAAAAAAGCTATTATATTCAAGAAAGAATAGCGGCTACTTTTGGGAAAGGAGGAATTTGCGTTTTGGAAAGGGCATGCAGAGGTTTTCTGGGGTTCTGGTAATAATCCTCTCTGACCTGGGAGATTTCCATGGGTGTTAAATCTAACATAATTCCTTAAATTATTATTTATATTTTACCTCTGTTTCTACATGTGTATTATATATCACAATACAAAAAGGTTAAAAGATAACATTTTCTTTTAAACCCTAAGGCAAAACAACCAAATATGTGCTCTTTGCCCAAGCTAATGAATCTTGAAAAATACTCCCACAAATTCAGATAATATATCTCTAGGCCTGGCACAACAGCTTTAATCTTCCTTTTTTTGTAGTAATAGTAATTTAAAAAATAACTTATTTTTGACTGTGCTGAGTCTCCACTGCTGCGAGGGCGTTTCTCTGCTTGTGGCAAGCAGCGGCTGCTCTTTGTTGCAGTGTTCGGGCTTCTCTTGTTGCAGAGCATGGGCTCTAGAGCGCACAGTCTTCTAATGAACAGCACGTGGGCTCGTTAGTTTCAGTTCCCAGGTTTTCTGGAGCACGTTCCAGAGTTGTGGCACACAGGCTTCGTTGCCAGGCATGTAGGATCTTTCCGGACCAAGGATAGAACTCACATCTCCTGCGTTGGCAGGCAGATTCTTCACCACTGAGCCACCAGAGAAGCCCTGATAGTAATATTAATAGAAAAAATAATAATAACCAATATTTATGTCAAGTGCTACTGTAAATGCTCTCCACATCTCATTTCACTTAGTCCTATTCACTCTAGGAAGTAGGTTTTTGGTTTTGTTAATACTTCATGGGCCTTTTAACCCTTATGAATTGAAATGTATAGTCTGACCAGAATATCTAAGTTCAGATATGATTACCTTGTTTCCCATGAAGTGATTTTTTTTTTCTATTTATTTGACTGTGCTGGGTCTTAGTTGCAGCACTCAGCATCTTCCATCTGCCCCGCGGCAAGTGGGATCTTTAATTGTGGCATATGAACTTAGTTGCAGCATGCAGGATCTAGTTCCCTGACCAGGGATCAAACCCCGGCACCCTGTGTCGGGAGAGCAGAGGCTTAGTCACTGGACCACCAGGGAGGTCCCGGTAGGTATAGTTTTTGCCCATTTACAAACGAGAATACAGGAACAAAGGAGTTAGTTGATAGCTTGAAAGTGGTGCAGTTAGAATTCCAGATTGTGCACTCTTTCTTAATCATGACAGGATAGTGTAGCTTCAGCCCTGCGTTGGTCCCAGCATCCTACAAGATGCTTTTCGCAGCCAGTTTGAGTCTAGGCTTGGAGATCTCTTAGACTTGCAGCATTAAGGACAGCAAAGGCTCTGAGGTCATTCTGCTGAGCTGATTTGGCCCCGTTTGGATCTGAGTTACTGGTCCCAGATGGAGTGATATCTGCTAGTGAGAATTAAACACAAGAGGCTTTTCATGTCCTAATAAGATCACTCCCTGGCCAGTTCAGAACAAACCACTTAAAATATGTGAGCCTTAGTTTTAAGTCCTGAGTGAGCAAAAGCTTGGATTTTCTTTTGAGGTGAAATAGATTGTATCTTAATGTCTCCATAATAAGGCTCACTTTCTTGGTGGATTTGTTAAAACTGCTTTTGCAGTGAACTCTGAAAATATTTAGAGTTGTGCTAGATGTCACAAAAATCTTCTCCCTGAAATTAGGTTTAACATTTACATTAGTTGAAAGCTTTTTTTTAGTGAGCCTGCCAAAAATCTTAACAAGATATTCATTTATGAGAAGGTGTAAGAATGGAGGGATAAACAGTACATAAATAGAACAATGGTACAAATTACAATCAATGAATATTAACCATATGGTTTGTTAGTTGCTCAGTCGTGCCCGACTCTGATCCCATGGACTGCAGCCCATCAGGCTCCTCTGTCGGTGGGATTTTCCTTGTCCGTAAGGATGCTGGAGTGGGTTGTCATTTCCTTCTTCAGGGGATCTTCCAGACCCAGGGATCGATCCTGGGTCTCCTGTTCTGCAGGCGGATTCTTTACTGACTGAGCTCTGAGGGAAGCCCACATGGAATCAAGGAGTTTGATAAAATCTGAGGGAGAAGAGGAGGAGGAGAAGAAAAGTTAATGGTATGGTTGTAGGAATAAAGGAAAGACACAGACTCTTCATCTGGAATGCCCCTCAGAAAGCAATACCTATTTCAAGTGACAAGCTTCCTCAGAATCGCTGAGAAATATTGATATTAGGCCCCATGTTGAACAGGCTTTGGTACCCTGGGGTCCTGTTAACGACTAGAATGAAATGATGCTTATTTTAGAGTCTTATGGGTCCTCTGAATAGTACAGATCTGGTCTTTCAAAAATACACATATTTGCATACCACATGATTCGAAGCAGCCAGTATTACCTGATGTAATCGTGGAAGCTTGGTTGTTTTTCATTTAAGCTGAAAGCTGGAATAACACAGTCAGTCCATTTATATTCTCTCTTTCTCCTTCTGTCCTTCTGTTATCCATTTCCCGAGAGGATAAATCCTGGTGTAAAAGGAGCCATGACAAGGGCATCCAGTGCTTAATAAAGATTATATGCTGTGTTCAGAAAACACCTAGCATTAAAAAGAAGGTTAGAAAGGATTTCTTGCTGGCTGGCTGTG
>SJYQ01003766.1:223540-245734 GCA_006410935.1 Redunca redunca
GCCGGGGGTGGATAGGAGGAGGAATGGATAGAGGGGAAAGCAGGGCAGCCAATGGTGTGTGCCAGTATTTTCCACAGAACTGTCTGTCAGCCTGCAATGGGGAGACTTTCAAGCTGACGCAGGTGCATAAAACTTTCTATTACAAGTTAAGCAACTGTCTGAGGGGAGAGGAGCTAAGTTTAGTTTCACTCCTGTTTTGTCCCAGGTACTTGATTGTGTTGAAAGAAAATCTTCCAAATCTCTACCCTTAAAACACACCTGGTTTTAGGGTTTCAAGAAACACTTTCACTCTTCATCTATCATAACATTGCTTATACTTTGGAGAGCTGATGAGTGACAGCATGGAGTAGATGAAAATAACATTTCAAATAAGACACGTAGGTTTCAATCCTGCCTCTGGCTTTTACCAAATGTGATTTAGGTAGGTTCCTTAATTTTTCTGAGCTTCAACTTCTTCATTTGCAGGATGATAAATGGCTTTGGTATTGTCTATCTTGCAGGAATGCTGTGAGAATTCAGTGCAAAATGCATATTCATAGCTCAAAACCCTCACTTGTGGCAGACACAGCCAGCCTTCAACCTGTAGAAGTTATGATTACTTTTTAGTTTCTTACTCATGAAACATTTATATATGAGATGGGGACTAAACTTTGATTCCCACCAGCTTTCTAGTTTTAAGGAAATTTATTCTATATGCAAGGAGGAGAAGGGGTCGGAACTTCAATTGTACATTCATAAGTCGTCTTTGTAGGTTTAGGAAGACAAAGATGAGAAACCAAAAAGAAAAATGACAGGAATGAGTTACACTTAGTTTTTTCTTATTTTTCCAAGATAATTTAATTTGGCTTTTATTTATCATTGTCATTAGGTTTTGCCTTTCAGTACTAATGTTCTTAGCTATTCATTCTTCTATAAAGAATTTTTCATATATTGAGTACTAACCCTTTGAGGGACAGCAGAATTTTTTTTATCCCTTTCTCTCCCCTAATACCTAGCTTGAGAAACAAGAAAATACTGCCAGAATGGCCAAATTAGGAATCTCATTTGAGATAAAAACACAAGGCAGCATTTGATGGCACATTAGACCATCTGAAGGTGAGCTTTGTTTTTCAAGAATCTATAGTTTGGAAGGTATGAAATATATCTCAATGTTAAAATGGCAGCATAAATGGTTTAATTAAGCCAGTGCTCAGGGTGGATGTGGAATGTCTAATTAGACCCCATAGGTATCAGTAATATCTACAGTTCTAGGGATGGTTTCTACCCATGAAAGAATAGCTTTGCTGAAACTTGGCTGTGGACTTGCCTACAAAGGGCCAGTCACCGCAGAGGTTTCTTTCTCTCCCTAGGAATGTTTGGAAACGGAGAAGTATTTTATTGAGTCCATATCTCATTACAAAATCCATCTCACCGTCAGTTGCTAATGAAAATGAGAAAGGGAGAAAGAACAAGGAGAGAGGTCAAGTGGACTCAGGCAGGGGTTGAAGGTTTGCACAGGGCCTCCCTCTTACAGGGCCCCTCTCATAGCTCTCGCAGTCACATCCTCTGGGCAGTTTGAATTCCAGATAAATTGAGGATCTGTGTCTCCATGGGAACAGCATGGAGAGAACAAAATGGGGGATAAAGTTAATATTTATAGCCCATGACTGTTGATTTTAAGTGCCGGCTTTATCCATTATCTCAGGGCTGCCATGGGTAGAGGAAGGTAAGGCTCGTAGGTGCCTTAGTTCCCAAATCTATTCTTTTCCAATCCATCCCTAAAATGTCAGGCCCAAATAGTGAGCATTAACTGTAATGTTTATTTGCATAACTTTCCCTGGGCTGTGTTTGGTAGATGAAACACAGGCTTTGGTCTCAAGATGACCTGAGTTTAAATCTCAGCTCTGCCCCTAAGCTATTTCTTCATCTTTAAAATAGCAATAAGGATACTTACCTTTGCCAGGTGGTGGGAGGATTCAAAATAATGCAATTTAAGTTCCTGACTGATGCAGGCAGTCAACCCTTCACAAATAGTAGTAGTTATTCATATTTTTTACTCTCTGCTCACTTAAATGGTCCTTGTCATATTTTGATTTAAAAAAAGAAATAGGGGTAAGGAACAGAAGGGCAAATCATATTCTTTAGCAGAATTCAAAGTTACCCAGGAGAGGTTATATCTAGAATTAGAAGGGAACATTTTATAATTAAACATCTGAATTCTTTGGGCATAAGAAGCTTAAATAATTACCTCTTTTCAAAGCCCTATTGTCTTGATGTATGTGTAAAAAATACTTGTCACATTACCTGTGACATCTGTATTTTTCTGTTATTTCCAGGCTGTCAGAGGGGCCCATTTCAGCAATACTGAGAGTCAAAGACACAGAGGATACACATACAAACAAAAGCTTCTGCCAGCAAAACCTATTTGTTTTGTCATGGCAACCCTAGTCATTTCTAGCTGGAGAGTGAGTGCCGATGTCATTATCAAGAGAGGTTGGGCTGAGAACCCAGCCTGAGCTGCAAGGCTACAGAGAATTATATTTCAGAGTCAAATGATCATGATACAAAGATAAGCCTTCTGTGTGAGGCACTTCGGTTTTATATAAACATAGACATACTGCCCCTGGCAAGGAAAGTATTGGGCTGGAAAATGTGACTTGATGAGCAATACTGCATATGATTTTAAGAGGATGTATGAAGCTCTGAAGAATCTATACTGGTGTTTGGTGAAACTGTAAATGACTCCCATGATCTAGTGGTCCCTTAAAGCCTTGGGGACAAAGTGCACCCTGGTCTGGTCAGAGATCTGCTGGCTAGATATGGGGACTGACTGGGGGCACAGGAGACAGACTGTGTATGGGAGGTTCTGACACCCAGACCTAGAAGGAGGGCTCCAACCATAAGACCTGTGCCCACAGACCCATGGAAGAGGAAAATGGGGAGCTATCAGTATCTATCCCAGGACAGCAGGCTAAATGGGGCCCATTCCTCAGACCAGGATGCATGGGCACTGCACGTAAGTCATGAACATGATCCAGTTCCCTCACAGAGAGCAGCTCCAGTGTTTTAACTCTCTAAGTGTGCCACGCAGCAAAAGTTGGCTGAGGGGGGATACCGGTCACCTACACACAGGTCAAGAGAAGATACTGAGAGATGAGGGTCCCGATGTCAGCTCAAATTAGCTCTGGCCAAGGCATCTCACATATGACACCAGCAAGTCTAAGAGTCACCTGGGGCACCCTCACCACCACACCAAATGAATCACCGTCTCCAGAAAAGAAATCTGGAAATGTGCATTATAAAATCTTAGTGCTAAAAGAAGTTTCATAGGCCTTTAGTGCGGTTTTGTCTTTTTATAAACTAGACTAGCAGAGCTGTTGTAGCCCGAACCTTGCATGAGGCAGGCCTGAATTCACAGCCTGCCTCTCTCAGCTGTGTGATCCTGGGCAAGGTGCTGAGGCTTCCTGAGCCTCCTGGCTTTGTTGGGAGGGTGTGTACCATGTATAAAGTGTTTGTGCGCTGTCTCCACATAGAGTAAGACTTCAACAGATAGAAGCCATTGTTTGACTCGCTCATGGTTAAAGTGCTGGTTTACAGCAGGGCTGTGATCCTTAAACTGGGTTCCGGTGGTCATATTTTCTATGCTTATGGCAGGCAGAAGGAATGGAGGTCATCCAAAGCTATGTACATATATTTAAACAGTCTTTATTTGGTGTAATTTCAAATTCTAGAAAAGTTACAGAAATAACAGAAAGAAGTCTCATATACCCTTCATGAAGATTCTCTAGTTAACTTTTAACATTTGCTTCATCTTTGGATCTTTATGTGAACAGACACACCCATATATACACATACATAATACCTACTGTAGGTATATTACATATATTTCCCCCCTGAGCTATTTGAGGTTTACAGATATGCTTCCTATTACCCTTTAATATTGGGTTGGCCAAAAGGTTCATTCGGGTTTACACCTGACAGCACTTTTTGGCCAGTGCAATACTTCAGTTTGTAATTTCTAACAAGCGTAGTCCCCAAGTTGATGAGAATGCAGTCTGGAAATTAACACTGATACTCATCAGTGTTTATTTCACAGACCTCCCCACCCATCCCCATTTATTTTGGCTATTGTTCCAATATTGTCTTCTCTAGACAAAGGAGCCAATCAAAGAGTACATATTATATTTAGTTTATATGGTTTTCTCTCTAACTCCTTAGATCTGGAAATGTTTCTTTTTCCTTATCTTTCATGGCCATAACATTTGGGAGAGGACAGGCCTGTTACTTTGTGAAGTGCTCTTTATTTTGGGATTGCCTGACGTTTCATCATCACTAAATTTAGATTATGCATTTGAGGCAGAAATATCAAAATGCTATGCTTTCTCTGTGTATCATATGAGGATATATATGTGGGTCTGGCCCGTGACTAGAACTGGTATTAATGTTTATCACTTCAGATGGTATTTGACAGATTTCGTTACTTTAATGTTAAGTATTTTATTAACTTTTAAAATTAATAATAGGTATTTTGTGGAAAAATACTTTGAGACAGTATATATATGCTGTTCCTCATCAAATTTCCACCCATTATTTGTGGTATTCATTGATGATTATTGCCTGAACCAGTTATTATAATTGCAAAATGGTGATTTTAAGATTCCATGCTTCTATATTTATTACCTGAAATTTGACTGTGAGTTAAAGTTTTTTCTTCTATTTTAAATTAGTGTGGCCTCATCAGTTTCTCTTTTATTTAGTGGGTCACAAACTATGACAATCATCATTCTCTTCATGCTCAAAGTGTCCTAGATTTGGTCAATGGAAAGCCTTCAAAACTGGTTTCCTGTACATTTTTGACATGTTTCTGTAATTTTTAAGACACTTGCCCAGTTTCTGGGACAGAAGATACCAAACTCATCTTGTACTTTTCTTACCCTTGCCTTGCAAACAGCCATTTCTCTGGTTACTTTTAGTAGAAGATAATATTCAGTAGCAAATATCTAGATACTAGATGTGGTCATTACTAATAGACTGTCATTCCTTCTAGGTCCTCTCAATGGGCAGAGCTAAGAAATAAATGTATGCATATGTTTGCGTCTATGTACAGGAATCTCTATCTTAGATACTGTGCATTCACATCAATGCTTCTAAATCTAAATCAGTGCAACTGGGTTTCCATATCTGTAACTATTCTGGGAATGAAGAACCTTACTCCAATTATATCTGAATGTATTTGTTTGTTGATCTCTGTGTTTAATCAATGATAAATAAGATGCAGCTTCCTTCCCTGCCCCACAAGTTTACTGTTAAACTAAAGCAGTAATTCCCTTCACACACACAGCACAGTGATTTCAATGAACTCCCTTTGGAGGTCACATCATAGATGGAGCAGTGACTGTGAGCTTGGGCCCCGGAAGCAGACCTGGGCTCTAGTCCTGATTCTGTACTTAGAAGCTGTGTGCTTTTTCATAGAATTATTTGCCTCTCCAAGCCTCAGAGGATAATTGTACCAACCTCAAGAGGTTGTGAGGATGAAAGGAGTTAAAGGAGCGAATGTATAATAGACGTTAACACAGTGACCAGCACATAGTAAATCCACAATAAGTGAGAGCTACTTTAATGATAATTGTATTTTCTACTTAATAGAGGAAATTTTCTCTAACTTTGAAATAGGACAGTATATAAATTTGGAAAGACAATTATCAATAAGCCTCAAATTTCATTAAAATTTAGGGATGAAACAAATCCTATATGAGAGAAAGAAACTGTATTTAGCTCATAAAAACCTGACTGTTCATAACTTTTTAGGCCTCCACTGAATGCAAAGGGAAAATTGTATTGTGTTAGATGTTAAGTCATCTTTTTCTGATCTGAGGTAATCATCTACCTTGAGTCAAAAATCAGTTGATGAGTTGCCTTTTAAAGACCTCCAGGGAATTCCTTGGAGGTCCAGTGGTTAGGACTTGGTGCTTTCACTGCTGTGGGCCCAGGTTCAATCCCTGATTCGGGAACTAAGATCCCACAAGCCATGTGATGCAGCCGGAAAAAAGAAAAAAACAAAACCTTCATCAGCTGGTAGATATGAGGAAACGACAAAAGATTTTGAGCATGGTCCATGCATTAGATAATAAGAATGGGATCGGAGTAGAAATGAAGATGATGAGAGGTAATATATTTCAAAGGAGCGGCCAGCATTTATCAAGAAATGGTGGACTTAAGATAGAAAATGAGAAATGAGTACATACACACTTGTTGGTTCCCAGTAGCCTATGCCCCATATTTTTTTTGTGTTTTCCCACTAATATGATGAAGGAATACAGGTACCAAAGGTTAATAACAGGCAAACTATAACCAGAAAAACTTCCTGGCAGAGCTGGTTATGGGAGTGGACCTTTCTCAGTCTTGACAATCTGAGTGGGGATTCAGTTCAGTTCAGTTGCTCAGTCATGTCCATGAATCACAGCACACCAGGCCTCCCTGTCCATCACCAACTCCTGTAGTTCAGTCAGCTCCTGGCCACCCAGTCGGTGATGCCATCCAGCCATCTCATCCTCTGTCATCCCCTCCTCCTCCTGCCCCCAATCCCTCCCAGCATCAGAGCCTTTTCCAATGAGTCAACTCTTCGCATTAGGTGGCCAAAGTATTGGAGTTTCAGCTTTAGCATCAGTCCTTGCAATGAACACCCAGGACTGATCTCCTTTAGAGTGGACTGGTTGGATCTCCTTGCAGTCCAAGGGACTCTCAGGAGTCTTCTCCAACACCACAGTTCAAAGGCATCAATTCTTTGGTGCTCAGCTTTCTTCACAGTCCAACTCTCACATCCATACATGACCACAGGAAAAACCATAGCCTTGACTAGACGGACCTTAGTCAGCAAAGTAATGTCTCTGCTTTTGAATATGCTATTTAGGTTGGTCATAACTTTTCTTCCAAGGAGTAAGCGTCTTTTAATTTCATGGCTGCAGTCACCATCTGCAGTGATTTGGGAGCCCCCAAAAATAAAGTCTGACACTGTTTCCACTGTTTCCCCATCTATGTCCCATGAAGTGATGAGACCAGATGCCATGACCTTCGTTTTCTGAATGTTGAGCTTTAAGCCAACTTTTTCACTCTCCTCTTTCACTTTCATCTAGAGGCTCTTTAGTTCCTCTTCACTTTCTGCCATAAGGGTGGTGTCATCTGCATATCTGAGGTGATTGATATTTCTCCCAGCAATCTTGATTCCAGCTTGTGCTTCTTCCAGCCCAGCGTATCTCATGATGTACTCTGCAGAGAACTTAAATAAGCAGGGTGACAATATACAGCCTTGACGTACTCCTTTTCCTATTTGGAACCAGTCTGTTGTTCCAAGTCCAGTTCTAACTGTTGCTTCCTGACCTGCATATAGGTTTCTCAAGAGGCAGGTCAGGTGGTCTGGAATTCCCATCTCTTGAAGAATTTTCCACAGTTTATTGTGATCTGCACAGTCAAAAGTTAGCCATGCATAATCCCTCTACAGGCAAACTCAAGGAACCTGCTGACAACAGCTCAGAGTTAAGGTACCACTCTGTTGCTTTTCTTTCATGTTAGCCTGTGTAACATTGAAATTGTGAGCCTTCAAAGTGAGGAGGCAACTGTGTCTGAACTTGCAATCTTCTGAGGCAAAGGGTGCTTCAGCGGTGGTGTGCAGCTGCAAGGGGCCACAGCTAACAGGGTAGAAATAGTTTAAAAGGGTGTAACAGGGAAATTTGGAGACTGAATGCAGAATGGAAAATAAAAAATATCTGATGTTCAAAGCATGGATGACTGAAATGGTGGTGGGGAAAAAAGAAAGGGATTATAAAGGTAGAGTTGATTTCGGGGTTAATGATGCAGTTAATTGTAGACACGTTGAGTGTACAGTGCTGGCAGGATGCCCAAGTGGTACCAGCTGACAGGCATATGGACCAAGGGGACAACTTTAGGAGGGAGGGAAGGGCTGGAAATTAAAATTTGTAAATTGGGCTAGGAAATGATAATGTGTATAGTTGCCATTCAAGGCAATTTCAGGGGAAGGGGTGATGACCAAGGGTAAAATCATATTGGGTGGGGTGCTGAGATGAGAAGGAAGACTCGCTGACGAGTACAGAGTTGGGGCTGACTTAACAACCAGTCCACCGTGAGTCTAGGATGCCCTTCTGTGGTGTCATTTCCCAGATTTCCTTGCAACTAGAGGGTCTGGATGTGATGCAGGTTCTGAGAACCAGGTGATCTGAGTGAGGCTGGGAAGATGTTGATAGCACTTCTGAGCTGCTTCTGCTGACAAGTAAGATCATGGAATCGTCAGCTGCCTCTGCCTCTCCCAGTTGGCATTCGGCTTTCAGGCACCAGCTTCCTGGGGGATAAGAGGCAAAGGCCTAGGAATTCATGCTTTGCTTGTGTGACTCTTGGAGAAAAGTTCAGTTGTGGTGGTTTCCTGATCCTTGGATCTCAATATGTTCCTGAAGTCAATGGTTCCAGGGGCAGCATCCTGAATTCTGATCTTCCTGTGTGGGAGAAGTAGCAGCTCTCCTAGCGGGTCATTTCTGCTGTGATCTGAGTCATTCCTGAAGGCCCAGTCTAGAGCATGCTCTTCAGTCCTTCCAACAATTTTGTGCTCAGTTGCTAAATTGTATCTGACTTTTCACAACCCCGTGGACTGTAGTCTGCCAGACTCTGTCTATGGAATTTTCCAAGCAAGAGTACTGGAGTGGGTTATGGTTTTCTTCTCTAACCAACAGATTTTAATGGTGTTTAAATCCCTCTCTGCTGAAAATACTGTGTTGGTTTCTATTGTCTGCCACTGACCTCCAATTAATACAAACGCTAATGGAGGAAAGATATTCAAGGATAAAGGGCTAACTAGTAATTCAAATGGCAACCCACTCCAGTGTTCTTGCCTGGAGAATCCCAGGGACAGGGGAGCCTGGTGGGCTGCCGTCTCTGGGGTCGCACAGAGTCGGACACGACTGAAGTGACTTAGCAGTAGCAGTAATAATTCAAAAACTGCCAAAAAGTCCAGATGAGGATTTCATGAATGCATGCAAACATCCATCCATTATAACAATTATTATTGTAAGTCCTTAATGGGTACCAAGGGCCACACTGGACATTTGGAAATACTGTACATAGATGAGAAATAGTCTTTCTCTTTAAGAATTCAGTCTAGTGGGGGAGAAAATCATGAATATAAATGTAATAGACTGTGGCTACTACAGCAATAGAGGCATATTCAGGGAGCTAACATTAGAAAAGAGGAAGTGCACCTAGCCTGCAGTGAGACTCGGGAAGGAAAGTAGGCTTCTTAAAGGAAGAAACCCAAGCTGATTATTGAAGGATGAGTCTTTTTATTTAGTTAATAAATACCAAACACTTACTGTAGGTTAAGCATAATGCTAAGGCCTTTACATGCTAGACTTCATGGAATCCTCCAAACATTCATACGAAGTAGAGAATATTAGCAGAGGGAATGGCACGAGCAAGAAACACTGTTCCAGCCAACACCTGAAGAGAGGGCGCTGGCTCCCAGCTGCCGGGGGAGTGTAGGAGCCCAACACTGATAGTCAGCTAACAAGTCCAGATGGTTTTCATATGGACCAGTGCTTCTCTTCTAACTTTTTGTAATATTTTACCTCCCTGGCTCCACTGAGCACCTGCTCAGCTGTCTCGTTATGCCCTCATTCTCCTTTTAAAAGGCCATCACCTCTGTACAAATTACTTAGGTCTCATTTATCCTGGATTCTTTCCTCTATTCCAACAGTGTATTACTGATTAAAATCTGTCCTGACCACTTTACCTAGCACCTAGCTTTGTTTGTTTTGGTTAGAAATCCTGTGGGCTACCTCTGAGCAGACTGACATCTTTGTCTCAGGGTACCTCTTACATCGGGTTGGCCAAAAAGTTTGTTTGGGTTTTTCTATAACACCCAAATGAACTTTTTGGCCAACCCAATAGATTTGGGATTTTGAGTCCTGTTATTGTTGGAAATTTGCACCAAGTGTAAAAGAATCCAACATGGACAACAGTTGGAGCCTTGACTAATGTCCCAACAGAGAAGGTACAGCAGGAGCAGAGTTCCACAGGTGTAAAATGTGGCTGGGCAGCAGTAGCAGGAACATGCAGGATGGCTCCTTAGTGAGGATGCTGGTTTTCTTCCCTGGGGCTAAGAGCCCAAACCAACCAGTTGGCTTGGTTTGGCTATGAGTGAAGCAGAAATGCCTCTGGCTGTGCTCCTAGCGTGGATGAGATACCATAAGGAAACCCTTTTTCGGAACTGACTCAAAGGGTTAAGAAGAGGGTGATACCATTCATGATTTGCAGGAAACCTAGAAGGTAACACAGCAATGGTAGTGCCATTGAAAGAATGACATTTTCATCTCTAGTACATCCTAGTTAATAAACTAGGCTACATTTCCATTTCATTTCTTCCTATGGAGAACATGAGCAATAGATAATTTTTCTAACAGAAAGCAGGCTTTCAAGGTTTTGGGCCTTATACTTCTATATCTCTCTTCCTAAAATGTTAGCTGAATAAGGATGATCAATATCATCAGATACTTAAATTTGGAGTACTTGAAATGTGCATAAAAGACACACTGGTGGATTATCTTTGTGTTTATAATACTGCCCCCAATGTTTTAGAAAAATTTAGTAGCTAAAAAATGCTATTTTAAAGTGATTTATTTTGTGGATTCTTTTTTGTTTGTAACTAAAATTTTGTTTATAAGTGTAAATTAAGCATTTTGATATGAAAACTGCAAAATATAAAGACCAGCTAACACATTTTAGGAATCTTACCTGTATATTTATGTAACATCATATTTCTTTATAAAATAGCACTTACCACTGTTTCCTTACCATTTCCATGTGGTTCCTATAAAATATCTGAAAAAAAAAATCCCTCCCTTACTTGCAATTTCTGTAAGGAGCAGTAGCAATTTTTTAAAAAATACTTGATAAGATTATGAGTCTAGCACACCATTAGAAAGATTACTAGTTTTAGATTCTTTCAGAAAATGTAACAAACAATACTCCAACTCTCACAGCTAGCGGGATGAGCAGTCATCCCCTAAGAGGCTTCAAGGACTGTGAAGAAAATTAAGAGTTTTGAGGGGACTTTTGTGGTGGTTAAGACGTCACCTTCCAATCCAGCGGGTGCAGGTCCGGTCCCTGGTTGGGAAGCTAAGATCCCACATGTCCCATGGCCAAAAAAAAAAAAAATAGAAGCAATACTGTAATAAATTCAATAAAACTTTAAAAATGACCCCCACAAAAAAAATCTTTAGGGTTTTAAAAAAAAATGTAGAACTCTCACTAAAACGTATCTAGGATATAAGATGAGAAAGCAGAATTCAACAGCTGGGGGTCACTGACCTGAACATAAACAGTAGGGAAGATAACGATGGGAATACTTGGGTGAACACAGGAGTTAAGGAATGTTCACTATTATTCATTTATATCTAGTAAGAACTGAATTATGCTGAAAACATTTTTCACTGACTGGTGTAGGTATGTGAGAAAATGAGAGTGAGAAAACGAGAGTGGGTCTTGGAAGTTAAATTTATTTAATTCATTCAAGAACAAGAGCTGTGCTCTTTTTAGGAGATAAAATGTTCCTTGTTTTATACAATTATGTTAATAGACTTTAGCATAATACCCTTAGTCCTGGTTTCCCTAGAAGCAGACCCTAGAGTAAGGATTTGAGTACACATAGTCTATTTGGATGGTGGAGGGGACCCCGGAAGAGGGATGGAGAAGTGAGACGGGAAGAGAAGGCAACCACAGCAGGAGTGTCGTCAAGCCATGACCACGGTGGGTGACAGCCGAATCCGGTGGGGAAAGGCCTGTGCTTTTTCTGAGACGTTTCCTCAGACACGTCGGTGTAGCTGTACAGCTGGAGGGAACAAGCCTCTGATAGTGACATTGAGAGTAATTCTGACTGTTTTAATCTTGGCAAAAAGATGTTAGTCACTGATATTGGTTCCCACTTGCCTTTTCCAATCCTCTTCCAATTAAATCCAAACATCCGAAAGTCTGGGGCACTGACTGTTCCAGTCAGAGCTTCCTCCTGTCACTTGGCGACATAATAACAGCAAGAGGGCAGATGCAGTTCACAGCTAAGAGGCAAATTCCTGTCAGTCATTCTGAGGGGGAAGGATGACTCCAGAAATCCAACAAGGATCTCTGAGTTCTTGCCTCCATCTCCTCTCTTAGCTCTTTCAGTAAAGGAGCTCCATGTGAGGAAAAAAGAATCATTAGCTACAAGCCAAACATGATTTACTTAACTGTCCTCATAGCAACTGCCTTAGAAGCTTCTCTCCTCACTGCTCCAGCCTCTTCTCTTAAAGCATCTCCTGAGGGTTGGTCAGTGGTGACAGGAACTTTTGGAGAAATATTTAATCTCCCCTCCCTGACCTCCACTTTGTAGGCAATAAGATAGCTTTAATTGTGTCAAACGGTGTCAAGAAGGGACTCCAAATACATAAAAATATCAATGAACTAATTCTTTTTGGAAAGGAAATAACGTTGGGTAGGGTAGAGGAAAGAGGAGTGAACTGAAATAACTGAACTTAAATAGTAATATGCTAACTTAAAAACCATTCTCCAAGGCAAACCATTCAATATCACAGTTATCCAAGTCTATGCCCCAACCAGCAACGCTGAAGAAGCTGAAGTTGAATGGTTTTATGAAGACCTACAAGACCTTTTAGAACTAACACCCCAAAAAGATGTCCTTTTCATTATAGGGGACTGGAATGCAAAAGTAGGAAGTCAAGAAACACCTGGAGTAACAGGCAAATTTGGCCTTGGAATGCAGAATGAAGCAGGGCAAAGGCTAATAGCATTTTGCCAAGAAAACGCACTGGTCATAGCAAACACCCTCTTCCAACAACACAAGAGAAGACTCTACACGTGGACATCACCAGATGTCATCAACACCTAAATCAATTGATTATATTCTTTGCAGCCAAAGATGGAGAAGCTCTATACAGTCAACAAAAACAAGACCAGGAGCCGACTGTGGCTCAGATCATGAACTCCTTATTGCCAAATTTGGACTTAAATTGAAGAAAGTAGGGAAAACCACTAGACCATTCAGGTATGATCTAAATCAAATCCCTTATGATTATACAGTGGAAGTGAGAAATAGATTTAAGGGCCTAGATCTGATAGAGTGCCTGATGAACTATGGACTGAGGTTCGTGACATTGTACAGGAGACAGGGATCAAGACCATTCCCGTGGAAAAGAAATGCAAAAAAGCAAAATGGCTGTCTGGGGAGACCTTGCAAATAGCTGTGAAAAGAAGAGAGGCGAAAAACAAAGGAGAAAAGGAAAGATATAAGCATCTGAATGCAGAGTTCCAAAGAATAGCAAGAAGAGATAAGAAAGCCTTCAGCAATCAATGCAAAGAAATAGAGGAAAAGAACAGAANCAGACTTTATTTTTTGGGGCTCCCAAATCACTGCAGATGGTGACTGCAGCCATGAAATTAAAAGATGCTTACTCCTTGGAAGAAAAGTTATGACCAACCTAGATAGCATATTCAATAGCAGAGACATTACTTTGCCGACTAAGGTCTGTCTAGTCAAGGCTGTTGTTTTTCCAGTGGTCATGTATGGATGTGAGAGTTGGACTGTGAAGAAAGCTGAGCACCGAAGAATTGATGCATTTGAATTGTGGTGTTGGAGAAGACTCCTGAGAGTCCCTTGGATTGCAAGGAGATCCAACTAGTCCATTCTGAAGGAGATCAACCCTGGGATTTCTTTGGAAGGAATGATGCTAAAGCTGAAACCCCAGTACTCTGGCCACCTCATGCGAAGAGTTGACTCTGATGCTGGGAGGGATTGGGGGCAGGAGGAGAAGGGGATGAGAGAGGATGAGATGGCTGGATGGCATCACGGACTCGATGGACGTGAGTCTGAGTGAACTCCGGGAGATGGTGATGAACAGGGAGGCCTGGCGTGCTGTGATTCATGGGGTCACAAAGAGTCGGACACAACTAAGCGACTGAACTTAAAAACAATTACTTGTTAATACTGTTCTAGAGAAATGAGCTCATATCTGTTTAGCTTGTTTGGTATACTATCTGCAAGTTGTTTTTTTTTTTACCACTAGTGCCACCTGGGAAGCCCGAGCACGTACAAGGCCGATATTAGGAAAATAGTGATATTCCCACTTTTTGCATGGTTCCTACTGACCTTGCTAGAGGTCCTGTCTACCATGCGTATCTCAGACCAACTTGTACTTTACTGAACTATTACTGTGTACTTTACTCCCATTTGACTCACCCTTGATAACTATTAAGACAATCTAGAGGATGGTCATTGTCCTTTCACATACAGATAAAGAAACCCAGACCTAGATGACAGGGGACTTCCATCCACCTCTGCCTAATCAGTGGCAGTCCTGGTGTTCAAACCCAAGTCTAATGCCAGACGTTAGTTCTTAACCACTCAGTGGCTTGCAATACTAGCCCTGTTCTAACCTTCTCCCTGTAACCTCCTGAGCGATATTAGGGATCCAATCATTCAAAGTGCTTATGAGTCCTAATTTTTAGTGTGTATTATTAAACAGTGATTTAAATTTTTCTCTTTTGAATTTTACCAATATTGACACTAATTCCTAATATTACTTAAACATTTTTTAAAATTGTAGCATAGTTGATGTGGGGCTTCCCAGGTGGCGCTAGTGGTAAAGAACCCACCTGCCAATGCAGGAGATGTAAGAGACGCGGATTTGATCCCTGGGTCGGGAAGGTCCCCTGGAGGAGGTCATGGCAACACGCTCCAGTATTCTTGCCTGGAGAATCCCATGGGCAGAGGAGCCTGGTGGGCTGCAGTCCGTGGAATTGTAAAGATTCAGACATGACTGAGCGTGCACGTGTGTATAAGCTAATCCCTAATTTATTCTTCCCCCCTCACCTCTCCCTTTTAATAATCATGTTTGTTTTCAAAGTCTGTTTGTTTTGTAAATAAGTTCATTTATGTCATTTTTTTTAGATTACACATATAAGTGATATCATTTGATATTGTCTTTTTTATCTGACTTATTTCACTTAGTATGATAATCTTCAGGACCATCCATGTTGCTGCAGATGGCATTATTTCATTCTTTTTTATGGCTGACAAGAATTACACTGTATATATGTACCACATCTTCTTTGTCCATTCCTCTGTCAATGGACATTTGGGTGGCTTCCATGTCTTGACTATTGTAAATAGTACTGCAGTGAACATTGGAGTGCATGTATCTTTTTTAAGTGTGATTTTCTCTGGATATATGCCCAGGAGTAGGATTGCTGCCTCATACGATAGTTCATATTTTTAGTTTTTAAAGGAACCTGCATACTGTTCTCCATAGTGACTGCACCAACTTACATTCTCACCAATAGTGTAGAAGCGTTCCCTTTTCTCCACACCCTCTCCAGCTTTTATTGTTGGTAGACTTTTCGGTGATGGCCATTCTTACTGGTGTGAGGTTGTAGTTTTAATTTGCATTTCTGTAATAATTAGCAACGTTGAGCATTTTTTAGTATGCTTTTTGGCCACCTGTAAGTCGTCTTTGGAGAAATGCCTATTTAGATCTGACTATTTTCAATTTTTTTTGAGCTGCATGAGCTATTTGTATAGTTTGGAGATTAATCCCTTGTGGATTCCTTTGTTTGCAACTATTTTGTCCCATTCTGTGTGTTGCTTTACTTTTGTTTCTGGTTTCCTTTACTATGCAAAAGCTTGTAAGTTTGATTAGGTCCCATTTATTTTGGTTTTTATTTTTATAACTCTAAATTGTTGTTGAATGGCTTAGTCATGTCTGACTCTTGGTGACCACGTGGTCTGCAGCATGCCAAGCTTCCCTGTCCTACCCTATCTCCCAGAGTTTACTCAAATTCATGTCCAGACACCATCCAACCATCTCATCCTCTGTCACCCCCTTCTCCTCCTGCCTTCAGTCTTTCCCAGGATCAGGGTCTTTTCAGTGCTCTTTTTCAGGCTCTTCGCATCAGGTGGCCAAAGTATTGGAGCTTCATCATCAGTCCTTCCAATGAATATTCAGGACTGATTTCCTTTAGGATTGACTGATTTCATCTCCTCGCAGTCCAAGGGACTCTCAAGAGTCTTCTCCAGCACCACAATTTGAAAGCAACAAATCTTTGGCATTCAGCCTTCTTTATGGTCCAATTCTCAGATCAGTACGTGACTACTGGAAGAAACCACAGTTTTGACTATATAGACGTATGTTGGCAAAATGATGTCTCTACTTTTTAATACGCTGTCTAGGTTTCCCAAAACTTTTTTCCAAGGAGCAAGTGTCTTTTAATTTCATGGCTGCAGTCATCATCCACAGTGATTTGGGAGCCCAAGAAAATAAAGTCTGTCACTGTTTCCATTGTTTCCCCATCTGTGTGCCATGATGTGATGGGACTGGAGGGCATGATTTTAGTTTTTTGAATATGGAGTTTTAAGTCCGTTTTTTCACTCTCCTCTTTCACTGTCATCAAAAGGCTCTTTAGTTTCTCTTCGCTTTCGGCCATTAGGGTGGTGTCATCTGCATATCTGTGGTTATTGATATTTCTCCTGGCAATCTTGATTCCAGCACGAGCTTCATCCAGCCCAGCGTTTTGCGTGATGTACTCTGGATATAAGTTAAATAAGCAGGGTGACAGTATACAGCCTTGATGTACTCCGTTCCCAATTTTGAACCAGTCTGTTGTTCCATGTCCATTATTAACTGTTGCCTCTTGTCCTGCATACATGTTTCTCAGGACACAGGTAAGGTGGTCGGGTGTTCCCATCTCTCTAGGAATTTTCCACAGTTTGTTGTGATCCACACAGTCAAAGGCTTTAGCATGGTCAGTGAAGCAGAAGTAGATGTTTTTCTGGAATTTCCTTGCCTTTTCTATGATCCAGTGCATATTGGGGCTTCCCTTGCGGCTCGGCTGGTAAAGAATCCGCCTGCAGTGCGGGAGACCTGGGTTCAATCCCTGGGTGGGGAAGATCCCCTGGAGAAGGGAAAGGCTAACTATTCCAGTATTCTGGCCTGGAGAATTCCATGGACTTTATAGTCCTTGGGGTCACAAAGAGTTGGACATGACTGAACAAATTTCACTTCACTTCAATGGATGTTGGCAATTTGATCTCTGGTTCCTGGTTTGTTTTTTTTTTTAATAAATCCAGATTTTACATCTGGAAGCTCTTGGTTCACATACGTTGAAGCCTAGTTGGAAGGATTTTGAGCATTACCTTGCTAGCATGTGAAATGAGTACAATTGTGTGGTGGTTTGATTCTTTGGCATTGCCTTTCTTTGGGATTAGAATGAAAACTGACCTTTTCCAGTCCTGTGGCCACTGTTGAGCTTTTCAAATTTGCTGGCATATTGACTGCAGCACTTTCACAACATTGTCTTTTATGATTTGAAATAGCTCAGCTGGAATTCCATCACCTCCACTAGCTTTGTTAGAATGAGTGTCCTAAGGCTCACTTGACTTGATACTCTAGGATGTCTGGCTCTAGGTGAGTGATACACCATTATGGTTATCTGGGTCATTAAGACAATTTTTGTACAGTTCTTCTGTGTATTCTTGCCACCTCTTCTTAATATCTTCTGCTTCTGTTAGATCCATACTGTTTCTGACCTTTATTGTGCCCATCTCTGCATGAAATATTCCCTTGGTATCTTTAATTTTCTTGAGATCTTTAGCCTTTCCCATTCTATTGTTTTCCTCTATTTCTTTGCATTATTCACTTAAGAAAGCTTTCTTATCTCTCCTTGCTATTCTTTGGAACTCTGCATTCAGATGGGTATATCTTTCCTTTTTTCTAGGAGGTGGATCCAAAAAGGCCTTGCTGCAGTACTTGTCAGTGTTCTGCCTATGTTTTCCTCTAAGAGTTTTATGGTGTCTGGTCTTATGTTTAATCTTTAATACAGTCTCAGTTTGTTTTTTTGTATGGTGTTAGAGAATGTTCTAGTTTCATTATGTTCAATGTAGCCAGCCAGGCTTCAGCAATATGTGAACTTCCAGATGTTCAAGCTGGTTTTAGGAAAGGCACAAGAACCAGAGATCAAATTGCCAATATCCACTGGGTCATTGAAAAAGCAAGAGAGTTCCAGAAAAACATCTACTTCTGCTTTATTGACTGTGCCAAAGCCTTTGACTGTGTGGATCACAATAAACTATAGAAAATTCTGAAAGGGATGGGAATACCAGACCACCTGACCTGCCTCTTGAGAAACCTATATGCAGGTCAGGAAGCAACAGTTAGAACTGGACATGGAACAACAGACTGGTTCCAAATAGGAAAAGGAGTACATCAAGGCTGTATATTGTCACCCTGCTTATTTAACTTCTCTGCAGAGTACATCATGAGAAACACTGGACTGGAAGAAACACAAGCTGGAATCAAGATTGCCGGGAGAAATATCAATAAACTCAGATATGCAGATGACACCACCCTTATGGCAGAAAGTGAAGAGGAACTCAAAAGCCTCTTGATGAAAGTGAAAGAGGAGAGTGAAAAAGTTGGCTTAAAGCTCAACATTCAGAAAATGAAGATCATGGCATCTGGTCCCATCACTTCATGGGGAATAGATGGGGAAACAGTGGAAACAGTGTCAGACGTTATTTTTTTGGGCTCCCAAATCACAGCAGATGGTGATTGCAGCCATGAAATTAAAAGACGCTTTCTCCTTGGAAGGAAAATTATGACCAACCTAGATAGCATATTGAAAAGCAGAGACATTACTCTGCCGACTAAGGTCCGTCTAGTCAAGGCTGTGGTTTTTCCAGTGGTCATGTATGGATGTGATTTGGACTGTGAAGAAAGCTGAGCGCCAAAGAATAGATGCTTTTGAACTGCGGTGTTGGAGAAGACTCTTGAGAGTCTCTTGGACTGCAATGAGATCCAACCACTCTATTCTGAAGATCAGCCCTGGGATTTCTTTGGAAGGAATGATGCTAAAGCTGAAACCCCAGTACTTTGGCCATCTCATGCGAAGAGTTGACTCATTGGAAAAGACTCTGATGCTGGGAGGGATTGGGGGCAGGAGGAGAAGGGGATGACTGAGGATGAGATGGCTGGATGGCATCACTGACTCGATGGACATAAGTTTGAGTAAATTCTGGGAGTTGGTGATGGACAGGGAGGCCTGGTGTGCTGTGATTCATGGGGTTGCAGTCGGACACGACTGAGCGACTGAACTGAACTCTCCAGTTTTACCAGTACCACTTATGAGGAGACCGTCTTTTCTCCATTGTATTTTCTTGTCTCCTTTGCCATAGATTAATTGACCATAGATGCCTGGATTTATTTCTGGGCTTTCAATCCTGTTCCATTGGTCTATATTTCTGTTTTTGTGCCGATACAGCAGTTTTTTGTTTACTGCCGCTTTGTAGTATAACCTGGAGTCGGAGGCCCTTTCCTCCAGCTCCATTTTTATTTTTTAGGATTGCTTTGGCTATTTGGGGTCTTTGTGTTTGCCTACAAACCATAAAATTTTTTTCTTCTAACTATGAAAAGTCCCTTTGGTAATTTGATAGGGATTGCACTGAATGGTAAGGAATCTGCCTGCCAATGCAGGAGATGCAGGAGATGCGGGTTTGATCCCTGGGTAGGAAAGATCTCCTGGAAGAGGAAATGGCACCCCCACTCCAGTATTCTTGCCTGGAAAAATTCCAAGGACAGTGGAGCCTGGTAGGCTACAGTCCATGGGATTGCAAAGAGTTGGACATGACTGAGCACGCACACACACATTGAATCTATAGGTTACCTTGAGTAGTACACAAGTTCTTCCAGTTTGTGGTATATATGGTATATCTGTGCATCAGTTTGTGGCATCTTTGATTTCTTTTATCAGCATCTTATAGTTTTTGGAGTACAGATCTTCTGCCTCATTAGGTTTATTCTTTGGTACTTTATTTTTGATGTGATGGTAAATGGGATTCTTTCCTTAATTTCTCTTTCTGACCTTTTAGTATATAGAAATGCAACAGATTTCTGTGTATTAATTTTGCATCCTTTAATTTACCACCTTCACTGATGACCTCTAGTAGTTTCCTGATAGCATCTTTAGAATTTCTAGGTATAGCATCGTGTCATCTATAGTGACAGTTTTATTTCTTCTTTTCTAATTTAGATTCTTTTTGTTTTGCTTCTCCAACTGCCATGTCTAGGACTTCCAAAACTATATTGAGTAAAAGTGGCGAGAGTGGACACCCTTGCCTTGTTTCTGATCTTAGAAGAAATGCTTTCAATTTTTAACCAATAAGGATGACATTTGCTGTGGGTTTGTCATATATGGCCCTTTATTATGTTGAGATAAGTGCCCACTTTCTGGAGAGTTTTTATCATTAATGGATGTCGAAAAATCTTTTTCTGCCTCTATGGAGAAGATCATATGGTTTTTATTCCTCAGTTTATTAATGTGGTATATCAAACTGGTTTGCAGATATTGAAAAATCCTTGCATGTCTGATTTAAATCCCGCTTGATTATGGTGTAAGGTTCTTTTACTATATTGCTGGATTTTGTTTGGTAGTATTTTGTTGAGGATTTTTGTGTCTATGTTCATCAGTAATATTGACCTGTAATTTTCTCTTTTTGTGATATCTTTGTCTGGTTTTGGTATTGGAGCCTCACAGAATAAGTTTGGGAGTATTTCTTCCTCTCTAGTTTTTTGGAGTAGTTTCAGAAGGATCAGTCTTAACTCTTAAAAGTTTAATAGAATTCACCTGTGAAGTCATCTGGTCCTGGAACTTTGTTTGTTGGAAGTTTTAAAATCACAGTTTCAATTTCATTCCTTTTGACTGGTCTGTTCATATTTTGTATTTCTTCCTGGTTCAGTTTTGGAAGATTGTACTTTTAAAAGAATTAATTGTTTCCTAGGCTGTCCCTTTTATTGGCAATATAGTGGTATCAGGTGTAACTTCTTTTTCATTTCTAATTTTTATTGGTTTGAATCCTCTTTCTTTCTTGATGAGCCTGACTACCGGGTTTTAGTTTCATTGATCTTTCCTGCTTTGTTTCTATTTCACTTATTTATGCTCCGATCTTTGTGATTTCTTTCCTTCTACTAGATGTCAGGTTAGGTTGTTTGCGATTTTTCTGGTTTCCTGATGTATGCTTGTATCACTCTACACTTCTTAGATTTTGCTGTGTTCCAAAGGCTTTGGATTATTTTCATTTGTCTCTAGGTATTTTTTATTTCTTCAATAATCCATTGGTTGTTCAGTAGCATATTGTTTACCCTCCATTTGTTTGTATATTTTGCAGTTTTTTTCTTAGAGTCGTTTTCCAGTCTTACAGTGTTGTAGTCAGAAAAGAAGTTTGCTATGAACTTAATTTTCTTAAATATACTGGGACCTGATATTTGTGGTCTAGCATGTGATCTATCCTAGAGGATGCTCTGTATGCACTTGAATGTGTATTCTCCTGCTTTTAGATGGAATGCTCTAAAAATAGCAGTTAAGTTCATCTGGTCTAATGTTTCCTTTAAGGTCTGTGTTACCTTGATTTTCCTGTCGGAATGATCTGTCCGTTGATGTTAAGTGTGGTGCTGAAGTCCTCCACCACTACTGTGTTATTGTTGATTTTCCTTTTATGGCTGTTAGTATTTGCTGTATGTATTAAGATGCTCCTATGTTGGGTGAATATACATTTACAATTATTATACCTTCTTCCTGGATTTATCCCTTGATCACTATGTAGTGTTCTTTCTCTAACAGTTTCTTAATTTTGAAGTCTATTGTGCCTGATAATGAGTATTGCCACTCCAGCTTTCTTTTTGATTTCTATTTGCATGGAATACCCTTTACATTCCTTCACTTTCAGTCAGTATGTCTCTAGATCTGAGGTGGATCTCTTGTAGGAAGTACACACACACACACGCACACACACATATATGTGAGTCTTTTTACCCACTCTTTTGATTGGAGCATGTAGTCCATTTACATTTAATTATGATAAGTATGTTCTTATTACCATTTTGTTAATTGTTTGGGGCTTGTTTTTGTAGGTCTTCCCCTCCCCCTTTCTTCTTTTGTTCTTTACTCTTGTGATTTGATGATTATCTTTAGTGTTGTTTGAATTGCTTTTTCTTTTGTGTGTATATATCTATTGTAGATTTTTGGTTACCAAGGTTTTGATATAGCAGTCTAAATATATACGTGTGTGTATATAGACTATATATATATATCAGTTCAGTTCAGTCGCTCAGTCATGTC
>SJYQ01003766.1:246076-273663 GCA_006410935.1 Redunca redunca
GTGCTCAGCCTTCTTCACAGTCCAACTCTCACATCCATACATGACCACAGGAAAAACCATAGCCTTGACTTGATCTAGATATGCTCAGATGCTTAGTCATGTCCAACTCTTTGTCACCCCATGGGCTGTAGCCTGCCAGGCTCCTCTGTCCATGGGCTTCTCCTGGCAAGAATAGTGGAGTGGGTTGCCATTTCCTCCTCTAGGGGATCTTCCTGACCCAGGGACTGAAATTGTCTCTTATTTCTCCTGCATTGGCAGGATTCTTTACCACTAGTGTGACCTGGATCTATCTATCTAAGCAGTTAAAGGATATACAAAACAATTAGATGTAAAATATGATAGTGAAAACAGTAATCATTTTGTTTTGTGTATCATGTAATTGTTTTATGTACCCCTTAACTGCTTACTGTGGATCTTGATGATTTTGCTACTTTTGTCTTTTAACTTCCCTAGTAGTTTTGTTTGTGGATGATTTCATACCTTTACTGTATATTTGCTTTTAATGAGAGCTTTTCATTTCATAACTTTCTTGTTTCTAATTCTTTAACACTTGTTGTAAAACTGCTTTGTTGATGCTCAAATTTTAGCTTTTGCTTGTCTGTAGTTTCTGATCTCTCCAAATCTGAATGAGAGCCTTTCTGGGTAGAGGTTGTAGGTTTCCCCCTTTGCTCACTTTAAATATGTCATGCCACTCCCTTCTGGCCTGCAGTTTCTTCTATTGAAATATCAACTGATAGCTTTATGGGAGTTCCCTTGTATGTTATTTGTTGCTCTCCCCCTGCTGCTGTTAATATTCTTTTTAATTTTTGTCATTTCCTAGAATTTCTTTGATCTCTAAAATTGTAATCAAAACTATCAACATAAACCTCAAGTTAGTAGTCACCAAGGAAACAGTTATTAGCAAAATACTTGTAACAAATTTAAAATTGTCTCTGTTCACATGATGGTGCTTTTCTCTTCCATTTCTTGGCTTTACAGCTCCTGCTCCAAACCAGTGAAAAGCCCAAAGATATGAAAAAAATGACAAGAATTATTTTTGAGCAGGTTTAGATGTTCAAGTGTTAAATAGGGTGGGAAGACTGAAGTGATGATGTTTCTTAGAAGGTCATCTAAAATTGCTTTTCTAACCCGATCCAATAGCCATTTCATCATGACTTTTAATGTTCTATGCACAAAATATATATAGGCCAATAGGTGAATAATTTCCATTAGTTAAAAAAAAATGCAAAAGATCGTTGCATTTATTGATGCCTGTGACTCTTTATGACCCTATGGACTGTAGCCTGCTAGGCTCCTCTGTCCATGGAATTCTCTAGGCAAGAATACTGGAGTGGGTTGCCATTTTCTCCTCCAGTTAATATGCAGTAATTTACTTCAAAACACTTTAACATATACTTTGTGATGTATGTGTATATGTATGTTGTTGTTCAGTTGTGTCCAAATCTTTGTGACTCCATGATGGTACATAGCACCCTGGGCCTCCCTATCCATCATTATTTCCTGGAGTTTGCTCAAGTTCATGTTCACTGAATCAGTGATGCTACCCAACCATCTCTTCTTCTGCTGTCCTCTTCTCCTTTTGCTTTCAATCTTTCCCAGCATCAGGCTCTTTTCCAGTGAGTCAACTCTTCACATCAGGTGGCCAGAGTATTGGAGCTTCAGCACCAGTCCCTCCAGTGAGTATTCAGGATTGATTTCCTTTAAGATTGACTGGTTTGATCTTGCTGTCCAAGGGACTCTCAAGAGAGTACATATACATGTATATATAAACTATACCTGTTTAATCTTACCATGGGGGTAGGACAGGTAGGATTTGAAGGACCCCAATCTGGTGGCTTTAAACACTGCTATCTAAATCTGTATCACTGTTAATCAGCAGAAAGGATGTTAGTAACTTTTCATTAGTGAATGGATCTTGAAAGCTCAGTGGTTGTCTAGAAAGGCTGAGAGGGAATATGTGTGAGGCAGAAGAATATGGCAGATCCTGCAAGCTCAGGACTTTCAGTACTGTAGGTGTAGAGTTCTGGGGGTTTGCCTTCCCCCAAACCACCCATTTAGGACTGTGCTTCCTGATCCAAGCAGCTTACCTAATCCTGCCTTTAGAATATCACCGTGGTCCTACCTGCTGTGAGGCAAATCATAATCCCACAGACACCTTGATGGTTTTGAGAAGGAACTTCCTCAAGCTTTCCAAAGACTGTTCATGTGAATTAATGTTTGTTCATGTGAAAGAACTGTTTTAGATTTGCTTTTATTATAATATACCACCAGGTAGTGAAGTTATGCAACAGGAAACATATAGCCTTACCTTCCAGTAAAGGTTTGTGGCTATCTACCAAATGAACATGTGACTGGTGACTATAAACTGGCCTAAAATAGACCACAATGGTGTGGAAACGGAAACAAAGAGCCTATGTACCCTCATGCCGTGGAGAGGGTCATATTTGATCCCTGAGACCGTCCCTTGGCGTAGTCCCTACTGCTGCTGCTGCTGCGTCGCTTCAGTCGTGTCTGACTCTGTGCGACCCCAGAGACGGCAGCCCCCCAGGCTCCCGTCCCTGGGATTCTCCAGGCAAGAACACTGGCGTGGGTTGCCATTTCTGAGCACCTCTTTAAGATCGGTAGGTAGATACGTACTGATCTAAAGGGGCTGGAGAGAAAGCAATCCAGTTGTTGTACAGGTCATCATCCTCTGGCAAGGTAGCTAACAAGGTAAGAGTTAACAATTTTCTGTCACTTCTAATTAAAACTTGATTACTTAGAGGCTTTCAGTTTGCTAATGATTTTGCTCCAGTTAAATATAAATAAAAAAAGGAACACCTAGCAAAAACTGAATTCCTGCTCTAAAATTTAAACAAAACTATTCTGTATTGCCTGTTCAGATGGATGGCTGAGGTTAAGTGAAGAACAACTGGAAAATTCAAGAATCAACCTAAGTGCAGTTATAACATATGAGAAACCTAAAAGTAAAACTATGTCAAACACATTTTATTTGGTGTTTTCATGCTAGGTCAATCTAAACAACAACAACAAAGACCCAATTTGAACAGATTTTCTTTTAATATGACTATGTGTACATGGACAACTGAGAACAGGGAAAACCCCCAAATTAATGTTTTAGCAAATTACAGCTGTTACTAAAGATGGTATGTTGGGATTTTAAGGAAAGAGTCTAATAAATGAACAGCGCCTCATTCAATCTAATTAACCAACCCCTCTTTTAATTAAAAACAAAACACTCTAGTGGCAGAAGTTTATCATTTTTAAAAAATACTCCATAATAAAACATGTGTTTCCTCAATGTTCTCTCTCCTTCAGTATTTAGTTACTAACAGTCTCAAATGGTAAAATAAAATTAAATTTATATCATCAAATGAAAGTGCAAGTTTGTACAGCCAAGCTCAGCAGCGGAAGTGAAGGGTGAAAGCTGATGGATGTCACACAGAACAAGGACCTTCATGAAGGTGTCCTGGGTGCCAAACACAGACAACGTTCCATCATTTTTTTTCATTGCTCTTAAACGAGCAAAACCAAATTTTTTTTTTTTTAATTTAAAGAAATAGTAAATCTTTATTCCCTCGCACATAATTTGAGATCCGGTAAGGCAAAGATAAGTCCCACCATCACTGGGGACAGCAGCAATAAACAGACTTCAGAAATAGCCCTGAATTATCAGCAACATTCTCTCACGGTAATATAAGGAATGCATCTCATAAATCAAATCTGCAATGTTATCACATTGTTCTAATTTATTTGATTAGTTTCTCTGAAAAACTTTATAAATACATTATTTAAGAGGACAGTAAATGATTTTCTTGCTCTAGAAAAAATAATTTTTTCACATTTTAAAACTTGAGTACACTTTAGCAAAAAGATGCAAGAAGAATGGGACAGCGGGGTTTGCAGAATGTCCATGTACAAGTTGCATTTACAGGAACCTGGTAATCTGCCTCTACAAATAGAGCTCTTTGCAATGATATTTTAACAGGCTTAATTTAAACACCTCTCCTATTGACTTTACCTGTGGAACCAAGAGGTACTTATATTTTCAAGTATTATATTGTAAAAGGTAAAAATTTCTGTCAATTTTACATGTTAGCATTTAAAGACCAAAATATCTATGTGAAAAATCATGCCTACTCAGCCTATTTTTGATAGCCAAATGGTCTCATCTTTTAAAGAATGCAGAAAAATATTGATTTCCTAAGAAGGAGCACACTGGAAAAAGCCATTTTAAAGTACTGAAGAACAAGGAGCATTTTTTTTTTCTCTACTGGCGAAAATTATTAGAAAAGCTTTCCAGTCTGTTGTCTTTAGCTAGTTTTAATAAAATCTTTTCAAAATGATGGTCAAGAAATCTTTAGAAAACTGGAGGAAAGGAAGATGCTCCTTTGCAGCATGGAAGGAATTCCATTAACTGTAGAAATTCTTTTTAAATTTCTGCTTTGGTTCTTCAGAAGAAATGCTCATATAACTTCTATATTAGGAGACAAGAAAGAATAGATTAATATAACATTTACCTAGTCTTAGAAAATACTACAGTAATATCATTATGTTCCTAAAATTTTACTATGCTTTTTATACACTGTCTTACATACGAACAGGCAATTGGATCAGCGTCAATGGTCTTCTATCTAAGTGAATTCTACCACTAATAGGAAAACACATGTCCTTTCTTTAACTTAGGCTATATATCATTTGCATTTTCAAACTGTGTTGTCAATTGTACTTTGCTTTGAGATTAGGAACTTTACATTCATTGGTCTTGAATCCTCAGTACCTGATGCTTCAGGCTCCAGTCATATGTTGAAGCTGAAATAAATGATGGTTGATAAGTAGCCATGAACAAAACCAACCCCTAACACCACCTACTAATGCAGACACTGGACTATGTTCCTAGAAAACAGTGGGAATGAAATGACAGGTAAATCATTAAATCACGTTTAAGTCAAAAGGTGATTTAAAACCTGGCAAATGAAACAGAAAGTCATCTGAACATTCCTTACATCTCTGTGAATCTGTGACATAACAAAGTAGGAAGCTGTACCAGGAGTGTTTCCATCAACACACAGGTAATCAGATTGTTCTCAAAGCCTTAATTTAACAGAATGTCAGGTGTTAATAGTTTTCATTTACAGTGGACCTTCTTCCTTTCACAATCTAAAAAAAGTAGATCTCTAAAGCAAAGTTACAGGCCCAAGGTCAGTATCTTAGAGGAGGAGAAAAAGACTAGCTTCATTTGTATAAAGGTTCAAAATTGGCTTTTTCAACCAGTTTTAAACTGGAAAATATGTTAGATCTAATATATTTATATCTAAAAATATCTGTTGCAATCTAATACAAAACAATTTGACCACAAGTAATGCTTTACTAACTCATCTAAACATCCTGAATTTGTCTGGTGCTATTAACGATAGTATAAAGAGATGCTGGTCAATATGTGAAAGTGGGGTGCTGGGAGAGAGAGAAGTTGATAGAATTCCAAGAGGTTTGAAAAGAGATGAAGCTGGATTATCCAATTTGTTCTGGAGCCTGATGAGATTGTGCTGTTAAGTCACTAGGAGCACTGAGTTGGCAATTTTTTATGTTGTTATTTCTCTGGGTCCTATAAAGCTATTGTTCTTTTTGCACAATGACTTCAGCTTAACTGTAAGTCCCAGAGGGCCTAAGAGAGTCAACAGCTGCAGTCACTCAACTAGGAATGGAAGGCCCCTGGGCTCAGTATACTCCTAGACTGGTCCTGTTACCTGAATCGTTATCTCATTACACGTAAAAAGGACAATAATGTATTATCCCAGGTTGCTGTGCCAAATGTGAGAAAAATCGTGAGAGAACATGCTGAAAGTGAAAAAAGTGACAGTGTTAGCTGCTCAGTCATGTCCAGCTTTTTGCAACCCTATCGACTGCAGCCCGCCAGGCTCCTCTGTCTATAGGGTTCTCCAGACAAGAAAACAGGAGTGGGTAGCCATTCCCTTCTCCAGGGGATCTTCCCGACCCAGGGATTGAATCTTTGTCTCCTGCATTGCAACGGGATTCTTTACCATCTGAGCCACCTGTTGGCAGTCTTCAAATATCTTTAGAACTGAGAAAGATGGAATAGAAACCAAACAAACCTTGTCTCCTCCAGTGGACAGAACTTGGTTCACTGGCCACTCAATTATGGTTAAGTCTTTGTCTTACTATGAAGCATGTTCTGACCAGCAGTGTCTCTGGGCAGTGAATGTCGCTCTGTGAGAGAAGGCCCACAGATACCCACAGGTGCTACAGGCTGAATTTCTACACTGAGTGGGAGAATAAGAGGGGCCCTCGAATCACTGCAGATGGTGACTGCAGCCACGAAATTAAAAGACGCTTACTCCTTGGAAGAAAAGTTATGACCAACCTAGATAGTATATTTACAAGCAGAGACATTACTTTGCTGACTAAGGTCCGTCTAGTCAAGGCTATGGTTTTTCCAGTAGTCGTGCATGGATGTGAGAGTTGGACTGTGAAGAAGGCTGAGCGCCGAAGAATTGATGCGTTTGAACTGTGGTGTTGGAGAAGACTCTTGAGAGTCCCTTGGACTGCAAGGAGATCCAACCAGTCCATTCTGAAGGAGATCAATCCTGGGATTTCTTTGGAAGGAATGATGCTAAAGCTGAAACCCCAGTACTTTGGCCACCTCATGCGAAGAGTTGATTCATTGGAAAAGACTCTGATGCTGGGAGGGATTGGGGGCAGGAGGAGAAGGGGACGACCCAGGATGAGATGGCTGGATGGCATCACGGACACGATGGATGTGAGTCTGAGTGAACTCCGGGAGATGGTGATGGACAGGGAGGCCTGGCGTGCTGCGATTCATGGGGTCGCAAAGAGTCGGACACGACTGAGCGACTAAACTAAACTAGAAGTTGCCCAACACAATTCAAAATTCAATTTCTATGACCCATACAGTCTTTTCCATAAGGCGTATCTGGTCCCTTGAAGGACAAAGTGTGCCAAAGTCATACAGGACAAGGTTCACTCCCTCCTAAGTGTCAGTCGCTCAGTTGTCTGACTCTGTGCGATTCCATGGACCATAGCGCACCAGGCTCCTCTGTCCATGGATTCTTCAGGCAAGAATAGTGGAGTGGGTTGCCATTCCCTTCTCCTTCCATCTTTGGTGTCACCTATTTCTGACGTTTACTGAAGGGAGTTTGAGGCAAGCTTACCTGCTGTCTGTTGTGTCTGAACACCGTCTACCTGAGGGAGGGGTCCAAGTGTCCCTTCATCGTCAAAGGCCAAAATTGGATTCAAAGGAATATCTGGATTCTCACTGTTGGTGACATCTAGTCTGGATGGTTTAGATCCAATGGGTAAGTTTATAATTTCTTCAAAATTTTCATTCTGAACTGATATTCCATTTTCACTTGGTTGTTTTTCCAAACTGGGAGTACTAGGGAGTTTGAAAAATCAAAATTAAAGGAGTTAGTATTAAAACTGGATAAAATTTTTAGGACAACCCAAAACTTTTATAATAAATCAGAATGACATTTTTAATAAAAATGATGAGTTCCAACATATTTATACTTTATTTTTTAAAAATCTATTTTTAAACTTAATAAAATGGAACAATTTATCAATTAGAATAGATCATTATCAATAATTCTACATACATTTTACAATTTCTACTGCAGGCATTTTACATCCCTTTGTCTGATAAAAATAGCCCTTATTAGGATCTTCAAGGATGAGGGGATTATAACTTGGGGGTGAGGGGGTAATTCGTACAAGCTGCATAAGTACTGGGAGACAGTCTGCATTCCAGACCGGCTACATGATTTCTGGTCCTATGTTTTTCTCATAATGCTGTTTGGTACACTGCCTGGCTATTCAAATTCTTCCTGGCTATCTCTAGCTTCCTAGAACATGAACATAATTGTATAGGTTAATTGTTCTAGACCAACCTTCTCATCTTTGCCCCTTAACTCTGCCTCTGACCCTACCTCGATTCTTATCAATTCATGCTTAATAGCTTGGATTTTTGAGATACATTCAACTGGCCATGAAATCCTTAATTTTCTACCTGTAACTTCTTTTAGGTTTTTTGCTCCCTCTACACACTCCATAACCAAACCAGCATCCCTTTTTAGGTTATATTATGCTTACAACGTGACAAAACAATGCCTATGCATCAAACAGATGCTAGATTAATTTTACTGTTGATTTTACATGACTGCAGCAGTAAACATATTTGCAAGCTTCATGATTTGTTCAGTGCTCATAAGAAAATGACCCTGCCTGACAGGAGTTAGTCTTCAAATGGAAAATGAGGCAAAAATTGTGAATGTTTTAACTTTTAATATACATTGATTATTAACTGAATGTTTAGCTATAGACAGGTCTATGGAAGAGATCAGAAAATCAGGTCTCTGTCAGTAATGCCAGCAACTTGAACTTTAGTAAGTTAGTCTTTTTTCTGTCTCTTTCCCAACTGGTGAAAATGAAGCTAATATACATCCACTCTTTCCACTGTCCCCCTCCCACTTTTTTTTTTGAGGAATCTTTGCTTCTCTGCCCCTGTATTGAGGATATAGTTTATTTTCCTCAGTCAGTGAGATACATTGACTTTGTGGAACACATTCTAAAGCATTTCTGATATGGATATTTTGGTATATTTTTTGTTAACTATTGGACTTCCCTGGTGGCTCAGACGGTAAAGTGTCTGCCAGCAATGTGGGAGACCCGGGTTCGATCCACAGGTCGGGAAGATCCCCTGGACAAGGAAATGGCAACCCACTCCAGTATTCTTGCCTAGAAAATTCATGGATGGAGGAACCTGGTGGGCTACATTCCATGGGGTTGCAAAGAGTCAGACACGACTGAGCGACTTCACTTTTCACTTTGTTAACTATTAAGCCTCTTCTTTTAGGAGAAAAATAAAGATGCCTGACCTAACTGCATCACAAGGCCTTGCAGGGTACAGTGAAAATATTATTTGTAAGAGTGCTGTGGAAAAGAACGTAAAATTATTATACAGATTCAGACTACGATGGTGTGGTGCTTTCCTACTATTGTACCGTGGAGCTGAGAGGAAGCTTGGCATCACAGTCTGCATGAGTGTGCATGCATGTACACACACTGAATGCCTGCCATCCTATTCTTTCCCAATATGAGTGGGCTTTCTGTAACCAGGGAGAGTTTCGGTTCTCATCCCGCAGAGATTTTTTTAAGTTTTGGCAAAAGAAGAATATGTCTTCTAAGCCCTTGTTCCTTGACGGATGTCAGCTCCGTCACCTTCCAGGCCTGCGTGTGCTGACAAGCTATAATGGCAACACCAACCCCAGGTTTGACTCAACAGCTGACTTTATTTTCCCCTTCCACTACTACCCAACCCCTCCACCCAGTCTTTGTTAACAGAGGAATAATCATACCATATGCTTTGGATGACCAATTATTAAATGTTCAGAGGACACAGTGATATGCAAAAACTATAAAACTGAAGTTGAAGTTGCTGAGGTTAGGGTTTATGGATCTTCTTTAAGATACGAGAACCAGCTTTTGAATTCCCCTTCTTTGGCTTACACTCGAGGTTGAAGACAGATGTAGGACTTTTGAATATATGTTTTGGGTTCTTATACAATGATTGATCACTTGGTGATTTTACCACTGAAGAGAGTCAGCTAATGTATAAGCTAATTTTATTCCCTGGAGAGAATTATCAGTGGCGTAAAAAACTTATTCCTTGTTATAATAATGGGGCACTCTCTGCAGTACTTTTTAATAGGAGTTGGAAATGAATATTTTATTTAAAAATTAAACTAATTTAAAAATGAAATATTACTTAATGTCTCAGATAATTTTGAAAATTTATTCAACATAATCAAAAGCTTATTGTTAAGGTATCTCTTCAGAAAATTGTTTTTTTTTTTTTGGAATTTTAAGTGGGCAAAATAAAAAATGTTTACTGTCCCAGGAAGATATACAAAGATACCCTATGACACCTTAGGATAACTTGTCTTTTCATTGCTGCCAATACTATAAAATGTGTGGTATGTGTTTTTAGATTAAGAATTTATATATATCAACCATTATGCCATATACCTTAAACTTACACAGTGCTATATGTCAATCACATCTCAATATAACTGGGAAGAAAAAAGATCTTAGATCTTAAGACATACTGTTCTATCAATTAAAAAAAAATTAATCTGAGGAGCTTCAGTTCTCTTATGGTGTCTAAGGCTGGCATTAGAGACAGAACTTTTTTCATGTTTGAGACAGCACTGTTAAAATCCTGTCAATATAAATGCAAGGGAAGAGTAAGGCAATCTCCGCTCAACCCACACTTAACTACTGTCAGCAAACATTTGTTTCCTTGTACGAAGTCCTATTACTGGTATAAGAAATACTGGCATCTAAATTGCTTTTACTAAGGAACAAACCTCTGACTCATTATAATATTATATATAGTAAAAATACAGCTGTTATATATCATCAAAGTGTGTGAAGATGGTCCAGGATCATGCCAAAGATATATAAAGGAAAGTAACAAATTATTCCCTGTAATTTGATTAAATAGCCACACAAAAACCTTACCATCATATTTAACAGTTCAAGAAAAGACATTTTCCTTTTCTCAGATTACAAAATTACTACCTCTAACCAAAATAACGAATCTAAATATAATAAATCTTCACATTAAAACTCGGAAATTCTGTCTGGCCCCATCAGAAAATTCTGGTGGGATGTGGCAGAGCTAACAGTGGCAGGAGAGGGGATGGTTAGACAAAAACTGTCCTGTTTTGCTCTAATGTGCTAAGAAAAGCCCCGGTTGTCTAACTCACCTGTCCACGGTCACTTTTGATTGGTGAGAGGTAACCACATGGGTGCTGGCCTCTGGTTGATCCGATCCTGGAGAGTTTGTCATATTTGGAAGTGTAGATACTGCTGGACATAGCAAAGATGATGGGATAAAGGGTTACTACTACTCTACTATCAAACCCAAAGCCCAGCAGCCAGAATGCTTGGATTTATGTCCTGGCTCTGCCACTTACCAGCTCTGTGACCTTGGGCAAGCCATAAATGCTCTGTGCCTTGGTTTCCTCATGGATAATAGTACCTACCTCATAGGCTACTGTGAAAAGTAAATGTACTTAGAACACTTGCACCTAGTAAAAGTACTTAGAACACTGCATGGCACACTGTAAGGGTGGAAACTAGGGCTGCTATTATTTTTGCCCGCACCCAACTGATTTTGGGCAAAATATGTAATACTGAAATCACAGCAATTGATGAAGACAATAGTATGTTGACTTGGCCAAGCTGATGCTGAACAAATGATTACTGAAGGATATGGAGCAAATAATCATGAAATACCCTAAGTGGTAAAAAGTGGTTTTACCCTATTTGGTAAAACTCAGTTTAGTTCTAGTCACACTTAAGAATGGTATGGATTTCATACATGGAAGGCCAGTGAATTGTACCTAACTATGCTACCTAGTCAATTCAATGCTCCCTGCTGGAGTCTAGCGTAAGCCAACTGTATTGATAAGTGACTTTAAAATCGGGGCCAGGTTTATATGAAGTCTTATAAAACTTAACGTAGATCATAGTTTCAGGGATCTTTGTGGCAGTTTATGGTTTCAGCTTCATGTCAGAGAGTAAGCGAAATAATTCCAAAGAAGTGTTATTTCACAGCTTAGTACAAATTGAATAAAACGGCCAGATGTACAAAGAACTTAGTAACTGAAGCAAAGAAGAGATTGATAACTGAAAAGCTGTCAAAATTTACAAAATTGGTAACATAGCTTCTGAGAAGACTTCTGATAGGTCTGCAAATTCACCTGCCGCCCTAGCCTAGAATTCTCTTTGGAGCACTGGTAATATCATTTAGCCCTCAACCACATGAGAGACTGAGAGAAGAAAAAAATGTGTTAGATAATCCTCAGGCCTCTTTCTAGCAGTATTCAATCAAACTGATTATTAGTGACGATAAACACAAGTATGATGACTGAGTTTCTCCTTCCCTCTCCCCATTGTTTATTCCAGAAGTGAGGTAAAAAGAATATCAAAAGAATTGACAGGGAAATAGCAGAAAGAAGAAAGATTGGGGGGAAAGAACAAAACTAGGAGCTCTTTGGCTCTGCACAATCTACAGCATCAGCTCCTCAAATAATCCTGAGTTGGTACAATTTACACCCTAAAATGCGCATTCTGATCACTCACTGGGTGCCACACCTGCTTCAAGCCTGCATCTATTACAACATTCCTAGAGACAACCTGTTAAAAATACAGTGGGGTTAACAGGCAACCATTAGGCTGTTTTCCAAACAAATATAATTAGGGCATCTTTAAAAAAGCCTGGGGACTTCCCTGGTGGTCCAGTGACTGGGAGACTCCATGTCCCAAGGCAGGGGGGCCTGGGTTCAATTTCTGGTCAGGAAACAAGATCTCACATGATGCAACTGGGAATTCAAAGACTGCAACTAAAGATCCTGTATGCCAAATACAACTAAGATCTGGTGCAGCCAAACAAATATTTAAAAATAAAGAGAGCATGAAAACACCATTAAGAAGGGATCATGACCTAAAGGACCTAGGAAAGCCAAATCCCTAAACCCCAAATTTCACATTTGAAAATCCCTAGAGTTTATAGACCTGCCTCTTGAGAAACCTATATGCAGGTTAGGAAGCAACAGTTAGAACTGGACATGGAACAACAGATTGGTTCCAAATGGGAAAAGAAGTGCGACAAGGCTGTATATTGTCACCCTGCTTATTTAACTTCTATGCAGAGCACATCATGAGAAATGCTGGGCTGGAAGTAGCACAAGCTGGAATCAAGATTGCCGGGGGAAATATCGATAACCTCAGGTATGCAGATGACACCACCTTTATGGCAGAAAGTGAAGAGGAACTAAAAAGCCTCTTGATGAAAGTGAAAGAGAGTGAAAAAGTTGGCTTAAAGCTCAACATTCAGAAAACAAAGATCATGGCATCTGGTCCCATCACTTCATGGGACATAGATGGGGAAACAGTGGAAACAGTGTCAGACTTTATTTTTTTGGGCTCCAAAATCACTGCAGATGGTGACTGCAGCCATGAAATTAAAAGATGCTTACTCCTTGGAAGGAAAGTTATGACCAACCCAGATAGCATATTCAAAAGCAGAGACATTAACATTACTTTGCCAACAAGGTCCGTCTAGTCAAGGCTATGGTTTTTCCTGGGGTCATGTAAGATGTGAGAGTTGGACTGTGAAGAAAGCTGAGTGCTGAAGAATTGATGCCCTTCTCCAGGGGATCTTTCTGACCCAGGGATCAAACCCGAGTCTCCAAATGAAATTTAATTATATATTCAAAGAAAATTAATTTTAATGTGTGTATATACTGGAGAAGGAAATGGCAACCCTCTCCAGTATTTTTGCCTGGAAAATCCCATGACAGAAGAGCCTGGTGGGTTATAGGCCATGGGGTCACAAGAGTTGCACATGACTTAGTGACTAAACCATCCACCACTATACATACCTATAAAGGCATAAATATCAGATATGGACACACAAATATATACATAATAGAAGAAGTATATGATATAAAATGACTTAAGATATCAACTCCATTAGAGTATAACCAAATGTGAAAAAAATCTGCTAGAAATGCTAGAGATTTTTAGATAAATGGGATTTATTTGTAGATTAGATGAGATACACCTAAGCTTCTGTGAATGAATGAGTTTTATTTTAGAATCAGCGCTATGTTGACCTCTAGAGTCAATTCAAAAATTCTGCATTTGAATTGAGTTCACTGAATTACATACCTGTTCCTCCAGTGGGAGTTCCCTTGGTTATATCTCCATTTCTCTGATCAACAGTTTTCTAGCCAAGAAAAAAGAATTTTTAATGTTAAAATTACAAGTAAAAAAAAAACCAAAACATTAAGAATAGTTTAAAAAATGGCCATCTCAATACCTTATCTGAAGCTTCTGTTCTTCTAGTTCTTTTCATAATCTCCTCAAGTCGCTACAAGAAAGGAAAAATTGAGCAAACAGATCCGATAAAGGAAGAAAGCTAGCCTGGTGCATTTCACTGATTAAGCAAATAGCAGGGCACCTAAACATGTCTATTTTAGGAAAATATTGTCTTTGTCTTAATTGGAGTTATTAAAATAAGTTAATGGTAAAGAACCTGCCTGCCAACGCAGGAGACGTAAGAGACACAAGTTCGGTCCCTGAGTTGGGAAGATCCCCTAGAGGAGGAAATGGCAAACCACTCCAGCATTCTTGCCTCCAGAATCCTGTGGGCAGAGGAGCCTGGAGTACTACAGTCCATAGGGTCCGCAAAGAGTCAGGCGTAGCACACACACAAAAACGCTGGAATTGGCTTAGGCCACATGAATTGGAAGTAATTGTTTTTGGTGAGGACTGAAACACCAAGACTAATTTCTTTGGAGGAGAATATTAATACTGAACTATTTTAGAGAACCTAAAATGGGCAAGACACATTTGTTTTCTGAATGTGGTGAGCCAGTCTCTCCGTCTTTAGCCAGCTTCATTCTAGGAAGAATCAGAGCAGTGAGTGTCCCAAATACCTTCTTCCTCTCCAGGCGCTCTTGCTCTTCTCTCTGGAAATGCTTTTCCCGCTCCTGCCGGACCCTCTCTGCTTCTTCCCGAACACGAGCTTCTTCTTCCTTCTGCAAATGAGAAGACGGCATCGGCTTCTTTGGGACAAGCTGGCTTTGCCCGCTGCCCCGAAATTCCGGGGCACAGGACGCAAGGACTAGGACGGCGCGCAGGAGACTCAGAGCGCTCCTCCCACACGCTGGACACCTTGCTCTGCTCATCTGAGCTGCCCCTCGCGCCATCCCGAGCCGGGGCTGGGCCGCCGACCTGCCTCCCAGCGCGAGCCAGACCCCGCTACCTGTTTCCGGCTGCGCTCCATCTCCTCCCGCTCGCGCTGGGCCCGCTCCTCCTCCTGCCGCCGCAGCTGCTCCTCCCGCTCCCGGGCCAGCTCGGCTTCCAGCTGGCGGGCCTCCTCCTCCCGGCGGCTCCTCTCTCCAGCTACCTTCTGGACCAATTCTTCTCGCTTTTGTCTGGAAAAAGGACCAACCAAGACAAAGAAACGTGAGGGGAGTTCCTTGGCGAGGCTGGAGCTTGCGGTTATCTCAAGGACGGTTGTTGGGAGGTCTGCCACAGTCTCCACTTGGATACATGTGAAGCCACTCTCTCCCCCCCACCTCATGTTGCCTCGTGGGAAACAGAAGCAAGAAGCAAAATGTACTGGGGGCAGCTTGTTTTTTTGTTTTAAGGATCTGCAATATAACTATCTTTAAAGGCTCAGACTTGTTTAATCCAATAATGTTAACTTTTTAGTAAAGAATTTAACACTCCTCTCCCAGTTTCTGTAAATAAATAAAGCTGATAACGTTCTGGGGCAGGATGGGCTAAGATGGACCATGTAAACTCCCTTTTGGGACCAAGGGTAGGGCATGTCCAAGATGGCGGCCCAGCATACTTTCCTGAGAGGCGGTTCTGCCTATTTGAAGAACAATTATATTAACATTAGCCTTGTTAGCTTCAGAAGGAGGCCAACTAAGCAAAGTGCCCCTGGCATACTGTCTGGCAGGCAGTCATGGGGCACTTTATCTCCCAGCAGCTACCCTATGAGAGGAATTCTATCTGGAAAGAAGAAAACATGAGCTTTTATTACACAGCTTTAAAATAATAAGATAATGAGGAAACATGGGGATGAGCGAGATGTTAGATTAAAAAAAACAAACTCAGACTGCACAACTGTACCTCTATGGTGGTTACAATCATGAAAATATGTGTGTCTGTATATAGGCATGTATATACACCCACACACTGTTCAGAGACTGGAAGGGATGAATCAAAACGTACACACTTATTGAAATCCGGTAGGATTTTGGATGATTTTTTTTTTTCTTCAAACCTTTCTCCATCAATTTTGTTGTATTGTTGTTATAAAAAGAAAATGTGACTTAAGTTGCTTAGTCATCAGAGGAACAGCAGGCGAGAGTAATTCTGTAACAACTTACACAGATTCGCCTTCAACACTACTACCACTTCTGAAGACTTAATCCAAGGTGTGACGAGGGTGTCCCTGAGCAGCGTCACTCCATTACCTTTCGAGTTCTTCCTTCTCCCTCTTCTCTCTCTCCTCCTTCTCTCTCTGCTCTCGGGCCAGCCGCCTCTTCTCTGCCAGCAGCCTTGTGGCCTCTTCTGGGTCGGTGGTGCCCGCAGAGGTCTTTGGAGAAGCACTGGCAGTCAGAGTGGACGACGGGGCTGGCGTCGGGGCTGGCGTGGAGGCTGGGGCCGGAGCTGGGGTGGAGGCTGCCGCTGGAGCAGCTGTACAAACAGGTACAAGGAGAAAGCCAATTGGAAACAAAAGCCAAAGAACAAAACAAAAACTAGCATCCCCCAGACCCCCAGGCCTAGAATTCATCATTATAAAAGAAAAGGGAGTGTTTATTACGGAGCGTTCTCAGGGTTTCACTGTATTCTATCTGTAACCGGGCAACAGGTAACAAAAAGCTTCATGTGCGAGTGAGACATCCAAAGCTGACACTGTCACTGAAGTGTTATTTTTACACAGTTAAATCAGTTAACAACACATATCGAACGTGTACTGAATATAGAGCCTCACATTAGGTTCTAAAGGAAGTTACAACCCTAACAAAAAAAGATGAGAGCTCCTATTTGCCTTCCATTATATTAAAAAAAAAAATTCCTTCTCTTAAGGGACTATTTATCATTAGAGGACTAAAGCCTTTCTATGACCATGGCCAGTGTCCCTACTACAAGCCTAGGTTCAGGCTGGGAAGACCACAGTCGAGAGATCCCTTAGGTCCACCCAGCATTGTCTCCAGGTCTGAGAAGGAATGGACCAGCACCTGTGCTCCTTAGACAGGGCAGGTCTCCACTGCCAGTCCTAATGAGAACATGCAAGATTACAGCAGTTCTCTGACCTTATCTGGATTCAGGGAAAGGACCTAGAGGGCTTGTGCAGCAGGGAACCCTCCCAACCCCCAACCCCAGGCACCATGGTGAGATGCACCTGACCACTCCAGACCCTCCTTTCAAGATTTACATTGCTCCTGCTCCCACAAGTTTTTTCTTTGTCCTCAGGACACTTTTTGGCCTTTCTCTTCTCCCTCTTTATATGTAAACAGATACTCAACTCTCCCAGTCCCTTAACAACACTATCATTTGTCTTGAGTCATCTATCCTTTCTTTGTTCTCATCCTCTATCTTCAAATTAAGTTTTAAAGAGAAAACTTTTGGATGAAGACAGTTTTCAACAAGATGTACTGAATTTCTAGCTCCAGGTGACTTTTAAACTTCTAGACAGCATCTGGTTAGTCTGGTAGAGATGAGATCCACTGGGTCTCCTGGAAAAAGTTCTGACCTCTGTCAGTCACACAGGCTAATAAGCCAGTGGTCCTCAAACTACAGTACACGTAGGATGTGAAGTGTAAGTGATGTGTTAGTCGCTCAGTCATGTCTGACTCTTTGCAATCCCATGGACTATAGTCCACAAAGCTCCTCTGTCCATGAGGTTCTCCAGGTAAGAATACTGGAGTGGGTAGCCATTCCCTTCTCCAGGGGATCTTCCTGACCCAGGGATTGAACCTGGGTCTCCCATATTGCAGGCAGATTCTTTACCACCTGAGCTACCAGGAAAGCCCACACACAGGATAACTGCCACTGTTTTATCTGGCAATCCTGCACAGGAGTCAGACGACCTTAGTATCAGAGTCCATGGATCCACAACATATCCTGGTTTAATAGGTCTGAGGTAGGGGCCGGGTTCTATAGTATGAAACATTATAGATGTGGTTGAACAATATTTCCATGAATTTTTTGAAAATCCTCCTTCTAAAAGGTAGAGACTAATCCCCTCCAGTTGAGTGTGAATTGAAGCTGGTGACCTGCTTCTAATCAACTGTGTGGCAGAAATCGTGACTTCTGTGTATGTGAGACTTCTGAGATTAGGCATAAAAGATACTGTGGGCTTCTTGTGTTTCCCCTAGGTCACTCAGCTGGGGAAAGCCAACAGAGCAAGCAGACAGACTGTGTGGACATCAAATAACCCTATGGCGAGGCCCGTGTGTCAGGAAACGACGGCCACCTGCCGACAGCCGTGTGTGAGTCATCCTCTAACAACCCAGCTAAACTGCGCTCAAATTCCTTTCCCAAGACTCTGCATGATACAGTACCTGTCTGTTGTTATAAACTCCAAAGTTTTGGGATACTTTGTTACACAGCAATAGATAAGTGATTCTGATGCAGGTGCTCTGAATACCACATTTTGTCAAATTATTGGACTCAGCCAATGAAAGGAATCCTAAACCATACCTGGAACAAATATGCTGTGGCTCTAACAATAGGCTGTTGGATGGATGATTCCTTCTTTATATGTAAGAAAATTATACTTAAGAAAAGGTCCCCAAATTAGCCTTAGAGTAAAATTTCCAACTGCCCAAAAAGGGAGCAAAGAAGGGAGGGAAGGAAGAGAGGAAGAGAGGGAAGGAGGAAGGGCTAGGTAAAAGCAGTGCAGCAGAGAAAGAGAGTGCAAGCAGCCCCCGCTGTACCAGTCAGTGGGTTCCTACCGGGGGCAGGCTCTGTTTCGTCTGGTGTCCCCTCTTCAACTGTGGACTCTTCTACTTTCACCAAAGGTGTTCTGCCCTTTAGTGAGGGCTCACTGGAAACTTTCTGAGGTTCCTTCTCAGGGTCTTTTCTCTCAGATTCCACTCTGACTTCTCTCTTGACAGGGCGGATGTTGCCGGGGGAGGGGGGCCGGAGCTGAGCAGGGGCAGCTTTGACTGGTCCGGGAGGTGTGGAGGGTGCTGGTCTGGGGGTGCCAGGCAGATGGGGAAAGGACTTAGATGGGAGCCTGGGCAACAGACAAAGAGAAGAGGGAACATGAGAACAGGCTCACCAGAAGCCCCCTTTCTCCACATCTCTACCACGTAACAGTCTTGGAATACCAACACCAAGAGAAATGAAGGTATTCAGCTGTGTGAACATGTCTCTTACATCTTACACGGCAAACACAGAAGTATTTGCTTTAGCGGCTCATTCCAGGTTTCTTTTTTATTTCCTCTGAGGAAAAATGTTACTCCCTAAGAGAAGGTTAAACAGTGTGGGGAGAACAGTTTCTTTTCAGAGCCACCAGGGAAGTCATTTTCAGAGGACAGACACCACTAATTATCCAACATGGAACAACACTGCCAGGCTCTTATATTTCACTTACCAAAGTCGGGAGGAAGCTGGTGCTCTGGCTTTGCGATGAGATGGAGACAGAGACCTTTGGCTGCCGGATGTGAGGTGGAAGGGCACATTTTCTCTCTCCTTCTCTCTTTTATAGCCCTAAGTTCAGAGAAACACAATAATTAGATTTTTCCACAAGCAGGACAATCACATTCATAGTATTCAACAGTGAAGCTGTAATCCACTGAATGACTTGGAAAATTTCCAGCCTTTGCCATATATATCCATTCCACCCCAACAAAAGGCCTTTATTAGGTTAAAACTGAATATTATAATTGAATCAACACAATCTGACACTAATAAGAAGGTTCTGGAAGTGTGATCTGGATGTGTATTTGTAAAAGACAAAGCAAAACCACACTTTTAGAAAGCACCTATGCTTTCTAAAACTGCCTGGACCAAAATCTCTCATATTCTGGTATAGCCCACACAAATGTCAAAATAAAGGTCACTTCCGGCTTATCCTCCCTACCTTTGTCTCTTTTAATTCTTTAGCATTTTTCTTTTTTTCACCCTGGAACACACTACAGCTCAGTCTTTTTTTTTTTTTTAATTTACATGTCTGCTATATCAGACGTTAATTTTTTTTTTTATACTAATGGTATATAAACAAGTCCTTCCTTACCTAGTACCCTCTTGGCCTTGAAAGAAAAGTCAGACCCAAGGTGAGGGATTTTAGCTATTTTTGGCCTTCTTCATTAGGGATGAAATGAGAATCTGACAGTGGGCTGAAATATCAGCCCTCCTCTGATTGAACACTAGGAATTAGCCAGAGAAATGACACCTTTCCCAGGTTGAAATGGGCAAAAGGAAACCCAGAAGTGTTCTGATAAAGTCAACCAAGACAAAAAACAAACAAGGAACACGGCAAGAGAGACTCATTCCAAGTATCTGAAACATGGCTGACAGTGTTCTGTGAGGGCAATGAACGCTTGCTGGAGACACCTGTGTAGATGTCTAGCAGTCCTTCAGTCGGTGGGATCATTGCAGGAACTCAGACTGAGGTTGTTAGAGAAGAGACAGAACATCATCTAGCCTCAGGGCCAACAAGCTGGTGTGTACCTTCTTTTCCTTCCTGCCTGGCTTAAGCATCACCTACCTTCTCCATCACCTGCCCCCTCCCCCGACTTTGTTCCCTTCAGCACTTCTTCTAACTGCTCTTTTCCTTAGTAACATCCTATATGATGGGCTAGACTGTAGGTGGGGAAAACACCTCACTGTCAAATAATACTCAACATTTCCTCAGAATAAACAAATGAAGGATGGGGCAGGAAAGAGCTTCACAGGGCATATGCCCCCTCTATATCACTTGCAGCTGCATGACCACCTTCTGTCCCCATCTCTGGTACCAGAAGGCAGGAGGCAGAGTCTCAGAGAACACTTGCAGTCCTTGGGTAGCTGAAGCAGTAGCCACCATATGGAATGCTCTTTGCAAGAGTACAGGGTGGCAATTATGCTTCCCTTCCCAAAGGAGGTTGGGGTTAAGCAGCTTGAATTGCTTTTCTTTTTCTCAAAACATTTTAATGTGGCTAAAGTCACAAATGTCTTTCAAATGTCTTTCTGTTGGTCTTAGGCTCAATCACTTACTTGAGTTCCACACATGTGAAGGTGCTCCTAATTCTTATCCTGATCTCAGTTAATAGCCAGTGGTTTGTATAATAATCTTTCCTGTTAATACTTTCCACAAGACTAAGTTGGAAACATACACAGCAAGCTGCCCATGTCAATGGTCTGGACAACTTACCAGCAGGACAAAGACTTTAATTTTACAGTTAGAGTTAGGTTTAGAATACAAATAACCTACAAGAGAGACAATATAAACAGATATCCCAAGGTAGCACTGTACAAAAGAACTGGGATGATAGAAATATTCTGCATCTACACTGAATAAAATGGTAGCCAGATTTGGCTATTTGAATTTGGACCTAAATTAATTAAAAATTAATGTTAAGTTCAGTCTCACAAATGTATTTCAAGTGCTCAAGAGCAGTCAGTTGAATTTAGATAAACCAAATAAAATTAAAAAGAAAATTAAGAAAGCAAAACCATTTATAACAGCATCAAAAAAAGAATACACTTAACCTAGGATATGGAAGATGTCTATGGTATAAACTAGAAGGCACTGCTGAAAGAAATTAAAGAAGATGCAACATAAATGGGAATACCTCTTATGTTCACAGGCTGAAGACTTGTTATTGGTAATATATCACTACTATAAGCAACCTATAGAATCAATACACTCTCTATCAAAAGGCCACATCTTTTTTTTTTTGTCAGAAATAGAAGACTCCATCCTAAACTCATATAGAATCTCAAGGGACCCTAAATAGACAAAACAGTCTTGAAAAAAGAACAAAGTTGGAAGTCACATTTTCTGGTTTTAGAACATATTGCAAGGCAATGGTAATCAAAACAATGTGGTACTGGCATAAAAACAGACTTAAAGACCAATGGAACAGAACAGACCACCAAAAATAAACCCTTGAGTATATGGTCAAAGGAGCCTTGACAAAGGTGCCAAGACCACTTAATGGGGAAAAGACAGTCTATTCAACAAATGGTGCTGGGAAAACTAGATATCCACATGCAAAAGAACGTAGTTGGACCCTTACAACACATACAAAAATGAACTCAAAATGCTTAAAAAACTTCAAACTATAAAATTCCCAGAAAAAAAAATGGGGAGAGTCCTAATATTGGATTTGGTAATAATTTCTTGGATATGACACCAAAAGCACATGTAACAACAACAACAACAAAAAAAAAGTAGAAAAATGGGACTACAAACTTAAAAACTGCATCAAAGGATACAATCAACAGAGTAAGAAGGCAGCGTAAAGAATGAGAGAAAATACTTGCAAATCATATATCTGATAAGGAATATCCATAATATATAAAAACTCTAATAATATTAAAAATAAGATTAAAAAACTAAAAATTAAGATTAAAAACATGGGGAAGGGACTTGATTGGATTTTTCTCCAAAGATGATATACAGGTGGCCAACAAACACATAGAAAGATGCTCAACATCACTAACTATTGGAGAAATGCAAATCGAAACCATAATGAGATCATCTCACACTCCTTAGGCTACTATTTAAAAAACAAAACAAATATTGCTGATGATGTGAAAAAGTGGAAGATCTTGTACCTTGTTGGTTAGAATGTAAATAAAATGGTATTGTCAATATGAAAAACAGTATAGCAGTTACTTAAAAATAGAATTACCATAAGATCCAACAATCAGGTACATATTCAAAGAACTGAAGGCAGGATCTCAAAGAGATATGAGCATACCCATGTTCACAGCCATGCTATTCACAATATCGAAAAGGAAGAAGCAACTAAAATGTCCATCAACAGATGAACAGATATACAAGATGAGGTGTGTCAATACATATGTGTGAGTGTATATTCACATACACAGTGGAGTGTTACTAGTCTCAAAAAGAATGGAAATCTTGTCACATGCTACAATATGGAAGGACAGACTTACTACGCTAAGTGCAAGTAGTCAGTCACAAAAGACAAACACAGCATGGTTTCATTCATGAAGGCATCTAGTGTAATTAAATTCATAGGAACAGAAAGTAAAATGGTGCTTTCCAGGAGCTGAGGGATAAGGAAATGGAAAATTATTGCTTAGTGGGTAGTTTCAGTTTTGCAAGATTTAAAAAGTTCTGGAGATGGGTTGCATAACAATGTAAATATACTTAACACTTTTGAACTGTGCACTTAAAAATGGTTGAGAAGGTAAATTTTGTTTTTTGTCACAATTAAAAATTGCTTAAAAGATAAATTTCAGATTTGATCTGTCAGTCTCATTAGTCACATTTTCAAGTGCTTGGTTGAATTTTGCAGTGCAGCTCTGGAATATAAATTATGTGAGTCGTTTTCTGACAGTAAGTATTTGCCTAAATATTTAATTGTAAAGAAATGAAAAGGTGGCCAATAGATCAGATACAGAAAGAAAGAGGCACGGAAAAGACAAAATAAAACTGGTGAGAAAATATAGGTTGTGGACCAAGTGATGACAAATCCCACTCATTTAATCTGTTGGAGGATTGGCTCTCACACTTTCCTCCTGGTGTGTTAATTTTCCTTTTAATCTCTAACAAGATATTTTTCCTTTGGTAAACACTTTTCCCTACCTAATAAGTATTCAGTGTTCAGGGCCAAAGCTGTTCTGCTTGACTATTGCTATTTGGCCACAGCTAGGCTTTCTGAAGCATCAATGTGCTAATGATGGTAAACTTCCCAGACTTCAAAGGTAGTTTCACTTCTGGCTTCAAGGGCTGGAGGTCTGACTCAATCATGAATTAAATGTCGATTCCTGAAAGCTTGAGGGGCTTGAAAGAAAACTGCCTATAGGCAAAGCCATCAAACTCTCACAGCTCTTGAATTATCCTCAAAGGTCTAAGCCAAATCCTTTTAAGTGTCCCTCAGCTTTATACATTTGAACTGCTCTGGGAAGTTAAGATTGAAAAAAGCATTGTTCCAGCCTTTCATGGATCATGCTATTACCATGAAAGAGGGGCAATGAGATCTCCTGGTTGACTGGGGGGTCCTTTAACACTAAAATACGAATGTCTACATCTTTCAACAGGTGCCAAATGATACATGGCTTAAAGAAGAAGAAATATTCCTGGAGACATAAAAGTGACCTCATTGCATTTACAGCGTGGTGAAAATTGAGGTGAGTTCAGCCACCCTGCCAGTAACAACAAGTACAAATTATATTCTTCACTTGCAAAATGTGACTCTGTAACAGAGCCCAACAGCCTTTCAAGAATTACTTAGCAGGTAATTAGTGTTTTCAAAATACTTTGTCACTATATTTTAAGACCTGGGCCTTGACATGGATTAGCTAAACAGACAAAAACTCTTTATCTTGCTTTTTAGTGAACCACATTTAGAAGGCAGCCAGCTTCTGGATATGGTTGGGATAAAATGCAAAGGCAGCAGTCCAGGCCCACTCCCCCTTCAAAGCTTTTCTTACTTTCACACATAAAAGTATGCTGGTATTGCACTGATTTGTTTCGAAGCACTCAGATGGCAGTCTAGCCACTCAGACATGCTTGAACAAAGAATGGTTTTCCTCTGCAAATTTAGATTTTCTGTGGGAGTAGAATCCCCAAGTGGAACGAAGTGTAGGGGCAGGACCACTCAGCCAGGCAGACTCAAGACTGGTGGGTGGATGCGATGATGGATGTCGGCATAGCCCGCTCTGACATCCGCATTGCACCATGGGGCGGTGTCCACTCTGCACAAGAACAGCAGACTTGTGCTCACCAGATTCACCAGGCTTGCTTCCCAAGAGCTACTCACCGCTGTGCCGTGAACAGTCCTCCTCCGCGCGGAGCCCTCAGGTGGTGTTACAAAGAATTTTGGTCGCTCCAGTGGATTTCTAGAGTGTGCAGCTCTGTAGGGCGTGATGTTGATGGGGCTGCAAGATGCTGAACGAGGACAAATGGGGATAACTAGGGTGCAGGTGATTGTTTTACACACAAGAGTGCCAGAGGAGCAGTTGAGGAAAGCCAAAAGCAGGATCAGGACAAGGAGCAAAGCAGAGATAGAGAGAAAAGTAGGGAGAAGTGTTATTACCTAAAGGCCTCCAGAACCATCACGCTCAGTTCTCCTCACGGTCCTATTTACAGTGTGTCCAAAAGGAGGGCACGTCCAAGTGAAAAATCAGGAATATATAAACTATTTGGCTATTTAAATACTTTAATTAAAGATACAGACGTCAGCCATACAGAAAGCAATGGCCTTATATTCCTATAAACAGATGGTTCTGGTAAAATGCTATATTAGCGACAGATAATTTTAAGATAAGGATTGTTTATAATCAGATTTTTCCTAATTAGCTTTCAGATGGAACAAAAGGTGGAAAGACAGCAAATGAGCAAGCAGGCAAGCAAGATATATTGCAGCTATTTTGGGAGTAAAATTCAACAGCCAGTGGGGAAAAAAAGCAACTGAACTTTTAAAATGTTAAATGACCAAGTCTCATTAGGTGTTAAGACTTGCTACAAGAATAACTAATAATTTCCAGAAAAAAAATTCTGTAAATGTTTTATCTACTTAAAGGCAAATCAAATGCATGCTTTTGGGTTTTCCCAAAAGCCAAGGCATTGGATGGTTTACAACAAGCAAAGGAACGTATAAGGAAATGGGATGTCATCATTTAAAATGGTGAAGAGAACATGAATATGTTAGAATTGCCAAAAATAAAGTTGAATCATGAATGGCTGTTACAGTTTTACTTAAGATGAGATTTTTGTTTCGTGAAAACCACATAGTTCCTGACCTTACTTTCAAAGGAACATTGTTATTAATCAAGTGGTTGATTCTGAGTAACAATGGGGTTAAAGAAATTCATAGAAACAGGATAGGTATCAGACATTTGAGTACTAATGATCCAAGGTTCACTTTCATATTTCATCCAGAAATCTCGTTTTCTAGGAAAATAAGACAAACATGACTACTGAAGGGAATACTATGTATCTGGACCATGTTATGACTTTACCCAACCCTTGCCATTGTAGCCACTCTTTAAAGAAACTAGTACATCAACTGAATATAATAGTATTATGTTAATAAATTCAAAACTCAAAAGTTCATAAGACAAATTCAAAGTAATCTTAATTTCAGAATTATGGTTAAAAATATGTTATTTTGGTTTACTCTGTAGACAGCAAGTCCATCAGATTGTGTCTTCACCCTTGTGTTCTCTTTCATTAAATGCCTGGCAGTATCTTGTGGTTATCACTGAATGGTCAAGGCAGTGGATTGACTGGAAACGGCACTCTTTTCCCATCATCTGAAAACAGAACTCTTATTTCTTGGATAAGCTGAAACACTTTGCATTCCCTCAGTTCTCCTCAAAAGATATATGTCTTACTTGCAAACTGACATAAAGGTCTGCTTCAGACCTTAATGGTGAAGGAAGTTTCCTTTATGTTGTGAAGGAGACCCTCTCGTCATTTGGCTTACTGTGATCACAGGCAAAACGATTTGAAAACTTAACCTTTTCTTAAGTGCCACAGCAAAGCACTTGTCCTTTCCAGACAAGGAAAGAGTTCATTAATGCAAACCCCCTCCAATCCAATCCAATGCCTTTAAAGATGAACATCCTAGTACAAGGCATTTCTGTGGGATTTATGAGCAAGAGAGGCACACACAGCCCAGGGCACAGCCAGAGGTCATTAACTGCTCAACGATCAAGAAACCCTGGATGACAGCCTTTCTCTGAGGCCATGGGTCTGACACTGAAAAAGGAATGAAGAGCCCAGAAATATGATTTCTTTTTCCTCTAGTGGGAAGTAATAATTTCAGGGGGTATCTATGGAACATTTCCTGAGACCATCGTGGCTGTACACCGATCTCATCATGTCGTTGGTTCATTCTTTATTACAGTGCTGAGTGAATATGGAGGAAAGGAAGAAACCTACCTGACATAGTCTATACCAAAATCCTCGAATTTAATTGTTCAAGAAATATTGTCTGGTTAATTCTAAGGAGACTACACTTCATGGAATTCATTGCTGTTCTTAACAGTAATTACTGAAAAGCCTGAAACCTTTAAATCAATAGTTCTAAAGATCTTGCCTTTCTGAAGAAAAAGGAAGAGCAATATTTGTTTTTTTCTCCGTAGAGTGCCCTCCATATCCCAAAGTAGTCTTATTAAACATAAAATTTCTTTTATGGAAATGTCTTTGAGCAAGTCTTCCACAATATTTATATTTCCTTCTACTTTTGGTACTAAGTATGCATTAATTTAACTCATTTGGATTTTCTATTTGAAATAATGGCTGCAGAGAAAAGATAATGCAGTTTATGTGGTTGATGTGCAACAGAGAATAACTACATGGTAATGCAGTTAATTAACTACATGTTAATTCATTTAATCCTGAGCTCCAATAATCACATATATCTTAAATGTGTTTTTAAAAAATGGGCAGGGAAAAATCAACCCAAAGCAGTGTTCACAAATGAAACATATGAGACTGATTTCCAATTTTCAACTGCTCTTATTACTTGTTCTGGGAATTTACAATCACTGGACACCCTAGGGGTAAGGGCGGCTGTTTTGATCTGCTATTATAACCCTGGCTCTAGATGTAGGTCATCCTCTTGCCAATGGCAATTGGATATAAGATGAACTGAAGGAAAGGCATTAAAAATAGGAAGACAAGAAAAAAAATCAAGGAGAGGAGTTGGAAAAATAAAAGTGATGGGAAAGTGTTTTTTGACAATATAAATGTGAGAGATATTAACATAAATAATTTTAAATGGAAAATTTGAACACCATAGTTTTGGTTCATTAATGGCATT
>SJYQ01003766.1:273676-338886 GCA_006410935.1 Redunca redunca
AAAAAATAAATATAAGCTGTATCAATGCAATAATAGGTAACAATGATCTAAGGAAAGTATTAATAAACAGGTAAAGGCTATGTATGGCATTGCTTCACATTAAAATAAATGACAAACATGTATCAGTTTGTGAAAAGGAGGATGTAAAAGTTGCAAACAAGAGCCAGTTAGCAGATTAAAAAGCCCCTTGATTGAGCATAACGATGACGGAAGGTGGAAAGATGGGCAAGTCAAATGGGTGGAAAATGAGGAAATGGTGTTGGAAGAGACTAGAGGAAGAGTGAAAGAATTGACAAAGGTTAGTGATGACAGAAATAGCAAAAGAAGACAGGTTTTTTTTTGTTTGTTTGTTTGTTTTTTAGCTGTGAGGCATTCCTTTAGTATGAAACATGGAGGTTAGGAGGTTCGGAAGCACAAGAGACAAACTATTTGGATCCTATGATACATGACTGAAAAGCAGTTTCAAAGGTTCTTCAATTAGCTGGACATACATGACTTGTATGTATGTACAACAAAATGGGCATAAAAGTAAATTGTCTTGTACTTTTTCCTCCAGAAAAATCTCAAATGCACTGTCGGCTGACAGAAGAGTTGCTTTACAGAAAGCACAGATCGCTGTGGTCCAGCTAGTTGAATGCACGATGGTACAGAGAGCGTCACAAGGGTGCCAAGGACAGAAGTACATCTGAGATCTAGTCCACCTCAGTGGCTCTGGTGCACTCATTGTCAAGGAAGGTGGTGGGAATGCCTATACTTGCTTTCTTGACTGCCTCCCAGGGGTACTGTGAGAAGTCAGGTTGACGCTCGCTCACTGGGCACTATAGATGAAAGACATCATAAAACCACCAAGAGTTATTATTTAAAAAAAAAAAAAAAGAGGGCTAGTGAACATGAAGAGGCTTGCAAAGGCAAAGCCTTTTTAAAGGGAGCTTTATGAGGAGGCAATGCAGTTGCCTACATACCAAAGATGAGGGCTGGTCACATGGATATTTGGGAAAACCCAAGTCAACTCACTGAGAGACACACTGCCAAAAGCCTAATATGTATGTTTCTTTCCAGCTAGGTGTAGACTATACGAACTTCTCATTAAACTAATTGGCTCATTCAGACATGTTTTACATTTTAAAAAAGTAGAGGAGTTACAACTAATTATAATGACTAGTACTTGGCACATTTTACATATTTTCAAAGTAATGTAACAACTAAGAACACTGTAATTAGCCTTCTCCACAACTCTTAAGAGTTTTGAAAGGGTACTATTCCTCGATTACATATAAAAGCCTAGCCCAGGGAGGATAAGTGGCTAGCCCACAGCCACATTTATGAAACGCTATGCTTAAATAGGCTTGTGCTTTGATATTATCCCCAAGTCCACAAAGTCGTATTCAATCTTAAATTATTTCTACCTTTGATCATCTCCTCAGATGTGAAGGCAGAAAGGAAGGGAAGGAATAGGACTTTGTAGCAACAGTTATGCGCTGACAGAAGCCTCTGGAGCCACCTGATCACAGGGAGGAAGATCCTTTGTCCGCCTGGCATCTGGTGTCCAGACAAGATGCTAAGATGGAAGCGCAGAGGAACAATGCCAGGGGCATGAAACCAACACCAGCACACACATTTCCAACACCATCCCACCAGGAGGAGGAGAAGCACACAGTGGGAAGAACTGAGATGTGATTAGATGAAAATGGGGCAGCTCAGAGAGGGCTTCTAAAGGAGGACTTTACCTCACTGAGAGAGCTGCACCTTGACAGTTTTACCTGAATCTCCAGACAAGGCCGCTGCGCTTTTACTTCTGGCCAGGAACGCATGTGTGGGCGTCAGCAGTCTGTTAACCACGCTGCTCTCCCACGGGCTGAGCTGCAGGCGGCGAGCTAAACGTCACCACATAAGCGAGATGTTAGAAGCGTTCTTTCCAGGGGCGGGGCGGGTGCAGGGCAAAACCTCTCTCACTTCCCAGGCCTCGGAGAGAAACCTTGACAAGAGAGGCTCGTCCGGGAAGGAAGGTGGTGCAGAACTGGGGCAGGAGGGACTCTGCTCAGAGGAGCGGCTATTCCACAAGGTTGGCTCTCTTCAAGGTGTTAAGTCGGTGGCAGGCTCTATATTAGGTTTATGGACATGGCTTTTGCTAACCACCTGCCTATGGAGTCAACAGGTAACAAAACAGAAGAACCATTTCAAGCGGGTTTGGCATGTTTCTCTGAGTCCATTGAACCTAGCTGCCCTCATTGGGATGGGCAGTGGCCCTAGGGGCTCAGCCAAAGGGCATCTTAAGTATCCGGCATGTCAAGTTCAACACAGACTTGGGCAGCTTAATGTGAGACTGGAGATATGTAAATAAAGATAGAAAGGGTCTGCATTAGACTTTGCTCCATCTCCATGAACTGCTACCTGGGTAACTGGGAGGGGTGGAATTAGATACAATAAAATGAAAGAGGACTCATGTAAAGTTCTGTATAGAACTTTTGTCTTCCCCCATTCAGCAAGCAGGTTCTTGCCTGGTTTGGCAAGAACATACAACTTTTGATGAAGGATAAGGATAAAGCTGAACATAAGATAGAAAAGCCAAAATCCAATATAACCATAATGTTGGAAATTACTAGTGGGTGTGTGAAGAATCCAGAAAATAAATTTAAAATGATACGATGCAGTAGAGTCCCAAACTGTACCAGGGCTTCGAAGACCACTGTTAGGAAATGAATGCTAATTACAAATAAATTACTTTGTTTATGCTATTACCTTCCAGTAATGGTCTACGAAAATACAGAAGCTACTTTCCAAAGATATCAGGAAAGAAGCTTGCAAAATCCTACAAATATCACTAAAATAAAGTGATCATATAGCCTTGACCCTTGAACAACACAGCTTGGACTGCACAGGTTCTCTGATGTGGGGATTTCCCCACTAAGTACACTGCTGGCCCTTGGCATCCATGGATGCAGAACCTGCAGATGCAGAGGGCTCACTATGGGGCTCAAGCACTTGAGGATCTGGGTGTCTGCAGCAGTTCCTGGAACTAACCTCCCGCGGATACCAAGGGAGGTCTGTATATTTTAGAACATACTCCCAAATCATTTATAAAAACCTTTAAAACTGTCTAAACCTGACAAGGCTACTCTGTTCTACACCACAGACAGCAGGTGCAAGTCCTCTGGCCTCTGGAGCAACTATTCTTATAATAATTTTTTATATATGTTGTATTTTAAAGAAATGACTTCTAACTTCCAGAAAATTAATTTTAGTTAATAGAAGCCATCCAGTGTTAAAGGTTGTTATAAAAAATATCTGCTGTTTCAAAGGGAGGTACCAACCTCCAGTAAGTACCTTAATTACCTGACTATATTTTAAAAGAGTAGCTATTTTGATCAGGCACTGGAGAATTTAAGAAGTAGTGAATAGTTTATTAGATTTTCTGGGTTTTGGGGGGAGAGTCTTCATGGTTAAATTAAACCTTTATCTATTGATATGAAGACATAAATAAAAAACGTCTGTTATAAAAACTATTATCATACAGTTGGTAGAATGCACAGTAAGTGCCATTATAAGCTATAGTATGGCAGTGTGTGTGTGTGTGTGTGTGTGTGTGTGTGTGTGTGTGTGTGTATCAACAGAACATAATCTAAAAATCTAATCTAAAATTAGAATACATTCAGAGAATTAAATCAGTGGGGAAAGTAATTAGGATTAAATTAAAATCCTCAACAGAATTGTAATTTCAGTAGATGATAAAGGAAAGAAGAGGTGAATCCCTCCTCTTCTTAAACTCTGTAGAATAAATGACTCAAAACTGCAGAGATGGTCTATCATTGAAAAGATATGTCTGCTTTTTCTCCTCGATTAAGAAGTTCAATTGCTCTATTTCTGTTTCGTCTTTAAGGCATCAACCAAAGAACCTGCTTCAAATGAAGATCATTAAACACCCTCTTTGACCTGGGTTTAAAGCAAATCCAAAGAGATTTGTTTTAATAACTTCGAAACTCTGAATGAAAGATGTTGCTGGGAGAAATATGTTTCCAGTTCTACCATATTCTTAACTATGCCCTGAGCAAGAGAGAAATAGATCTCTTCCACCATAAGATAAATTTTTAGTAAAGGTTAGTACAGGAGAGTTACTTTTTAAAATGTTTTCAACCTAGAAGGGCCTGATCTTGAGATAAGCTGCTGAAGGAAAAAGTATTAATTCTCATGAAACAACTATAGTATTGATCCTCCTTAAGCAGTTAAAATGAGATATTGACAATTCCCTTAATAGAACAATCTGGTCCAAGGAGGCAACTAAACGTTACAGATATTTGTGCTACCCTGTTCCTCCACAAGCAGGAAATCACTATTTAGTTCCTAATGATGGGTGCCAGGTAGAAATGAGGCACATATTGTTACGTCCTTAAATGTTCTATGAAATCTTCCATTTTTTTTTCATATGATGGAATAGTTTGAACTAAAACAGTAACATCAAAAAACCCATTCTCAGGCCAAACAGAACATGTGGGCAGAATTCAGCTGTAGGCCCACCCCCATGGCCTCTAATCTAGATTCTGGAGAAAAAAAATGTATGGACTAATTTCCAGCTAAGAGCAGCCAATTTCCTTCTTATTTTTTTCAAATGCTCTGTCTTCCTTGAGGGGAAAAAAAAACAAAAACAAAAACTGGTGAAGAAGGAAGCTTAATAATAAACATTTTTAATGCAAAAATTCCCAGTGGCAATACTGTCTCTGTTGTAGCAATTACAGAACTCTTTAGTAATCAGGGGGTTTCCTTTAACTAGGGTCATTTTATCAGTCCAGGTAACTCTATATCCAGGTGTGATAATCAAAATATTTAAAAACTGATGGGGCAAGGCACAGAGCTAGTAGGTAACACTCTTTAACCCCCTTAGCTCTGGAGAGCCTGGGGAAGCACAGCTTGGGGAAGTAGATATTTACCAACTGGTATGGAAATATTCCAGCATTTTGAATAACCAGCAGAACATTTCAGTTGAATGTCAACTTTGATAGTATCAGAGCTTCAATTTAACGTCACCTTTAAGGCCTGTGCTGTAGGGCTGAGAAAGCTCAAACAATCTAGTAATGGTGTACACTCTCTAAAGACTAGACTGTAAAAGCCTCTAATAATTTGATAAGAATGCTTTCTACTTTGATAATAAAGTATAATTGAATTTAACAAATAGCAGAAAAGAAATTATACTAACTAAATTACTTTGATCTCTCAAATTAGAGAAGTTCAAATGCAGAAGATTTCTATTCTCATTAAAAGACAGAGCCTTCTCACTGTGCTACTGAGTGTTCTGCCTAACTGAAAAAAAAAAAAATTGCTTCCTGAACTGCATGGGAGCCTCTGGATGAACCAGATTTTTCTTCCAGGCTGACCTCACCAGTTAAACCAGAACTGGGTCACAGTTCTTTTGATAAGGGGGCAGAGAAGTGGAACCCCCAAATTCAGTGCTGTCCTCCTTGTCCTTTTAGTCTAGCTTGGCATCAGGTTTTACAGACCTGTACCATGATTCAAGGGGCAATTTCCTGGCTCCAGCTATTCACTGCTTGCTGAACCTTCCCTGACCCTTAACCTTACCCAAAGGCAGAGCGGATGGCGTCAGGATTAACCTAAGGAAGGACAACCATGAAGGAGAGAACTGCAGACGCAGCGCAGCAGCATGCATTGGGAGCTGGCCACCTCTGCTCCAGCCCCTCTTCTCTGTGATTAACCTGCCAGTTACGAAGTCAGGCCCTTCACCTCTCAGGGACTCTGCCATCCAGTCGAGCCATCCAAATTTTTCCCAGTTCTAAGGTACGATTACTTCAGACTATTCAATCAGGTACCGTCACGCGTCAGATACTAGCTGACACAGTACTGTCACGCCATAGAAGTGTGGATAGAATACTGGTCGGCTTATTCCCACTCCCAACATTGCCCCAACTTCAGCTACGGAATCAATAAGCAAGGTTTAACTGAAAATTACTGTGAAATCCCGATTATGGTTTGTCTTAGACCCATGTTCACAAAAATATAAAACTCAAGTGCTAAGTGCCCAATTCCAAAGAAAAGAGGAATAGACAATTGCTAAGAATAGTACGCTATATTTCACACTAAGGGAATTGGCTTGAAAATACAGGCTTCTTATGAAAGGAGCTTCGATTCCTAATACTTTTCCCTAACATATAAAAGGCCCATCTAATACCGATGATTTAGGCAAACTAGGTTAAAAAAAAGATTTAGGTTAAAAGGCAAGAATTGGAAGTTGTTCAAACATTTACTGGTTTAAGAGATTAATTCTAACATCAACACATTATATTACACATTACAATGACACCATAATTTTATACAATACAAAATATACAAATACACAAGCACACACATAGAACATGCACGCATTACAATCTTTTTTAAAGACTATAAACACTTCAAAACCAATCAGTTTCTTAATAAAGCACTCAAAATAACCACAAATTGTTACTTTCAAAGAGTATGTGTTTTTATATTGCACAATAATTCTTTGGTTTTTCAAATTTAAAATTGTTTTAGTTATGTAAAACAAGTAGCTTATCTTAAAAGCTTGATTTTTCATTCTGTGATATATAAATATGTAGAATGAAACTTTAATTTTACAAGTAACTCAGCATTCATGTACTGTAAATCCATGGGATGAATAAAACTCAAAATTCAAATAAAATGTTAACTGGAGGACTATGAATATTGAAATTTTTAGGAGGCTTACATAATGATATTCTTAAAGTTGGGCCATATCCCTTTAAATGAATGGACACCAAAAAAACCAGTCACACACACAAGAAATGCAGTAAGAAAGGTTTGGTTAAAGGAAAAATAAGTCAGCAAAATGAAATCTGCCAACATGAATCATTTAAAAAGATTTTTTAGAACGTTAATGCCTGGAATTCCCCAAGTACAGATGAAAAGTCAAAGACAATCTGATTGAAATGAAATAAATGTTCATAACAGATTATTAGCATGTTGGTGGATAAGTGGGTGATTTCTGGAGCTGTAAACTCCTGTACTAAAAACTTGAGAGAAGCACCGCTTTTCATCACTGCTAAATGCAATCATTCAGCCAAGTTCTAAAATGAGAAATGTTCTTGTCGCAAGGAAAATGCTGCTCAGACGTTTATTGCTTTTTTACTCTGAAGTTTTTTTCTTCCTATTTAAGAAACGTAGGGAAAGCAACTTCAGATGCTTATTCTTAGCTGTAAACATCCAGAAAATAAAAGCATTAAGGAAATAACAGAACACTTTTTTTGTTTTCCTTTTGACTGTACCTCTATCTGGAGAATTTAGTAAAGTTGCAGATGAAGAGGAGAGCCGCTTGCTAATGACGGGATCAACATGTTTCGAAAGATTCATGGTGGAAACTGACCGCCTGTCTGGATCTAAAACAAATGGAGATAATGCTAATTGACAGCCAGCATGCAGGATTGCAATTTCCTAGTTCACTGATGGAAGGAAACACTAGGATTGGATGCTTTCAGCTCTATGGCTAGATCTTTACTATAGCACAGTTTTCTAAGTGGACATTTTAAGGTAACTTAAAGGCTAGAAATAATACTCTTTTCTTATAGGAAAATAAAAATATAGAATAAAAATATTAAAGAACTATGCAGTTCACCAGTTTGTCAGCCAGGGAAATTCAAGCATGTGGTTACAATACAACAAACGGAGGAAGACCAAAGGAAAACCAGTGGCGGGCAACGAAAACGAGGCGGCAGCCCGTGAAGCAAAAGCAGGTCTACAAGAGGGAATGCCTTCATAATTTCCCAAAGGAGAAACAATGGGGCAGTAATAGTGCTGGTGAGACAGAATGCAAACACCAGGGTCTGTGCATTTGCTGATACTTTCGCTTGTAGAGTCATTTTACAGAGGGCACTAAGTGCGCTATAGAAAAACAGATTAATCAGAAACAAAGAAAGCAACACTGCAGGTGCAGCAAGGATGGCCCCTAGAGCATTTCTTTTTAAAAAATCTACTAATGACTACCCCTGTGTGCCTAGATCACAGAGATGAGTGTGGTTTATAGACACATTATAGAATCAGCCCACAAACTTGCCTAACAATATTGGCGGCCATGCAAAGACAATCAGAATTAAGTTTATTAATAACATTCTTATTGCTGTCGGATAATTTTGGAGTAAGTCTTCAAGTTAGAAGAGAAATAACAGCCATATAAAAGGGAAAAATCAACTCTGATGGTTTGCTCTCTGAACAGTGGAACCAAGCTGTAACCATGCTCACAGTGTACATCACGTTCCCCGAATATAAGTACATATAATGAAAGTCTAAAAAAAACCTCATTATTTTATTTATTTAGGATGCAGGGAGTTGTTCTGACCTATATTAGTCAAAGTTAAAGGACTCTTGATGTATTTTGCTTTATTTTCTATGGTTAGCTTCTTCTAAAACTGAACACAAACCAAAATATTCCTTGTGGGAGAGGCCTTTAAACCCTGTTCCCACCTGTCTAACCCTGGGAGTAAATATGTTAAACTTTCTCCTACAGAATAACCACTTCTGGCTATTATTTACAGTGTACAGGGGATAAGCAAGTCTTCCACCAACATCAGATATTCCTATCTTCTACAGGGACTCATCTTTACAGTTGAAGCAATTAAAAAAATTTTAATTTATTGAAGTATCATTGATTTATGTGAAGTGATTTAATCATCAAAAGAAAAAAAACAAACATCATTTCTGTGACTCAAATTCACACTTAATGGATGGGCTTTTAAGGGAATCCTAACAAAGAAAAGACTTAGGGTAAAATGTCAAAAGAAACAATGACAAAATGTGAGGTTTAAGGACACAAAGAAGAATAAGGAAAGTTATTTCCAGGACATTTCATGGCAATACATTTTCTGATATTGCTTTATATGTTCAGCTTCAGTTGGGGGGAAATTGTGTCTATACGCAGGCCTATCACACATAATTAAATTTATGGAGATAAAATATGTATTTTTTATATTACTTAACAAATAAGAATCTTTAATCTTTTTTTTTCCCTCTCTGAACAAAACACAAATTCACCAAAGGATTTATGAAGAATTGGATTAAAACGTATAGTCTTTACAAAGCAGGGCTAGCTGATGTGGGAACAGTCAGACCACACATTGATTTGATCTAGATTAATTTCCAGGGTTTGTTTGTTGTGTCTACCACAAGTTAGCATTGTTGTGAAGTAAGGAGTAGGCAAAATGAGCAAGACCTGGTTACTGCTCTTGAGATCTCAGCAAATTACTCTGATCATTGAGAATTTGGGTAAATTCACATTATTTTCAAACTTCTCTATTATACGATCAATATTCTCCAATTCACAGCCCTAATAAAAAATGATTTATCCAACAGCTCACAAACACAACTCTGAGTGGCAATAACAGAGGTCGTATATTGAATTCTAAGCATGGAAGCAAGAAGTAAAGCTAAGTAACTTGACATCTCCTCAACAATGTTGGAGGGAATTAATTCCCTGGGAGGCCAGTGGTTAGGGCTCCCAGCTTCCACTGCAGTGGGTATGGATTTGATCCCTGGTCAGGGGAACTAAGATACTGCATGTCACACACTGCAGCTAAAAAAAAAAAAAAAAAAAAAAAAAGGCTTGAAAGTCTACACAGGTTTACCTGTCTAACACACACATGTAAACCATGAAGCCAAACAAAAGGAAAGTAAGTATATAAAAGCATATACCATGATGGCTTTTTTGTATGGAACAAATATGCAAAATTATACCTAGAATGAAATATCACATGTAAATGATCCTTATGACCACAGATTTGATGTGCCCCACTGCAAATACAACTGGGTCATGAAGAGCCAAGGGGGGAAAAACATGCTTTCAAATTTGATTCACTGCATAGGAAAGAAAGTTGTGGCAATACGCTTTTAGACTTTTTAAATGATGAGGTTATAGAAGACACACTGAATGTTAGGAATGAAAGGGAATAGAGAAAACAAACAAAAATCCATAGTTACTTATATGAAAACTTAAGTGACAACAGCTGTACTGATGGAGTGAAATAAAGCCAAACTGGGATGTACTTTGACCTCAGGTGATTTATCAGTGAAAAAACATTTTCTTTAAGGTTTTATCCAAAATGATCATTTAAAGAGAAAGTAAACATATCACAGGTAATTAAAAGTAATATAAATTAAAAGTAATAAAGATTTCAATACCTTTAAGTCACCCGAGTTATATTATCAACACTTGAGAAACACTGTGCCATGTCCCAGATCTAGGTCTATGCAGTAGGATATTAAGCATGCATTATGACTAAGGTGGCAATGGTTCAGCTATTGATGAACTGGCCCTAGTCTGAGGTGCTAGCTACAGGTCAGGCAATCAGCAAATCACAAGGAGGTCTGTACCAGGTTTTCTAGTACCACCAAAAGTTGTGAAGTGGTGGTCCAGGCCTGCTAAATCGAGAAAGGTGAATGATGATTCAACAAAACCACCTGGGGACAGAATGTAAGACAATGATTTTCCAAAGTAAATTAAAAAAAAAAAAAGCTTATTAGACACACATATGAAACTGACACACTATATAAAATTGAAGGTGTATTGAATTTACAGTACAAAAATAAAGCCTTTCACTAAGTCCAAATTTTAGTAGGATTTTAAGTCAATTTAAGTACAAGGAATCACTTGGACATTCACTACTATTTCTAGCTTCAGAAATCTGCACTTCCTCTTGCAGAGCCTTCGTGTTGCATATACTTTAGGATCAGAATACATAAGCTCGTAGGATTGATTCTGAACGGCAACAGTGCTAGGATTCTCGCAGAGAAAAAGGCAAAACTGGTTAACCCATTCCATAATCTTAAAACCCCTATGCAAATAAATTACCAAAATAATGTAGAACTGAAAATAGTTGCTGAGAAAAATTGCACAGATTTCTGTTTCTTTACAGAACTTTGCAACAAATGAGAAAAGCAGCCTGTGTGGAGGGAGGGAACCTTATCTTCTTATCTCCATCACCCTCTTATCCTCAAACAGTAGAAGCATCATTTTATTGTAGCTTAATTATTTATGCAGGTTTTTTTTTTTTTTTTTACAAACAGAATAAACAAGTAACTGTGACTTTAACTGTGATTTAAAAACTAGTAATTTTGGAAAGAGGCTTCTCCATTTACCTGTGTTGTGGATGCTCGGGCTCCCATGGAGCGCACCTCCCCATGACCATCGGTTTTGTTTCTGCTTTGGCTTCTGGCTCCTCTCCATTGTACGTCGCACAACGGCTTCATGACGTTCCTTTAAATGGAACAGAGGAGTTGATGATTAGATTCTACCCGGTTGTTGGAGGATTCTTTAACTTAAGGCAGAGTCGGGTGAGAGGTACTACTTAAATTTCAACCTTAATACTCCTAATACTCAGAAGATTCCTAAAATCTACACTTTAAGGTGAGAGTAGTACTATCAACATGGGTGTGGGTGGGTGGTTACCGAAATTATAGGTTCCAGCTGATAAAGCCCTTGGCATACAGCAGGTACTTAAAAAAAGGACTATTACTATTACCACTGACTTCCCAGGTGGCGCCAGCAGTAAAGAACCTGCCTACCAACGCAGGAGTCATGAGACGCAGGTTCCATCACTGGGTGGGGAAGATCTGCTGGAGGAGGGCATGGCAACCCACTCCATATTCTTGGCTGGAGACTCCCATGGACAGTGGAGCCTGGTGGGCTACAGTCCACAGGGTCACAGGGAGTCAGACACGACTGAAGCATCTTAGCACACTACAGGGAGTGTGATGCTTTTCCCTCAACTCACATAAGCCCATAGCACAGGTCTTAGTTTAAGCAGATGTGTAACACACGTGGTTCTGTATTTAAAAACAGAATCTAGAATCTGAGGATGTGGGTAATCCCAACCCACAATTTAATGGACTGTATGACTTTGTGTGACTTAGCAATTCTGAGTCTAAATCTTCATTTCCACAAAAAGTGGTAACACTCAAAGGTTGAGTAAGAGTTAAATGAGATTGATGAGAAGATGTTTATAAATGGTAAAGCCCTACAGAAATCCAGTTGCTGGGATTAAAACTTCAGCATGCATGACGTAAGCATAAATAAGTTATAGGTCCAGACCAGAGAAATGAGTTTTTAAAGGTCCTGTGGAAACGACAATCACATCATTCTCAACCTGATTTCCACACCACAACCTCCCTAGAAACTATCAAAGTGAAAGTTGCTGAGTCATGTCTGACTGTGACCCCACGGACCATAGCCGGCCAGGCTCCTCTGTCCATGGAATTTTCCGGCCAAAATACTGGAGCGGGTAGCCGTTCCCTTCAGCGGATCTTCCTGGCCCAGGGATTGAACCCACATCTCCCGCATTGCCGGTGGATTCTTTACTGTCTGAGCCACCAGGGAAGCTACTAGCAACTATGACTGCTGGTAAACCTGCTGCCTCAGACATTCTAGCTGTGCATCCTGGCGCCTCAGTGGGAAGCTTCACAGGCAACGTGGCGTGTTTCTGAAACAGACGCGCCTCCCACGGGTCCCCAGGGCAGCATCTCGCCTGGTCCTCCTCGAGCCTCTGCCGCCGCTTCTCCTCCACGGCAGCCCTCCGCCGTTCCTCCTTCAGCCTCTGCTCTTCCAGCCTCTTCTTCCGCTCCTCCAGGTGCTTCTCGTAGTGCTGCCTGGCCCGCTCTTCTCTCTCTAACCAGACGATTTCTCTTGCAGCTTCAGGAGGAAAAACAAGGGAAACCAAACACAGGCAGGTTTAAAACCTTAACAGTTGGGGATGTAGACGTGGCCCACATTTAACAAACATGGATGGGGTCTTTGGTTTTTATTAACCAACCATGGCCTGTGCTTTCCTCAAATCTTCAGGAAAAAAAAATACTATTGTTGATTTTGAGCATAATTTAATATGCAAACAATGAGGCGGAAGAAGATGCACTTAATTCTATTCTTTGGGAACTGGAACAGCCCTCCAGTTTGGCACATTATTACTGCAGAGGAAGGCATGCATCACATACTCTAGCCTCAGAGCTGATAGAGATATGATACTCTCAAACCCAGCTGCACCATCTGTCTCTCTCTCATTAAAATATGTGCTATCCTTCAGATCGAAACCCTGTGACTTCCTTTCAACATAGCATTGGTTCTGCAAATGTTAAAAGGATTTGGGAGAGTGGATATGTGTATATGTAAAACTGATTGACTTTACTATACAGCAGAAACTAAAATGACATTGTATATCAACTATATTCCAATCCCCAAGTGGCACTAGTGGTAAAAAAAAAAAAAAAAAAAAAACCGGCCTGCCAAAGAAGGAAACAAAAGAAATGTGGATTTAGTCCCTGGGATGGGAAGATCCCCAGGAGGATGGCATGGCAACCCACTCTAGTATTCTTGCCTGGAGAATTCCATGGACAGAGGAGCCTGGTGGGCTACTATCCACAGGGTTGCAGAGTCGGACACGACTGAAGCGACTTAGCATCAGTTCAGTCGCTCAGTCATGTCCGACTCTTTGTGACCCCATGAACTGCAGCACACCAGGCCTCCCTGCCCATCACCAACTCCTGGAGTCCATCCAAACCCATGTCCATTGAGTCGGTGATGCCATCCAACCATCTCATCCTCTGTCGTCCCCTTCTCCTCCTGCCCTCAATCTTTCCCAGCATCAGGGTCTTTTCAAATGAGTCAGCTCTTTGCATCAGGTGGCCAAAGTATTGAAGTTTCAGCTTCAGCATCAGTCATTCCAATGAACACCCAGGACTGATCTCCTTTAGGATGGACTGGTTGGATCTCCTTGCAGTCCAAGGGACTCTCAAGAATCTTCTCCAACACCGCAATTCAAAAGCATCAATTCTTTGGCACTCAGCTATCTTTAGGGTCCAACTCTCACATCTATACATGACCACAGAAAAAACCATAGCCTTGACTAGACAGACCTTTGTTGACAAAGTGATGTCTCTGCTTTTTAATATGCTGTCTAGCATACACACCAATAAAAATTAATTAAAAAAAAAGATTTGGGAGAAAATTCCAAAGATTGATAGTTGATAATAGATATGCCTCATGGGCATACCGCACTGAGTCAGCAAAAGGACGTGAGGGATCAAACGAGCAGCCGACCTTGTCTCTGAAATGCTCCTAATCTATTTAGGCAAGACATTATTATCACAGAGTGAAAATATACAGCTCAAAAAATACTGTTTAATGGATGGACCTAGGGAGTGTCATACTGAGTGAAGTGAATCAGACAGAGAAAGAGAAGTATCATATAACATCCCTTAGATGTGGAGTCTAAAAAGAAATGATACGAATGAACTTACAAAACAGAAAGAGACTCACAGACTTAGAAAACGAACTTATCGTTGCCAGGGGGCAGGGACAGTTAGGGAGTTTGGGAAGGTCTTGTACACGTTGCTGTATTCAAACTGGATAACCAACAAGGACCTATTGTATAACACATGGAACTCTTCTCAATGTTCTGTGCCAGCCTGGATGGACGAGGGGTTTGGAGATACGTGTGTATGTATGGCTGAGTCCCTTTGCTGTTCACCTGAAACTACCACAACCTTGTTAACTGGCTATACCTCAACGCAAAATAAAAAGTTTACAGTCTGAAAAAAAATAAAATCTATATGACCTTAAAAATATATCATTTAATGATGGAATACTTCCTTTCTTCTTTACATATACATGTACTTTCCTCATTTCCAGGCACAAAACTTTTTTTTTTTTTTAATATGATGCTTCCTTCAGTCATAATAGCTAAACACATTTTTAATGTGAGTTATTAATACTGTAGGCAAAAATATCCAAAGTATAGAGCATAAACCTGGAAAACACTACATGTTACTTTTTAAGAGAAAAACAATGAAATTACGAACATTTAGCTTCCTCTAGATATTTAATATAAGAGATTCTGTATTCCTGCTACCATTAAATCTTTTCAGAGCTATTTGCTTCAGGAGACAAAGCCACTGAAAGGGACGTGAACTGACTTGCCTTTCATGGGAGGAAAAGGAGGAGGACAAACCCAAGGTGAGCCTGTTCTCTGACATCACTCAGGGTGGTACAGACAGATCTGGGTTTCCCCAGCAGCTCTGCTCTTAACACATGGTGAGACCTGGACAATTTCATTTGGATTTCAGTTTTCTCTGGCTTGAAACAGAAAGAAACTGATCTTTAAGGTTCCTTCCTTCCAATGTTCAAATCTCATGGTTTTAAAGAAATTCTCAGGTAAAAATTTACTCTGAGCAAAAGCACAGAGTATGAGGGAATGGCTACCCACTCCAGTATTCTTGCCTGGAGAATTCCATGGACAGAGGGACCTGGCAGACTACAGTTCACAGGGCTGCAAAGAGCACGACTGAGCACACACACTCAATAAATATTTACTGAATGATTAAATAAATAAAAAAAATACTCTGAGGACATATGTTAAAAGTAACGTGGACAGCATTATTCCCAAAAGCCAAGTCATGGAAGCAACATAAGTGTCTGTATCAATAGATGAGTGGATAAAGAAGATGTCGTAAACACAGGCCACGGGATATATCACTCAGCCATAAGAAATAATGAAATCTTGCCATTGTGACAACACAGATGAAGCTAGAGAATATTATGCCAAGTGAAATAAGTCCTACCTCAATCTGGCCCCTTCACTCTCCCTAGAGACCTTTTGCCTTACTACACCTTTCCAACAAACCATACCTCCCCCATCTCTTTGCTCCCGAGGTTGTGGTCGTTGGGAAAGTTACTATCCTTGTTTCAGTCCAAACAGTCATCCTTTAAGGCAGTAGTCTCATAAAAGCACAGATTGCTGGGTTTGAACCCTCATTCATTTTTACTACTCCCAGGATGAGGCCTAGTAATCTGCATTTTAAACAAACCTCCTAGGTTGTTTTGGTCCCAAGTATCCATGATGGCATATGGAGGACCACTATTCTTAACTCCTCCAGAAGTTTCATCTCTTCAGGGCTCAACACAGGTCTTATGACATCTACCTCAAACTTAAGCATTTCTTGTATTCTGATTTCTGTGTAGTAAGTGACTATTTCCCTTCCTTTTTTTCCCATTCACTTTCATTCGATCCCTGGGTCTGGAAGACCCCCTGGAAAAGGAAATGGCAACCCACTCCAGTATTCTTGCCTGGAAAATTCCATGGACAGAGGAACCTGGTGACTTACAGTCCGTGGGGGTCACAAAGAGTCAGACATCACTGAGTGTACATACACAGATAGCGTTTTTCACAACTTGTATATAAGCAAGGGCCTTAATAATTACTTCCTGATTCATTGAGAACAATTGTACTTCTTGACTCATTCATCCTTGTGTAGTCTTAGGCAAATTACTTAACTTCCTTACTCCTCACTTCTGTTAGGGTAAATTGTGGCTAAATATGGGACCTTCTCATAGTATTTACTGTGAGGATTAAAAGAAGCATTACACTTAACACATTTAGAATAGTTCTCAGCACTTGGTAACATTCAATAAATATTAGCCATTATTGCCAAATTTGTCACCATAAGTTCAATTCAGAAAATTCAAGGTAGTTCTTAAGCTTGTGCTATCAATCAAAACAGAGCTAGATATTATGACAATAACAATTAGTTTCATCCCAAATAATCTTTTAAATGAAGAGCATTTCTTCATCAGACTCTTAACTCCCACTTCTATTTTCTACCAGGAAGTGGAGATCCTATTGCAGTGCCTTCTTGAATAACTGTCATCTTTACACAGCCATACAGAGAACAGGCAAATAATGGTGAAACAGCAAACAATGGTTTCATATGATTGCAGAGAATGGTGGTGAGCACCAGGATTATTACCAAGTACAGATCCTGTGACCCTTTAAACAGAGGTGAGGTGAGGTGAAGTCGCTCAGTCGTGTCCGACTCTTTGCAACCCCATGGACTGTAGCCCACCAGGCTTCTCCGTCCGTGGGATTCTCCAGGCAAGAATACTGGAGTGGATTGCCATTTCCTTCTCCAGGGGACCTTCCCGACCCAGGGATCGAACCCGGGTCTCCCGCATTGGAGGCAGACACTTTAACCTCTGAGCCACCAGGGAAGCCCCATTTTAACAGAAGGATAGTGCATAAAAGGTTTTAATATTTTAGAAAAATTGAAAGCTAACTTATCCTAAGAGGTTTAGTTACTTAAAATATTCCCTGTGGATGATATATAATATCAAAGTTTTGTATTTTCTCAATAAAAAATGAGACTTTTGAGCATAAAAAAAAGAAATCGACACTTGCTATGGACTGAATTGTGTCTCCTCTCCCAGCAATTTGTACACTGAATCTCTACTGCCCAAGGTGACTGTATCTGGAGCTAGGGCCTTCAGGAGATGATCATGATTATACGAGGTCATAGGGGTAGGGACCTAATCCAACAGGACTCAGTTCAGTTCAGTCACTCAGTTGTGTCCGACTCTTTGCGATACCATGAATCACAGCACCAAATTCCTCCCTATCTGTCACCAACTCCCAGAGTTTACTCAAACTCATGTCCATCCAGTCAGTGATGCCATCCAACCATCTCATCCTCTGTCATCCCCTTCTCCTCCCACCTTCCATCTTTCCCAGCATCAGGGTCTTTTCAAATGATTACTCCCTTATAAAAAGAGACACCAGGGAGCTCTCTCTCCCTCTCTTTTCATGCTCAGAAGACAGACCAGGTGAGAACAAAGCAGCCATCCATAAACCAGGAAGAGAGCTCTCATCAGGAACAGAAGCCTACTGGAGCCTTGATTGTAAACTTTCCAGCCTCCAGAATTGTTAAGAAAAAACAATTTGCTGTTTAAGCCATGCACTCTATGGTAGTCTGCTATGGCAGTATGAACAGACTGTATAACAACTCATTCAGTATTTAAATCACAGAGCTCTGTGAAAGAATAACATGTCCAAAAAGGACCTGTGATGAATATCATTAACCTTTGCTCTTGTGACGTTAGCATTTTCTCCTGGACTCTGAGATCATAATATAAAAATGAAATGAAAACCCACTGTGGCCCCTGGACATGAACAATCCGGTCCCATCCCTGAGCTGCTGCCACCAAGGTTATACTTCAGTGACCCTGTAATAGTTGGTCAGTGACACACAAAGGGGAAATCCACTGTCAACCTGGACTCTATTTAGAAACTTGACTCTTGTACTAAAGAAACAGTGACTCCTGAACTAAAAGGAGTTTGCAGTGAAAGGGTACTGGACAGAGAAGCAGCTCTGGCTTCACAGGAACCTGAGTCTACCCACCTCCCGCCACTCCCGTTACAGAGGGAATCCTGTGGTCTTGTCTCCTCCAACCGTCTTCCTGCCAGTTGCCAGATGAGCCCACGGTAACATATAAAGTGTTCAGCGCAGTGCCAGGTACACAGTAGGGACTCAGTACATGTAACCTCTACACCCACACAACCAACCCTACCCCTACCATAGCAAGGGGAAAACGAAAGTTTAAAAGGAATAAAACTAAGCCTATTAGTTAAGACTGAGACTTTTAGACCAGGCCAAAATCCAAAACGCCCAAGTTATGTTGAAGCCTGGCATGCTGCAGTCCTTGGGGTCACAAAGAGCAGGACACAACTTTTAAACTGTTGTTTAAAAGAAACAAACCTAAAACAAAGTGCTAAAAAAAAAATCATAAAATAATGAATGAACAAAAGCTATCAGGCAAATGAAAACAAAACTGTAATAAATGTGGAATAATAATTCCATTTTGTCTAGCAGTAAAGATAAAATGAAATTAAAAAGGAAAACCCAAAGGAGATAAATAGCTCTCCCAGGATCACACTGTCTAAAAGAGGAAGAGTTGAAATTATAATTCAGCTCTGATTGTAAAGCCTGTACTTTCAGTTACTATACAATACTTTCTCCAAATTCACAACTGCCCGCCTAAAATTTCCTCTTGAATTTCCTGGTCAAATCCATCACATAACCTTACTCATTATCTCTACCTCAAACCAGAACCTGCTCTGCCTTTTCCATTCTGAGAGCAGATCCGTGACTTCCCAATGGTTTACGAAGATCCCTTAGAGTCACGATCAATTTCTCCTTCATGGATGGTCCAACCCACTCAACACTTCCACAACTGACCTTCTCATTTTACATCAGCATTTAGTGTCTTCTCTCTCATCCTCCGGTTCTGTTGGAGTTAAGCCCTCATTTTTTTTCTTACTCCTGGGGTTTAGTCTGTTTCCTCTTCACAACCATCCTGCATACTGTTCTCAGACATCTCCCTCCCCTTGCCACCGGCCCCAATCCCAAACAAAACCTAGTGGCATAGTCCTGCTTGAAGATCTGTTAGTTCCCCTGTCCTCGAGGTTCAGCTCCTTAGACTGACCATATGATCCTCTGCATTTTTACGTGCTACCCCTGCCCCAAATCCCTCTTCCCACTTCTCAAACTTCAGTCATCGTTCAAGTTCTAGGTCAAAAGGCTCTTCCTCTGAAAAGCCTCCCCTGGCACCAAGGTCACTCCCATAGTTCCTCTGCACTCCTACCTGTACGCCAGTGGTAATTACTCTGCTCTTACATGTTTCTGAGTCTTTCCCCACATAAAACAATGACTAGTTTAGCAGATGATTAAAGTAAGTCTAATGAGGAATGAGCTAAGGAATTAAAGGGTTACATGACCTCCAAGCACAGTGATTTACATTGAGCCTTAGTGTTAATTCAAAGCCTTCTCAACCAGTCATTTAAACTGTTTCCCACTCTCCTCTCATTTGAGTATTACGCTGGAGAACTGCCTGGTAATAAGGGTGACCTTGTAGGATACCCACAACACTGGGTCTCCTGCCCGAGGGGACTTCCTACTCTGCCTTCATCCCTGGACACAGCGGTGCACTAATGAGACTGAGCTGCTATGGCAGAGCTGAGGTGCTTATACCTGTGAAAGACATTTTCTTTTGATACGGGAGAGCAACACTGTGCCAGGACTTCTTATCTTCAGAGCTAGGCTCAATGGAGTGTTTAGCTAGGCCTCAGCTAAAATTAAAAAAAAAAAAAAAAAAAAAATAGAGTTTTGCTAAAGCACACAAAGCAATGATTGTCCTCAGACTCTCACTGCCTCGACCCGAATCTACTTGTACTCCTCCAAAAATGCCATCCTCTTCCCTCGCTGTCTTACTGAGCCCAGCCTACTAGACCAGGAAGCACAAATGCCCCCGTATCTCTGGCCTCCCCGAAGCTCAGAAGTATTGGTTTCTCCAGTCCCAGGCATGTCAGTCTCTGGAGTCTGACCTGCCACCCTCACCTTTATCATCACAGTCGTCATGGTGAGCCGTGCTCAGCTCTTTATGCTGACCCCAGGTGACTTACAGGCTTTAGCTTCACAGCCACCTGCCGAGGGAGACACTGATATCAAACTTACAGAGAAGTGAAGTACCCTGCCTGAGGTCTCACAGTAAGTCAGTAGGGGGACTGGAATCCAAACTCTGGACTGTCTGACTCTAGAAGCAAACAAGGAACCGTTATGCTAAAAGGCAGGATTGGCAAAACTTCCCATGACTAAGGCTCCTCCTCTAACTGGGAGAAGGTGGGCACCCAACGTGAAGGTCCTGATCTTCTCACACCACTCTTGGCCGTCCTCATCGGTTTACAAGACCCCTTACTTTTCAGGCTTTAAGACCTTTTCACTGTCAGCTTTACAGGCAAAGTAGACTTGGGAGAAATAGATAATGGCTGCTTGGTCACAGTGATTCACCTGATGTGAAAGCTTCAGCCTGCGAGTTATTTAGTCCATTCCACAACAAGCCTTTATTCTTCCCAGTCCTGCCTGGCTCCTGAGGCAGTGCTGCGGTATGCGCTCACGGCCGCATCCCTCCCACGCACATGTACTCTGACCCTTGGCTGTTCACAGCCTGCCTGGCAGCCTTGCGAGATTTTGTACACTCTACTCATCAAGGGACAACTTTAGGAAACCAGAAGCCACAGGTGACCACAGATCTGTCAAAGTTTTATCCAGCATATATTTAGACTAGAAAGACTGCTTTCCCAAAGCCCAAAGTCTGGGTTTTTGGGTTGTGTGTGTGTGTGTACTGAGGACAGTTTTGTCAAAACCAATGACTTGCTTATATGTCTATATGTCTAGGAATAATAATAATAATGTGAAGTGTGAAACCAGGGACAATTTCACTTGTGATTCTAATCAGAGTAGGGCATCACTGGTTGTTTACTAATTAATTCTACTCTATCAACACTTTTGAGATGAACATTCTAAGCCAGACTGAAATGATCATGTATGTCTTGACCATACTCTTAGTAACACTGCTGCCCCTGAGTTGACAACACGCTGAGACTGGAGGAGTGGGAAGGGAGGCAAAGCAGAAAAGTTATGACTGGAGGGGCAAGAAAGTCTGGTGAATTTATCTGAGAAACAAGGCAAATATAATCTAACTGAACGTCAAAATCTTTTTCATATTATCTTATGGTTGTTTCGAATATACTATATTCTGACAGATCTCCTGCACAGCTTTGAACTTAGCCACAAAACCCAATATGAATGAACTGAATCAGAGATTTGAGAAATTTAATTTTTTTCTTCATGAGCTATAGGAATCAATCATACAATTCACTGATAATCTTTCATAATTTTACAGACTCTCGAAAGCCTCTGATCCATACCTAAAACTTAATCTGTATCACCTTCAAAAAGGGAAACCTTATATCTTCCTAAACACAGAAAACTACTTGCCTGCTCAATAGTCCTCATATATTTCTTAGAATTTGTCAGCATACTGTAGGATTATTAGTTTCATAACATATATGAAGACCAAATAGTTTCAAGGTACAACCATTATATAGATCATCTTTGTGTCCTTGTTCATCTAACTGAAAAACTGCTTAAGAATGAGATTTTCAGACTTGTTTCACTGGATGTTATAAGGACAGATATTACTTGATAATTTGGTAATATCTAACTAATTTGCAGTATACCTGCAGCACATACATTGAAATGCACAGACTATTCGCTTACCATTCAACCAACAGCTGTTAGACATCAATCCCACGGACAGAGGAGCCTGGGAGGCCACAGTCCATGGGGTCATAAAGAGTCGGACACGACTGAGCGACTTCACTTTCACTTTTCACGTTCATGTATTGGAGAAGGACATGGCAACCCACTCCAGTGTTCTTGCCTGGAGGATCCCAGGGGAGCCTGGTGGGCTGCCATCTATAGCATCGCACAGAGTCGGACACGACTGAAGCGACTTAGCAGCAGTAGCAGCAGCACTTTTCTAGGTACTAGGCTACAGAAGTTAAAAAAAATGACATAAGTCCTTTCTTATAATAAGCTTATATTCCAGTGAAAGCAGACAAGACAATAAACAAGTAGAATATCAATAGATACATGCTTAGATGTTGCGAATGACATGGAGAAAAATAGAGGGTGCTAGTTTGGGGAGCTGCAAATCTGAAGAAGATGGCCAGGGAAGGCATCACTAAAGAGGTGGCATTTCAATAATACCTGAAAGAGGAGAGAAAATTATTTACATGCATCTCTCAGGCCAAATATTCCAGGTGGAGGGCATAGCAATGTAAGTTCTAGGAGGTTAGAAAATTGATCTTTCACTTCAATCGCCCCAGAGTTTCTAGCTCAATAGTGACCCCACATCAAATACTAGGTGAATGAATATGTGAATTAAAATAGCATGAAATAGCTTCTTAAAAAAGGAGGTGGTGGTAGTAGTGGCCAATTACTTTACTAAAGTCAAAAATTTATATTACATAAATTTCACATGGCTTGATTCTTGCAGATGTTTTACAAGAGAGGTTAGTAACCAGGATCTATTCCAAGTTCTTACAGACTCTTAATGACTCCAAGGTTAACAAATGGTCAATGCCACAAAGTATTTTCAAAAAGATGTCAGAATCTGCTCCAGCACTTACATTTACCCTCTGGTGCACAGTGAGTACAGCACGCACGTACCCTGCTTGTATGTGGAAGCAGAAAGGCTCTTCCTCTACATGAGAGCTGGGTATGTGCCCAGCTCTGAAATCTGAAAAAACCCACCACCTGAATCCAAAGCATAGGGACTGCTCTCTATTTAACAGCATCACCATTTGTTGAAGACTGTAAACATGGACGTTGGTGACCCTGTACATAAACAGCTGATATGGCAGAAAGAAAAAAGGGTCCATTAACTATCCCATTTTTAAAGGTTCAGTTCCTTCCTTAAGCTAAATTAACCCAATGCATTTAAAAAAAAATAAAAGACAATGCATAAAATAACTTACATCAGCAACTATGGCAGGCTTACACAACAGAAAGTACAACCATTGTGTTAATTTGCTCTTAAACGGGATAATACAGAGTGAAGTGCTTAGGACATTGCTTTGCCCATAGTCAGTGCTCAATTAACATGATTACTATTAATAATATTATTAGTATTTAAAGGCTGAGGATAGTCAGAAAATTATGCATCTGTTTTATATGTAGCCCTATGTACTGGCATAAAAAGAATTAGAAAACTATGACCATACTCTTTAAAAGCTTGAAATATATGCAACTAGAAAGTTCTATAAAGTCCCACTAGAAAAAGTTCAATAACATATAAAATAGCTAAAACACGATAGTTATGCAAGGTACAATATATAGTTTAAAAAAAAAAAAAAGAGAGAGAGTTTCCAAGAGGGAAAAGATCATAAAACTAGGAAGGCTTCAAAAAGAAGGACTGGTACTGAATGTGACAGAGGTGGACGAAGTACATCAGTAAGACAGTTTTGGGTAACTAAAATCTAAATTTATTGAAGTCTGCAGTAGGATGATAGCAGAAGCAGCAAATTTAAAGGCAAGGATCTGAGACCTCTGCTGAAGACAGAGGAGTACTGGACCTGGCACTACGCGGGTTTAGGGGCAGGGTGTGAGGCAACCTCCACCTACAAACCTGAGGCCACTGCTAGAGGACTAGGCTGAGTCCAGACAGACCAGCAGCGCCTGCAAGTGGCTTAACAGGCCAGCGTGGAGACGAGGCAGTGCATAGCACTGGACCACCAGGAAGAGAGCATTTCATCCTGTGAAAGATTCAGTAGTTAAGGCTGGGAGTCAGAAAGATGCCAGAGCCTCCAGCAGCAGCGGAAAGTATATATATATAAAAAAAAAAAGACCTGAAAAATAATGCTGTGGGGGTGGGGAAGGGTGGAAGGCATATTGGTGCAACTGACTGGTACACAGCAATTACTCAGAGGAGTGAAAGTTGATGGACAACTTACTGTATAGAAGTTGAGTTTTAGATGACAGGAAAGCATCTACTATCTTAAAGAGTGAGTTGGGAATGTGGAACCCATAATATCAACACAGGAGAGTAGAAATCATGAGAACAAATACAATTCTCCCCACCTAGCCCAAGGAAAAAAAAAAAATTAAAGCTTAGAAGAGAGATGGTAAAAAAATATGCAGACGTCAAGAGAGAAGTTTGAAGGAATGGCCTGAATTACAGTCAGATGAAATAGACTAGTTGAGGACATTTTTTCATGAGAAAACCTTTTAAGGCAGAAAAATAAAGCTTTCAGAGTATATATGCCCAACCAAATGAACAGAACAGTCCCACACTTCAAGAATTATGCCTGATTTTATGTGATAAATTGAAGGATAATGTAGAAACAGCAGGCCACATGACATAATCCTATCATAATGCATTAAAGCATGACTCAGAGATTTAAGCCACAGGAAGTTATTAACAGACCCTCTGTTTGCAAAACAATACAAACATGACTTGTCACCCAAGGCAAAGATCTTTATTCTCCTTTCTACTTTGCTTTTTAAAATGTGGTCTTAAAAAAACTTCAATGATTTCAATATTAATTTCAGCCTACATTCAACAGTAAATAATCAATCTCACCAGCCAATTGCTTTCAACTTTGCTTTGTTGGAATTTCTGGGATGTATTCTTTCTTTTTCTTTATACTTGGAAAGCTTTAAACTTTGAAAGTTTGGTAATAGTTGATATTATCAACTGCTTTTGTGTTTTCAAAAAGCATACTCCAAAGATCTTTGAGACAGTAGCCATTCCTCCACCCCACCTGTCATTTTTTAAACAACAATATTCCACTGCCATCATAGTTTCTGCAAAGCAGTTTATGGGTAGTTCATCAGATGCCCTTTGATTTTCTCTTAGTACTAGAATTTTTTAGAAATAGCCCTTTTGTATTCTAAGGCACAGCTTAAATCAGATGCTAGATTTTAGACGATTCTTTCACAAACATAAGGGCACATTTGCATGTTTGTGTATTTCTGAAGATTAATTTCTACTCAGAGAATTTAAGTGGAAAAGAACATGCCAAAAGACACTGGTTTAAAATTTTAAAAGAAAATACAATTAATGCAGAAAAAATAAGAACATAAAAAAAAGTGCAGAGTAAAATAAAATATAAATACAACAAATAAAATGCTACTTCATTAAAACTATGACTGTCAACAACAAGAAAAAAGATCAAAATTAAGGAACCTGTAGTATTAAATACAGCAGGGGTAAGAAGGGAGAAAAACAAAGCCTAGAATATACTGGGGTGCTAGTCGCTCAGTTGTGTCCGACTCTTTACGACGCCATGGACTGTAGCCTGCCAGGCTCCTCTGTCCATGGAATTTTCCAGGCAAGAACTGGAGTTGGTTGCCATTTCCTTCTTCAGGGGACCTTCCCAACCCAGGGATCGAACCCAGGTCTCCTGCATTGCAGGCAGATGCTTTACTGTCTGAGCTACTAGCTCACCAAATAAGTTGTGACCACAGGATAATATAATAATTTGAACTTTACTTTGACCCATTATTAATCTGATGATGAACAGATGTTGGGTCTGTAACCAAATCCCCTTTTGCCACCTGTCCTTGCACCACTGCTCTGCAGTCCCCATCTCTTCTAGTTTCCTGGATGACTCGTTCATCCTCTAGCTGGAAGCTCAGGTGGTCCCTGACATCCCCAGGCTGGGTTAGGTTCTTCTGTAGGTTCTCAATGCCCCATGTGTGCACTCCTTCAATACCATCCTCTATTAGAATTGCCGTGTGTTATCTACCCTCTCCCACCTCCCACTAGACTGCAGCTAACCCTGGAGGGCTGGGTCTCAACATTTATTCATCTTTTTCACATATAGCAAGTATGCTATATGCCTGGCAAATAGCAGTTTTAAAATATATATATTAATGATGCATGTTCTACACGTGTACATTGATGTATGGTCTGAAACATGATTTAAAATATGGGGTTATATATTAAGAAGAAACCCAGCCACTTAACAGATAAAGCAAGGCAACTTACAGAGAGAATCTGCAGACTCAGAGCTATACAACTTTATAGCATAAGAAGGGAAATCATTATTGTTTGACTAGCATAATCATGCTTTCCATGATAAAACTAATAACACCTGGATTTGAAAGACAAAGAAACCCAAATGGAAAGACCCGAGTTAAGGTATAAAAGCTAATTCTTCATGGGATTTAAATCATAAAGGAATAGTCTCCTCACCCTATGGAGCTCCTTTAACTTAGGCAGCTATGAATCCACACTGCAATGCTAAAAAGGAGACATTTAATAGGGTGAAGCCTAACCCGACAGTGATGGGGTGGAGAGGGGAGAGTGCTCTTCCCTGTTTGGATGTTTTCAAAACCAGAGTGTAAATACCGACCACCCTGGAGCAGCAGTCTGCTGCTTTATGCTCATCTGGAATCTCTTCTTGCTTCTGTAGCTCTGCCTTTCTTTCCCTCTCAGTTCTGATCCACTTGACAAATTGACCTTGCCTGGGGAGCAGTAGGCACAAGCAGAGAGGAGTGGAGCACGCCACAGGTAGCCCTGTTGTTCTCCAGTAACCTACCAGCTGGAAGGAGACCTCCCAGAGGTGGGGAACTTCAAGCCTAGGCGCAAACTTTAAACACAGAGAAATGCGGCTTGTTAACTTCCAGGAAGTCATTGAAATTTCTGTTGGAAAAACCTTGGCAGCAGAAGAAATGACCTCACGTGATCATGATGGCAAGAGAGACTAAAGAGGCCTGTGTTCAAAGTGTCAGGTAGGCAGAACAGGGAAAAGGAGTCCAAAACAGCGGTGGCTGAAAGACAAGGAAGGGAATAGCCTGAGAAAATAGAACAAAAGAAGGTCCTAGGACCGGAGTGAGGACCTCAGGTAAAACAAACAACACTCCTGGCTGGCCCCATTTACAAAGGACAGGCCCAGGGAGAGATAAACATATAAACAGAGGAGCCAAAGCTAGCTCTCTCCCTACCCCGAGCTGGGGCACGTTTCTCTTCGTGTCTTTGGATCTACATGCCCTCACGCCTCGAAGATGGATTTTCCTGCTATCTTCTAAATAAAATCAAGCTGTAACGCTGAGCTGTAACACTGATTTGTCTAAGAGCTATAACATGGTCCATTCGAGACCTGAGAGCTATAACACGGTCTATCCAAGACCTGGGAGCTGTGACACGCCAAGGAGGCTTTAGTGTCTGTCACTCCAAATCTTTGTTGTAACGAGACAAATAACCAAGGAACATACACTCGCGTGACAAAAGAATGTAAACAATGTCAACAGCCTTTTGAAAACCAGCTTCCAATGAACTTCACAAATCTGGGTTCTTGAATACAAATAATCAGAGATGGGATATGGGGCTGGGTTCTCCAATTGAAACACTAACTCTTATAAAATGCAGTAGAACTTTAGAAAAGTTATAAGTCATCCACTGGAAAGATTGTGACAACCTAAGTCAGTTCTGGTTTTAAAATATCAGATACCCTGGAAACACTGAGACACATGACTAGACATTTCATCTTTCCAAGGCACATAAAGAGAATATCCTGTTTTGGCAAACTTTGCATAAATGGACATTCAAGCAAAGGAGGAGCTGGCACCAACATCCTTGCTCAGTGTTCTAGAGGATGACTGCTGAGTGCTTGGATCTTGGCTTCCTGATCAGCTAGTCCCGTGACCCAGCTTTCTAGCTGATCGTGTGGCAAATACTGCAGTTGCTAAACTTTTGCAAGGGCCTTGGGTAACAAAAGAAAAGTCAGACATCGCAGCTCAGGTCTTGTGTTTTTCCTGGCAGCATACTGGTAGCATCTGTCTATAAATTCAGCAGCAGTGTTCTTTTAATGTGGAAAGCAGTGAGTGCCCTAGCACTAAACAGTCTCATAACTGGGCACATAAAAAGAACCCTATGCTTACTCTCCTGGTATTTTTTAAGTTGTAAAATGTAAGCTGAGCCATCACGCCTCTCATACATACATTCCTCCAGTGTCAGATGAAACTGTCATTACACCAAGAAATGAAAATCTCCCTAATCCTGGGCTGGACTTCACTGTGGGTGAAAATTTGGTTCTATGTTTATCAGTTCAGTTCAGTTGCTCAGTCCTGTCCAACTCTTTGTGTCCCCATGAATCACAGCACGCCAGGCCTCCCTGTCCATCACCAACTCCCGGAGTTCCTTCAAACTCACATCCATCGAATCAGTGATGCCATCCAGCCATCGCATCCTCTGTCGTCCCCTTTTCCCCCTGCCCCCAATCCCTCCCAACATCAGAGTCTTTTCCAATGAGTCAACTCTTCGCATGAGGTGGCCAAAGTACTGGAGTTTCAGCTTTAGCATCATTCCTTCCAAAGAACAATATCACATACTAAATTCTGTCTCCCAATCCATCAGCAAAACTCATAAAGGCATGCAAGAGAGCATGGCTATTATAGAAATGTCCCATTTGCTCAATGTTAAGTGTCCATTATCCTAGGGGAAAAAAGTAACATATCAACAACAGTGTCTTTGAAAGGGACATACCTAGCTGCTTCTCCCGCTCCTCACGCCGCTCCCTCGCAAGCCTCTGCCGGTCATCAACACGCAGCACAGGTGGCGGGTCTGAAAAGGAGATGGGAGACATAAGAGGAGCAGATTTCTAAAAATGACATACACTGATAAATATCTGTCTGGTACATCTGATGAATGAATTATTACTACATCACACCTATAGTAACATTACAACAATTATGACCATACTTGTAGAGATGTACTTTATTATAATTTTCCTGAGAATTTCCCAGTATTTTCTTCAACTTAAAAATATTATATATGAGGTTAGATTCTATGAGTTCTCATCACAAGGGAAAAAATCATTTTTCTTTTTGTATCTATACAAGACGCTGGATGCAAACTAAATATATTGGAATAAATATGTCATAATACAAGTCAAGTCATTATGCTGTACACCTTAAACTTACAGTTTAATCGATGCTGTATGTTAATTACATCTCAATAAGACTCAAAAAAAAAAAATAAATAAAAGGAAAAGACACTCAGCCAAAACAAATTATGTAAAAACATAACTGTGCCTTTGGCTTATTTTCATCAAACACTATTCAGGAGGTTTTATGTTCCTAAACTACTGAACTTTTATTATTCTTATGTTTTAAAAACTCTCCTGGGGCTTCCCTGGTGGCTTCGTGGTAAAGAAGCCGCCTGCCAACGCAGGAGACGCAGGTTTGATCCCTGGTTTGAGATCCCACGTGCTATGGAGTAACCAAGCCCACGCGCCTGTGCTCTAGGGCTCGGGAGCCACAATTATGGAGCGCACACGCCCCAGCTACTGAAGGCTGTGGGCCCCGGAGTCTGCGCTCTGCAGCTACAGAGTAGTCCCGGCTCGCCACAACTAGAGAAAAGTCAGAGCACAGACGAATCAAAAATAAGAAAATAAAATTTAAAAAAGTATGCTCCTTAACAACAAATAAAATAGATGGTCAGTCACCAGTCAGACACGAAGAGCCCAGCTTTGAAATCAGACAGGCATGAAATCACTTCTGGTTCTGTCACGCTCACTTGCTATGAGACTTGGCCGAGTTACTCACCCAGCTCTCTAAGTCTTAAACTGTGACATCGGTTTCATGGGTTTTTACTGGTTGTCTATGAGGATAAAATGACCCTATCTAACATCACCATGTGGATTAAATAAAATGGTGCTTATAACAGCATTAGCACAGTGCTTAGCACTTGATAAATCTCAGTAAATATCTGCATTCACTTAATACACTAAATATTTACTGTGATCAGGCAGTGTTTTATGTGCTGAAAGGAGAGCTATCAACAAAAAAGACAGAAATCTCTGCTCAAATAAAGCTTGCTTAGGGAAAACATATGTAAAATATAGAGAATGGAAAAAGGGGCACTATATAGAATGTTCTGGAGAAGGAAATGGCAACGCACTCCAGTATTCTTGCCTAGAGAATTCCATAGACAGAGGAGCCTGGCGGGCTACAATCCATGGAGGTGCACAGAGTTGGACCAGACAAAGATGACTTAGCATGCACGTACATAGAATGCTGTTGCTTTAATGGCTAAGTTGTGTCAGACTCTTTTGCGACCCCATGGCCTGGAGCCTGCCAGGCTCCTCTGTCCATGGGATTTCCCAGGCAAGAATGCTGGAGTGGGTTACCATTTCCTTTTCCAGGGGATCTTCCTGATACAGGGATTGAACCCACATCTCCTGCACTGGCAGGAGGGTTCTTTACCACTGACCCACCTGGGAATGTTAGACTGAGATAAATGCTAAGGAGACAACAAAGCAACAAACGGACTGTGAAATGGCAGGAATGGAAGGCTGGGCATTTTGGATAGGGGCCAACGGAATTCTAACTTGATGGTAGCTTTTATGTGTAAAAACTTGATGGAAATAAGGGAGCTCTCTGTGCAGACATTCCAAGAGGTGAAAAGCAAGTGCAAAGGCCCTGAGGTCGCAAGTACCTAAGATGTTCAAGAAACGACATGAAGATCTGAGCCAACGGAGCAGAGTGAGATCATTGAAGTGATGGGGCCAGAGGCTAGGGTCCTGGTGAGGACTTTGGATTATGCTGTGACTGAGATGCCACTAATGGCTTTCCAGCAGAGGTCTATAAAAATACGCTCACTCTGCGGTTGCTAAATAAAAACAAAAGCGTAGTAATAACAATGATGATGATAATAATTACACTTAACATCAGCATTATTTTCCTTGCTATTAAATTAACAATTTAAAATCTCACATTAAAAAGAAAAACCTACTGGAATAATACTTTAGAGACAACATAGTAGTATTTCAAAAGATTTAAAGGCCTTGCATCCCAAATGCCTCCTAAATGTCACAGAATTTGTACATTTAAGAGAAATAAAACTGTGTGAAAGTGCATTAGAAGCTGCATAAACCTGGCAGTGGGGTCATGGGCAGGACCAGGAGATGCTATTTTGTGTTTTTCCTTTGCTTTAAGGTATTTTTTAAAATTGATAATATGAACCCCTAACTAGCTCATATTCGTTATGATAATTATTTCCCCCATTTGCTAATCATTTATGAGGTTTCAAATATTTTTTTATGTAGAAAAATACAGCCTTTGGTCCCAAAAGGTTTTCTTCTGACCCTAGAAAAGAGGCACGCAGACCCCCCTTAGGCACTTTGTTAAGGGTCACAGACAGGGGAGCTTTGCTGTCATTTGTTTTTGGAAATGACAGCTCTATCGAAATGATATTTTGAAGAAAAAAATGATCTAAGAACCCAAGTCAAAATGAATTAGAAGCAAGACTTCTAGCAATTACTTACTGCTTAAAAAAAGTCAAAGAATACATTTGAATCAGTTCTAATGAGGTGGATGAAACTAGAGCCAATTATACAGAGTGAAGTAAGCCAGAATGAAAAACACCAATACAGTATACTAACACATATATATGGAATTTAGAAAGAGGGTAACGATAACTCTGTATGCGAGACAGCAAAAGAGACACAGATGTATAGAACAGACTTTTGGACTCTGTGGGAGAGGGAGAGGGTGGGATGATTTGGGAGAATGGCATTGAAACATGTATAATATCATGTAAGAAACGAATTGCCAGTCTAGGTCTGCTGCAGGATACAGGATGCTTGGGGCTGGTGCACTGGGATGACCCAGAGAGATGGTATGGGGAGGGAGGTGGGAGGGGGATTCAGGATTGGGAACTGATGTACACCCATGGCGGATTCATGCTGATGTATGGCAAAACCAATACAGTACTGTAAAGTAAAAGAAAGTGAAATAAAAAAAAAAATCCTTTAATAGTGAGGTTTTACTCCCTTATGAAAACTTTGCTCTTATTATGAAACTTGAAAACCACAGTAACTAAAATAATATAAATAACTTTTATTTATAAAAGTTACCTGGGCACATTATAGAAAGTCTATAAGTAGACACAATGAAGTAAAATTCTGCTCATAGAATACCGAGTATGTGACATTTTTACAAATTTCACACAAATTTTGACAAAAATTTTCAAAAGGAGGTTTTAATAACAGCATAGTCATCCTTACCTACCCTCTTCCACCCCAACCAACCCTGAGAGCCCCAAGTCAATACCTGGTGTTCCTGCAGTCATGAGACAACTCAATTATGCAATGGAACATTTGCCTTTTAGATGCATAACGAAAGGGCATAGTTTACCTCTGATTTCTATGATATCACTCCATGTGAAAATTACACTCTTCACGTATAATAAACTGTATCCTATCTGGTAACACCAGTATCTCAGAAACCAGGTTGTATATAGTGCTATAAAGATCTATCAATAAACACTATAAATAAGGCCAATGCTTATGAGTTCAATAATTCTCCCTGGCCACCTTTATCGCTTCAGCACTGATCTCAACCACTATTTATTTAGAATTCGATTTGAGAAAGAAAGAACAAATATAACACATTTCTAAAATATAATGTGCGTAATAACTATCACATGCTAGACGATTTTGGTTGGTTTCAGGACCTGGCACTAAGAAACACTGTAGAGTGAAAAAGGTATTTAGTTTGAATTCTGTTTCCATCCTTCTGGTCACATCAATAAGAAGGTCACTTTGGTACCAGAATGTTAATAAACACCCTGTGGCAGATTAAAGATGGCTGTGAATATGGGTAGGGAGGAGCAGAGCCTGGTCAGTTTTGTTCATTGCTGTATTCCCAAAGCCTAGAACTATACCTGGCAGAAAGGAGGGTATTCAATAAATATTTATCAAATGAATGAAAGAACAAATGAGCCAGCAACCTTGGCTAACATTTGGAGCCTAAACACTCCTAAACGTTAATGGAATTAACATTCACTATGAAGGCAAACTCATACCAAACTTGTATTTGACAACAGATTTTTATAAAGGTATTAGTAAATACTAGTGATTACACTTCTAAGGTTTAATAATTAAAAACTCATTTAAAAATGACCTTTAAAGGTAGGATTTCAGAAAAAAAAATTCAATTGAATAATTGCAAGTAAATAGCTAATTTTCTGAAATTTTTTCCCCGTCTCATTTCTATCCTGTCACTTTTTTTCTGGAACAAAATGAAGGTATAGAAAATAGTTTGACATCATGAATATTTCACACTGTTTCTCAATAGATCTAACAGAATAGAATTGTTACTTAATTCTTAGAAGGAAAAGTTTTCAAGAGAAATAGGATTTCAGTGGAGATACACTTGCAGCTACGCTCTGCATCCAACCTCCTACCTGTGATAACTGAAAAGGAAAGGGACCACCCAAACCAGGGTACTTTTGGGAGTGAAAGGGCATGCTGATGATAGCCTGTGGATACATGTGAAAACATATACAATCCTGAAAAAACTGGCACTAAAGAGGGACCCTCAAAGATCAAGAAAAATAAACTCACTGTGACAAGGCTTTTTATAAGAACTCACTATAGCTTGACTCCTATCTGAACAACTACCGTCAGGATATTAGCATTTGTTTAGGGCAATACTCAAAATATCCCCCAAAGAGCATGTACTTCTTTTCAAGTTCCTGAAATAAGAACATTTTAAAAAATGCTTTAGACAGACATTCCCATGACTCATATCCCATAAAATCAAAAGGTTTTACTCAAACCTATAACTCCAACATGGAACCTCTGATATCATCTTCAGAGATACTCAGGAAAATAACATGGTGGTTTTAAAAATAAGAGTCTTTGATATATCTGTGCTTATGTGTATATACAAAAAAGCAGACACAAGTATACTTAAAAGACACAATCTGAAATGAAACATCTCCTCACTGAAGTTGACTCCAGCAATATAAATCAAATAGTTCTATGAAGAGACAGTCAGTTGGGGTAGAAAAGATCTTTCTTTTGGCCTCTATACTTCTATGCGTTCTGCATATTTCTCTTCTCACAATGGAAATACTAGGTTAGAATGGTCTATTCATATACTGATTTTTTCTACTATACTTTTCAGCTAGAGAGTAGGATTGTCTTTCAATAATATATTCCTAGTACCTTCCCTGGTGGCTCAAAGGTTAAAGCGTCTGCCATCAATGCAGGAGACCTGGGTTTGATCCCTGGGTCGGGAAGATCCCCTGGAGAAGGAAATGGCAACCCACTCCAATACTCTTGCCTGGAGAATCCCATGGACAGAGGAGCTTGGTGGGCTACAGTCGACGGGGTCGCAAAGAGTCGGACACGACTGAGCGACTTTACTTTCACTTTCATACAGTGCTATTACCAGATGAATAAACAAATTATCAGGATATAAAAGTATAAATTGCACAATAAAGAATGAGAGGAATTAGAAATGATAGTTGATGGAAAAGGGAAAATCAGTATAAACCATTTAGCTATGTTCAATTCTCATGATAAAACAAAGGGGATTTTCAGCTAAACAGCTTCTACTTCTACAAGGATGCCCACTGGATACAGGGTAAGAAAGTCCACTAAAATAAGCCCTGTGAAGACAGCAGCCCTGTTGCTTTGCTCACACAGTATCTCTCAGAGTCCCCCAACATTGGGCAATTACTCAAGAAACATTACATGTTGGCTGGGCTTTGGGTGGATATATGGACGGATAAATGAATGAAAATGTAAACTGACTAAACGGGGAAAATCTCAGCCTGTGAACTAAACTCCACTGAAACTATATATCATTTGCTATTAATGGTAGCAAATGCAGTACTTGTAATTGTATCTGTTATACATCATCTGAATGGCAAGGCGGACTTATCTGCTCTGTTCAAGACCTCCTCCACATAGGAAAAAAGGCCCCACAAAACTAGGCGGGACAGGGAATGTTTTCTATGGGGCTAGATACAGTTATTTCCATCTTTAGTCCCACTGATGCACTGTTCTTGAGTGACTCTGGCCTTGGATGCAGCATGAAATAGGCTTCCAAGAACCTCAAGAGGTGTTCGGTTTGCCTTTTCCTTCCTTTGGCTATCTCTGGTCATCCTACTATAAGTTAGTCTCTCCCAAAGACCATATCATGGTTGCTGGATACCCGGAAGCTACTGAATTGTTTACTCCATTGTTTGTAGTTTGTTTACAGAGTGTTTGCTTCTTTGTATCACTGAATGGAACAGACCATGAATCACAGGCTATTAAATGAAATTACTGTGTAGATGTACAATCCCTGCAGGCAACAGAGAACAAAAACGTAATTCTATACCGGTATTGCTGCGTGTAATGATTTCCTTAAGTGGATTTTGAAAAAGTCACAAAAGAGATATGCACTAATGTTGGGCATACAGGTACAAAAAAACTGTGTCATTTCTATCATTTCAGGCAGAATGGAAAAATTATTACCTCTCACACACTGCTTGATAGTTAACAGTGCACTCACAGATACCATCTTGCCTGTCAAAATGATTCTGAGAAGTGAGTAGGGCTTAGCTTTGAATCTCCATTTTAAAGAAAGAAAATCAGGGTGTGAGAGGTTTTCTGACTTCTAGAAATCCATCTAAATGTGTGTTTTGATGGCAGGACTGAAACCAAGCTCTCCTAAATTCTAGCAGGCCTAAGACCTTTGGGATTACCCTCCTTTTTCCACAGCAAAGGCGATGCAAAGTACCTGGTTTATTTCCTGAGTGGTTGCTATTTTGTCCTGAAATAGCAGTGGAGGGCCGGTGGGAGGCAGCGGTTTTCTTATCTTGTACTTTGTTGCCATCAGGTACTACACAGATGAGATAAAAGAGAAAAGACATATTTAGTTTCTCAAAATTTATTCAGAAACATTCACATATTCAAAATTTGCTGTCAACCTTTGTATCAAGTACTAGGCTAGACACAGGAAACACAAAGATTAAGCAGCTGATAACTCCTGCCCTCAATGAGCGTAACATTCAGTGGGAAGAAACACCCAAGAATCAACAGCCTCAGCTCAACTGACCAACCCTACAGCAGTGGTGTGTTCAGGGTCCATGAAGTCATTCACCCTGGCTGCTCCAGTTTATACATAAAGCAACCACGAAGAAATAAGACTGGGATCTAGAGCATCTGATCTTCGTTCTAAAGGTCATGCATTTGGAACCAAAAAATTCCAAGAACATAACCAAGCAGGTCACCAAAAGGGAACGAGGGATATAATTTACTGGATTTTGGAAAAGCCTCTAACAGATGTTCAGTAACAAAGATCATTCAAGAGACTAAGGCAAATGTATTCTAGGAAGTGACCAAAGGGCAGAAATATCAGGCAACTCCCCGGTTATATAAAGTCCTCCAGGTAAGCTGTTCTTTACATATTTTGCTTTAATAATAGATTTTTCAAAAGATATTTAAAGTATTTTGCTGCTTCTCATTAAGTGGTGTCAGAAACCAAACTCTTGATTTTCCCTACCTCCTACCCTCTGCCTGAAAATCTGTTTCACCCACAGTCTTCCCCATCCATTCAAGCAATTCCATTCTTCCAGTAGATTAGGCCTGGAGCCTTGGAATCAGCTTTGACTTCTCTCCTCCAATCTCTCCCCAAGTTTGATTCAGTAGTAAGTTCTTTCAGCTCTACCTTAAAAAATCATCACCTCTATCACTACCTTTCTGATCCTCTCTTCCCTGTGTGTCTGGAATGTCCTCTTAACCAGTCTACCAGATCCCACCACTGATTTTCAGTCTCTGCTCATCTCAGCAGCCAGAGTGATCCCATTAAATCATAAGCCATGTCACTCCTTTAACAGCCACCATCCCACTCAGAGAAAAATTCAAGGGCTGTCCACGGCCTACAGGGTACTATATGGTTTGGCCTTTACCTTGTACCACTTAACTTCTTAACTAATCTGCTCAGATTTTACATACTGACTTCGTCCATCTCAGAGCCTTTGCATGTACCTGAAATGTTCTTCTCCCAGATGTTAACACGAGTCTGTCCTTCACTTCCACGGAGTCTCTGTTCAAGTGTGATATTAGAGTCCTCTTGATCTATCTAAAATAGCACCTGCATCACTCATCTTTCCTCCCTACTCTGCCCTTGTTTGTAGCCATTATCCCCTGACACATTGCACATTTATTATCTCCTCCACTAGGCTGAGGGAAATGGAGAATAACTAGCAAATGAGATTCAGTAGTTCAGGGTTTTTGAACCTCAAAGAGTATGACAGTTATACTTCAGGAAGACTAAATTTAAAAATGGTACCCCAGATATACTTTAAAAAGTTATTAAATTTGCTAAACCTTTAAGCTCTGAACAAAGAATATACCAAATTTTTATGGATGCCTCTCAATTACATATAGTATTAGCTAGCATAGGAAACCACAGACTGAACAGCAGAAAGCATCCTATGCTGTGTTTTTAACACTGTTTAACTGCCCAGTTTCAAACAATTTGTTGGCTTTAAATAACAGATTCAAACATAAACACTGGTTGCTATAACATTCTCATCCCACTTGCCAAAAACAAGTTGCCAGTTATCACAGTGTGGCAGGTAAAGGCCACACTAGTTCATATTGGCCTACAGCCTCACAATTTTAGAGGCAGCCCCTAAAGACCAAAAATTGACTTAATTGTAACTCTGGTGCTTAAGACAGATAGAACAACTTTCTCCTATCTTTTGCAAGGTATTCTCAAAACTGCTCATAAAGAAGATAAACAAAAAGGAGTGCACACAGACTGGGAATACTGTGATTATTTTCTTTTTATTATACAGCCACCTCTAGCACATGGCAAATAAAGCCTTAACTAGTAAGCTGTTTAAGCAAGCTTCTACTTATTATTTTTACTTAACTGAAAGATAACTAGGACTATCTGTTTAGACTGTATTTCATATGCATTCATTTCTTTCTTACCTTAGCATATTTGACATAATTTAATCTGTCTCTGTTGATTATCTGCAATGCCCCCAAGCCCGGACAACAGGTATCAATCGTAGCTAAATATTATGTTGCAGTAGACCATGGAGGAGATTCGAAAGAAGATATTTCAGTGCAAGTGACTTTTCCAAATAATTCCTGGGTAATCCCTCCCCCCACTGCCTTTTTTTGGTTGTAATTTGCTTTGTTTTGAAATTCAAATGTAAAATATAAATTTCAATTAAAATGGAAGTCTGGAGGTCTGGTTACCTGAATTCCAATTTACCTATCAATATATCTGATTTTTATTAGACCCAGTCGAGTTGGATCTATCTGCCCACTTTCTTATCATCTGGATCTTAGGAATTCATTTCTATCACAAAATCCTTCTGAGTCCTATTCATAACAAAACAAATTTAAAATTGATCTTAAAATGTGTTATGTTCATATAAAACTGATAGGCTAAATTTAGTAAAATAAAGGTAAATTGAAAGTCAGTCTGTTTTAGTCAAGATTATGTGTGTATGCTTAGTTATTCAGTTGAGTTTGACTCTTCATGATCCCATGGACTGTAGCCTGCCAGGCTCCTCTATCCATGGAATTCTCCAGTTTAGAATACTGGAGTGGGTAGCCATTCCCTTCTCCAGGAGATCTTCCTGGCTCAGGGACTGAACTGGTGTCTCTTGTGTCTCCTGCATTGCAGGCAGATTCTTTATCATCTGAGCCACCAGAGAAGCCTCTGTGAGCCCTGCTACTTACTAGCTGAGTGACTGTCAGAGTTTCTTGACTTCTCTGAGTAGGTAATATGAGGGTGAAATGGCCTAACTGAAATGTCACTGAGGGGATTAATTGAAAAGATCTGTTAAGAATCTATTATAGAACATGGCCCACAGGAGGTGTTTAGCAAACATTCAGCCCTCCTTCTCTCAACATTTATGCTCTTCCTCAAGGTCCTGGGCCTCCCACCCTCCCAGGTGGAGAGCTGTGTGTTGAGGTTGTAGCGGAGGTGGTGTGCACTTTGGAGTCAGCTGACCGGGCTCTGCCAGTTATGAGCTGTGAACCCACAGCACGTCACTCAGCCTCTCAGTCATAATTTCCCCATCTGCAATGCAGGAAAACACTTTCAGGGTTGTGAAAATTAAACGAGACTGCCGGGCCCACTGAAAAGCTCAATAAAAACTGGCAGGTCTTTTTGGCTCTCCCCCTGGTCCTACACCAGTGTGGGAAGGCAGGTTTCCAGTTAGTTCCTCTGGGCTTTGCTTGCTTAATGCTAACAGGGAAAGCAAACTTAGTCAAGTTGGGGACAGCAGTCCTACGGAGCAGAGCCTGGCTCTGCTGCTGGCGTCAGAGCTTTGCCAGCTACAATCACACTTCCTGGGCGCTACAGGAAGGTAGGACTTAGAGTACAGTTTCTAGTTTCCTGACTTAATCATCAGTCTTTCTGGGGCTTAGAGAGATGACAGTTTTCTGAGATGTAATACCTTTCAAGTTGCCAAAAGTAAGGATAAGTCATCAAAATAGACAAAAAACTCACTTATAATAGCAGGAAAATAGTAGCTTCTGAGAGGTTTGGGTGTTTGTTTTTGTTTTTTTCAAACAAGTGGCAGGGAATTTCACTGTTTGAGAACAGAATGAAAATAGGAATTTATCCATTTTAAGATTTCCAACATTTAAAAATCTGGAAATCCTAGGTAACAAGCAGGTAGGGTCACATACACCCTTTTAAAAATTACCATAAAAATACCACTTTTAAAATGACCCAGATGACATTTCCAGTATTATTTATTTGAATCTCTTTCATTTTTCAGAAGAGAAAGCTGAGCCATATACTATGATGCTCAGTAAGACGCCTTATAAAATTTTTATTGATCTTCCTGCTAGCTTGAAAGCTTTATTCCATTAGCATCACATGTAAAAGTGTTAAAGAGGAAAGGAAGGATGGAGAGAAGCACCCTTGTGGTCTGGGACTCTGTCTCTAAATCACTCTGCAATAGAAGATGCAGGCAGCAGACCTTCCGAACTTTCATTTAGTAAAAAATTCTGCAGCTTCAGGAAGTGCCACAAATGTGTGTCTACATCGACCTCCTCTATGATTCATTACTAATACACTCCTTGCAATGTCTTTCCATGAAGGTCATGGGGTTCTCACTGCTTTGTGTCTATGTTTGGCTGTAGGGGCTGGTTGAAGTGCCTTCTCTCATGTGATAAAGATAACTGGTCCAGTTCAGTTCAGTTCAGTCACTCAGTTGTGTCCAACTCTTTCCGACCCCATGAATCGCAGCATGCCAGGCCTCCCTGTCCACCACCAACTCCCGGAGTTCACTCAGACTCACGTCCATTGAGTCGGTGATACCATCCAGCCATCTCATCCTCTATTGTCCCCTTCTCCTCCTGTCCCTAATCCCCCAACAAATGCTTAATTTAGTCAAAATGTTTACTAAGACATTTATAACTACAACTTTAGGGACCACGTTAAGCTTAAACTCACTGAATCACAGGTGGTCTTAACCCCCACAAAAATAATGTATTTCTGTCACTGTTTTAAATCAAGTATGGCATATGGGCTGGGAAACAGCAAAACTTTAGCCCCGCTCAGTATGGGTTGGACTTTGTGGAATCAAGTCCCCAGGCTACACACATACCTTTGGGGAGTAAACCAGAAGACAGAACTCGAGGCTGAACTGCACACAATTTTTTTTTTTTTTGGTAGTAAAAAATGGCTGAACACTGTAACTTCCTATGTCTCATAGCATCAATCTACCTGGGCAGAAAGAAAGTTAACATTCCAGGCTTGCCAGTGTGTCCTTGGAAAGGTCTGATTTTGCTTTATGTCTCCTTTTCGATACGATAAATCTTAGGCACAAGTATGACTATATGTTAAGTTCTGAGTCCTTCTCAGTGAATCACAGAACCTGAATCACAAATATCTTATATGAAAATCTGACTACAGAATACAACTATGGCAACTGAAGAACATTACTGGTTTAAAATCACAACATCCAAAGATTAAAGAGAACTCTTGGGAGAGTCTCAGGTAATTCAGTGCTTCACCTAAAATGTTCTACTGTATGAAATCCTTTTGCTTATTTACTTGACAGTTAAAATTTATTCTAAAACAGCTGCTAGGAATATTGTAACATTTAAGTCATTGCTATTAAATGTTTTAGCCGACATTATTTATAAAACTTGCATTAGAATAAGAAAGTCATAATGTAATTTCATAACTTCTAATGACTTTTCTGATTATTCCACATGGAGAGCTTTTCAGTTTAAATTCCTCCTAATTGTTTGAGAAGTTGCGTAGGAATGATCAAAGCTCATGGGAGTCAGCACTAGACAAACCTAGGTTTAATTTTCTACTTTATTTCAGTTTTCTTCACATTTACTCAGTTGATACCCTACTCCATGGGACACCTTGTGCTCAGTATTGGGAAAATCTTAAGTGAACAAGACATCTTTTCTACAACTTTTTCCTTTTCTAGACCTCTGATTCTAGGGAGCTTTTGATTTCCCCCAGTAATTTCTCTCCCTGCAGAAATATTCTCCCCCTTTATGGCCTAAAGCACAATGTTGACCTCAGTCATTTTCCAGTCTGGATTTATAAATATGCTTTGCATTTAGAAACAGTCTTCCACCCCTAGGGAATATATGCTCATGTATCTCTGCTATCTCTTGAAACTATGTCAAAGTTGAACTAACCATCCCCACAGAATGAGCCAACCCAGTCTCCTTGTTACTGTCAATGGAACCACTGTATTCCCAGGCTCAGAAATGTTACATAATGCTTTCAGTAAAAATTTACAGACACTCCTATGGGCTGGCCACTGTGCCACATGCTAAGAATACAAAGAATGTAGGACCTAGCATCATGACATCATATATGAGGCGGTGATCAAGACCATCCCCAAGAAAAAGAAATGCAAAAAGGAAATATGGTTATCTGAAGAGGTTTTCCAAATAGCTGAGAAAATAAGAGAAGTGAAAAACAAAGGAGAAAAGGAAAGATATACCCATAAGAATGCAGAGTTCCAAAGACTAGCAAGGAGAGATAAGAAAGCCTTCCTCAGTGATCAATGCAAAGAAATAGAGGAAAATAATAGAATGGGAAAGACTAGAGAGCTCTTCAAGATAATTAGAGATACGAAGGGAACATTTCATGCAAAGATGGGCTCAATAAAGGACAGAAATGATATGGACCTAACAAAAGCAGAAGATATCAAGAAGAGGTGGCAAGAATACACAGAAGAACTATACAAAAAGATCTTAATGATTCAGATAACCACGACAGTGTGGTCCCTCACCTACAGCCACACATCCTGGAGTATGAAGTCAAGTGGGCCTTAGGAAGCATCACTATGAACAAAGTTAGGGGAGGTGACGGAATTCTAGCAGAGCTATTTCAAATTCTAAAAGCTGATGCTGTGAAAGTGCTGCACTCAATATGCCAGCATGTTTGGAAAACTTGGCAGGGGCCACAAGACCAGAAAAGGTCAGTTTTCATTCCAATCCCAAAGAAAGGTAATGCCAAAGAATGTTCAAACTACTGGACCACTGCACTCATTTCACACGCTAGCAAAGTAATGCTCAAAATTCTCCAAGCCAGGCTTCAACAGTAAGTAACCAAGAACTTCTAGATATTCAAGCTGGATTTAGAAAAGGCAAAGGAACCAGAGATCAAATTGCCAACATCCATTACATCATTGAAAAAGCAAGAGAGTTCCAGAAAAACATTTACTTCTGCTTAATTGACTACACCAAAGGCTTTGACTTTGTGGATCACAATAAACTTTGGAAAATTCTCCAAGAGATGGGAATACCGGATAACCTTACCTGCCTCCTGAGAAATCTGTATGCAGGTCAAGAAGCAACAGTTAGAATCTGACATGGAACAACAGACTAGTTCCAAGTTGGGAAAGGAGTACATCAACATAACATCAAGGCTGTATATTGTCACCCTGCTTATTTAACTTATATGCAGAGTACATCATGCGAAATGCCAGGATGGATGAGGCACCAGCTGGAATCAAGATTGCTGGGAGAAATATCAACAACCTCAGCTATGCAGATGATACCACTCTTATGGCAGAAAGAGAAGAACTAAAGAGCCTCTTGATGAAAGTGAAAAAGGAGAGTGAAAAAGCTGGCTTAAAATTCAGTATTCAAAAAACAAAGATCATGGCATCCAGTCCCATCACTTCATGGCAGATAGATGGGGAAACAATGGAAACAGTGACAGATTTTATTTTCTTGGGCTCCAAAATCACTGCAGATGGTGACTCCAGCCTTGAAATTGAAAGATGCTTACTCCTTGGAAGAAAAGCTATGACACACCTAGACAGCATATTAAAAAACAGAGGCATTACTTTGCCAACAAAAGTCTGTCTAGTCAAAGCTATGGTTTTTCCAGTACTCATGTATGGATGTGAGAGCTGGACCATAAATAAAGCTGAGTGCCAAAGAATTGATGCTTTTGAACTGTGGTGTTGAATAAGACTCTTGAGAGCCCCTTGGACTGCAAGCTGAATATTCATTGGAAAGACTGAGGTTGAAGCTGAAGCTCCAGTAGTTTGGCCACCTGACACAAAGATCTGACTCATTAGAAAAGACCCTGATGCTGGGAAAGATTGAAGGCTGGAGGAGAAGTGGAAAACTGAGGATGAGATAGTTAGATGGCATCACCAACTGAATGGACATGAGTTTGAGCAAGTTCTGGGAGTTGGTGATGGACAGGGAAGCCTGGGGTGCTGCAGTCCATGGGGTCACAAAGTCAGACATGACTGAGCATCTGTACTGAACTGAGGACATAGCATCTACCTCCAAGATCCTCATTGTCCTTTTGTGGAGATAATATGCAAAATAGGCATTTACAACAATAGACCAAATCAGTTTTCAAAACTCAACACACTACAGAGGACTAGTAACCAAATAAATGATACAGTGTTATAGGGAATCAGAGGTGGGAAGCCATACTACAGGGGGTAGTAGAGATGGCAATGTCACTGAATAAAGATTTTGATGAATGGAGAGAATATGGATACATGAGGGGGATACCGAGAATCCTCCCGGCTGGGGCATGGCATGTGCAAAACTACCGAGGCACACAGATCAGAGTGCATCAAGAGACTGTCCAGTCAGAACGGGGGGTGTAGGAAGGCAGGCAGGTGAAAATAAGACAAACAGCCAGAGGTCAATGCCTCCTCAGATTCCAAGAGCTTTGAATTTGTGATGAAGGCAATGGGAAGTCACAAGAGTGCCAGATGGCACTTCTAGCTGTGAACTAATCTAGCTTCAGCAGATTCTGGGTAAATGAAAGGTAAGGCCCCACAGGTCTGCTGGAAATGTATTCAAAAGGGTTATCATCTTAATAAAAAGCAAATCTGACTAAAACCACATCTTAAAAACTCCACTTTCTGCACAATTTAATAATTATGCAGATTTTCCCACTTTCCCTTAACCTGTACCAAGAGATGATTATTTAACTATTAAGGGCGAAAAGTGACACGAGTGACTGTGTTTTGAAACTTGTGTCTGTAGCTGAAGCATCAGGGAGACAAGGACGAGCAGAGTCAGTGTGGCTGTCCTAGTGTGAGCCAGGACAGAGAGGCAGCACTGCACAGGAACCCTGCGGAGGTGTTCCAGATCTCCTCGGCTTCAGACCCTGCAGGAAATGAAGACCCAGTCACACACTCCAGGAAGCAAGAGCAGTGAGCAGGAATAGGAAATAGAGAATGGAGGAACAGTGCCTGGCTGGGAAACAGGTGGGGTGTTTTTGAAGGTGATACACAGGCAGGTGATGTGGGTAGATGCTGATGAGTATCTTTACTCTTTCATGGGCAAACCTAGGACCCAGTCACTTCACTATGCAAACTTACATGCACCGCACCATGGCAACATATGTAACTAGAGATGCTGAGAAACAGTGCAGAGTCCGATTTACCTTCTGCACCAGAACAGACCCACTTTGTGGCATGGGGCGACATCTGGTCACGTTTAAACTGACGCAACAATGAGAACAATGAACCATTTATTCAGCACTCTTGCTCATTTCTTGTTGCAAAAACAAATGCAATTAAATGAGAATATTTGATGATAATGCGTATCTGGGACATACACTGCATCCTCCTTATTCATATTGACAGAAATGACTCAATTAAGACTTACTTTTTTTTTTGTTTTTGCATTTCACACATTCCAAATAGAACAAAAACTAATGACTTGGCAGCCCCACTGTACTACATTAGAGGCTTGTAAGACCCTGTGGAGGTTTTAAAATTTAAAGGGAGCTCATCCAGCAACAATGAATAGTGATTGAAAATCCCTTTCTGATAATTTTTTTTTCATTATGAAGAAATGAAGTTATGACAGTTATGGAAAATGATATTCATCCAAAAAACAAAGAAATCTGTCCAATACTGAGATAATACAAATCCAGTGTAGAGACACTGATTTTACAAATATCAATATAAACCAAACACTGTGTGAAGTTATGTGATGTATGGGAACAATATTCACCAAAAACATCACTCATCTACAAAACTGACAATAAGGCATGAAGAATGGAACAGACACATGTTGGTTTTTGTTACAGTTTATAATCAATCAACCTCCAGAAAGAAACTGAAGCAGTTGCACTGAAGTTTCATCTACAATAAGATAAAATGCCAACATAACCTTTTCTATAAAAATCCATTTTGTTTGCCAAAGTACACAACAGGAAAGATATATATATTATTTAAATAATTGCAACAGATAACTCTACCAAGTTACCAAGATAGTTTTAAGGGATAAGGGGTAAGCTACTTGTTTACTCCAAAGAGTTAATGTCTAATCACAGACATACTTAAATTCCCAGGTGGCTCAGTGGTAAAGAATCCACCTGCCAAGCAGGAGAGGCAGGTTCAATCCCTGGGCCAGGAAGATCCCCTGGAGGAGGAGATAGCAACCCACTCCAGTATTCTTGCCTGGGAAATCTCACAGACAGAGGAGCCTGGCGGGCTATAGTCCCTGGTGTTGCAAAGAGTCAGAAACGACTGAGCAACTGAACACACACACACACAGACATCATATTCTGACCTTGAAGAACCATAGATGCTCTCCAAGTAAGGGGAGTGACAGGCTAATTTAGTCTTTGACACTTGGCCAGGTGCTTCCAGAACTATGATAATTTCTACCAGACCCGAGGAACTTGAGGGCAAGGATGGTGCCTTCATCTTTATCAGCTCCATACCTTTAGTATTTAGCCCACCATTTGGCATATAGGTGACACTGAATAAACGCCTGAAGAAGGAAACAAGAGGGCAAGAAATTGTAGATAGTGTACCCCAAACAAACTGTGGCAAAAGCCCAAGAAGAGAAAGTATTAATGACAAGTAAAAAAGAAAAAGTATACATCTGCTCACTTTTTGATGGCGGCTAAGATGGTGAAAAAGTGAACGTCGCTTATTCTGTCTGAACCTGAGACTTATCCTGGCCAGAATACAGGAGTGGGTAGCCATTCCCTTCTGCAGGGGATCTTCCCAACCCAGGGACCGAACTCAGGTCTCCCACATGGCAGGAAGGCTCTTTACCAGCTGAGCCACAAGGGAAGCCCAAGAACACTGGGTAGCCTATTCCTTCTCCAGCAGATATGGTAGGAAAAAGGTGACCAAAGAACTGTCAGATCACAGTTACATCACTCCGTGTCAGAAAACAAAAACTAACGTAATTCTAGGATGGTGCTGACAATGTGTTAGGCAAGACTCAAAATCAAATGACTGTTTTGGCAGCCACGTAATAGAAAGGTTTGCTCAGTACCACTTATAGTGAGGGCTTCTCTTGTAGCTCAGCTGGTAAAGCATCCACCTGCAATGCAAGAGACCTGGGTTTGATACCTGGGTCGGGAAGATCTGGAGAAGAGAAAGGCTACCCACTAGAGTATTCTGGCCTGGAGAATTCCATGGACTACAGTCCATTGTGTCACAAAGAGCCAGACACAACTGAGCGACTTTCACTTAAATAGCAACCCACTCCAGTATTTTTGCCTGGAGAATCCCATGGACAGAGAAGCCTGGCAGGCTACAGTCCGTGGGACGCGAGAGTCGGGCATGATTTAACGACTATACCACCATCACCACTTAATAGTGAATAACTGGGAAACGGAGGGTCAATCTCCAATACAACAGTATACCACCTATATTGCTTGGGATAAAGCCTGAGAAGAGTACAGTCTCCGGCTGGAAACATCAGACACTCCGTGAAACAGGCATTTCATCTTTGAAACATTTGTGAACTCCACAGTCTTTTTTCCAAAGCAATTTAATAGATATGTTTTTGATAATCTGTTTGTTAAAAAGCCAAAAAAAAAAAAAAAATCCATCTTAGGTGAAATGAAAAGCATTTCAGAAAAGCACATGTTCCATGTATTTTGTGGAAATGACTGAGAATGATTTCTCAAGCTGTTTTGTTTATCACCAAAAGTAGCTTCTTGATTTGTGTTACAAAGTCCTTCTGATACAGTTAGCCAACAGGAGTAAACACTCACTACACCCTTTAAATTCAACCCAAGAGGCTTTTATTTAAAAGCAACAAAAAATAAACAAAAGCCTCCCTCCAGCCAGATGGAGACAACACTGTAATCAAAAGAGAAAATGCTGTATTTTTCACCTGTATTAATATAACCAGATTAAAAGGTAAGCCTTTTCATCCCTGTGGGTGACGTATTTTCCTGGCAATATTTACCAGTCACAGTTTCACAAGTGATCTTTGCCCTGTAATATGAATAATGTTTATGATTAAGCAAAGTACAGGGCAAAATATAGAAAAAGGGTGAAAACCCTAACCATACTGTTTTCCAGTCTCACTGGGAAATGGTAAATTACAGATTGCAGTTAATTGTCTAAATTTCAACAGCTGGATAGGGAGCCGATCAAATTAGATCCAATTCAATTAAATTCAGTGTGTAATTAAAAGCGACTGTTTAAATAGTTTAGGAAAGAAAAATAATTAGAACTCAACTTTATTATACTCCCCTTAATTAAAGTCACCAACTGAAAGAAGCTGTTTTTACTTTTAACAGGATTACAACTTATCTTGAAAGAAAACTAAAATGACTAATGCCAGAGTTTTAAAAAAATGCTTATTTTTGGCCGCAAAACAGAAAAGATTTTGTACTTAAAGACAAAGTAAAATTATCAAGATAGTAAATGTACAATTCTTAGAAAGAGTCCCAAATAACAGATTTAATTTTAAATATCAGTTTTGCAAAGAAATGTGAAAGTAATTTTAATCCTGTATTAATCGACTAAATGAGTAATCTGTGCTTCCCATATACACAGGGTTGCAGAATATTAATCATTAATCACTCCTCCTCTGCAGAAAACAGTAAAATACTTAACTTTAAACTTTTTTAATGCTAACATTGACAAACTCAATAGGAATGAATGGTAAATAGTGAAAGGTTAAAAGTTATTCCAATTCATTTCAGGTAACTACTGAACATTTAACTTAAAGATTGTTTTAAAATGACTGGCCAACCCAGTCTCACCATGCTGTCTTATGCTGCAGTCATTTCTACATTTGTGACCTTGTTATTAATAGTTTTTCTTCTCTGCTTGGATCACCAGTCTCACCATCTCTCCAACTATTTAATCCAATCCATCTTACTATTTTTTAAAAATATTTTTGAGAGTTTTAGGTTTACCTAAAAATTGTGCAGAAAGTTTAGAGAGTTCCCATGTACCCTCTGCCTCTACATATACACACTTTCTCCCATATACACACACACTTTCTCCCACCATCAACCTCCTTCACTGAGTGGGACATTTATTTCAATCGATGAACCTACACCAACACCTCATCATCACCCGAAGTCTATAGTTCACGTTAACGTTCATGCTTGGTGTTGTTTCGGGCTTTGAAAAATGTATAACGTCATGTATCCACCATTATAGTATCGTATGGATCATTTTTCATAGTCCAGCTCAAGTCTCTTTTTCCTAAAATCTCTTCTAGTTATCCTCCCTCCAACACATTTCTTTCTCTGACTTTTGCTACACTCCAAGGCTGCCCCACATTATCGAGCATTCGACTTCATTCTATCTTATATGACTTTTAGAATGTTTATTTCCAAAAGTTCTAAATGCTGATAATCTCATGAGAGGCAAGGCAAAAACTATGCTTTATTGTTTAATAAATTGGGGGTAATGCCTGATACACTGTTTCTTGTGTGGAAATTCATAGTGCCAACTTACCCTGAGAAGGCTCTGTACAGATCTGTGCTGGTTATCCAATAAATATATATTCTCTGATGCTTCTTTCTAATAGAATCCTGATTGGCCACAAAGCACGGCTCTGGCTGAAAAGTTGAAAACTGAAATTGCTGGTGGGGTTTGTGAAAGCTCCTTAGAGGAGAAGCAGACCTGGTGGGTTTGCTCCTCTCCCCTCTTTTTCTTTCTGCCTTGAATCTCGATGTGATGTTCAAAGTAGAGCATCCATTTACCTTATAACTAGAAGGCAATGATGACAAAGAGGTGATGGGAATAACAGAAACTTGACCCTGTCATTTTTAAGCTGCTGAACAAGTATTAGTATGTTTGCTGTCAGCAAGAAAACAAAACAAAAACCTAATTTGTTTAAATCACTTTATTTTCTAGATCTTGTATTCACAATGAAAACCAATCCTTAGCCTGAAGTTAAAATACATTGTTCCCTGGAAGAAAAGCTATGACAAACCTAGACAGTGTTATTAAAAAGCAGAGGCATTACTTCGCCAACAAATGTCTGTACAGTCAAAGCTATGGTTTTTCCAGTAGTCATGCAGGGATGTGAGAGGTGGACCATAAAGAAGGCTGAGTGCTGAAGAACTGATGCTTTTAAATCACTGTGCTCGAGAAGACTCTTTAGAGTCTCTTGGACTGCAAGGTAACCAAACGAGTCAATCCTAAAAGAAATCAACTCTGAATATTCATTGGAAGGACTGACACTGAAGCTCCAATACGTTGGCCACCTGACGTGAAGAGCTAACTCATTGGAAAAGACCTTGATGCTGGGAAAGATTGAAGGCCAAAGGAGAAACGGGTGGCAGAGGATGAGATAGTTAGATAGCATCACTGACTCCGTGGACATGAATTTGAGCAAAGTCTGGGAGATAGTGGAGGACAGGGAAACCTGATGTGCTGCAATTCATGGGGCGGCAGAGCTGGACATGACTTAGCGACTGAATAACCACCACCGCCACCTGATAGAGTTTTCACTAACCACAGAATGAAGTCCAAGTGCTCAGCTTCCAAATATCTTCCAAAATTGAGCCCCAGCCCAACCTGCTGGCTTCTGCTTCCTCTGCTTCTCAACTATCACCTCTTGGAGCTCAGTCAGACATCACTGAGGGCTGGAGGGGTGCTCCAAACTGGCTTAGAAGGTGGGTGAGATTCAGAAAAGGCAGAGGATTTAATTTAGGTGGGGGATAATAAAAGGCTACTAAGGACAGTGAGGAACCAGAAAGGAAAAAAAAAAGGCACACAGAGCTAGGTGGTGGTTAGATGATAAAAATATCTCATGCGTGGTGTCTTAGAGAAGGGCTTTTCATTCAAGGCGTTCATGAGCAGGCTTGACACTGGGGAGTCTGTACATGCTTCGTGTTTCAGCATCGCCTTCATTTGATGCATCGTGACTTACTCCAATTTCTTCCAGAAGTCAGAAAGCAAAACAGGGGCTGGTTTAGCATATTAAAGTAGATTTGCATTTAGACTTGAAAAACAGCAGTAGGAAAAAAAAAAATGAGCAAAGATGCCAGATCAATTTGTTTTTTATTTTAACTTATTTATTTGGCTGTGTTGGGTCTTAGTTCCAGCATGCAAGATCTTTAGCTGTGGCACGTGGGATCTAGCACCCTGACCAAGGATCAACTCCCCTTGGGAGTGCAGAGTTTTAGCCACTGGACTACCAGGGAAGTCCCCAGATCAGGTGGTTTTAATATCATCTGTGATATTATTCACAGGAATTCCAACTTAGAAGCCAGTATTTCTGAAAAGAATGTGAAGGTTTCCCCCAGAGCAAACTTGGTCATCTGGAATGGCTCTTGGTAACTCCTGAGCCACAATCCTCCTTTTTCTCACCAGCTATTGAATAGTATCCTAAGGCCCTCTGTTTGACTGCTTACACTGCACGGAAGCACTCAAAGGTTGGCTAGGGGACTAAGTTACATTTATAGAACTGTTGAGAGAGAAGCTATCAGAGTAGGTATTAATTATATACTTGCCTATAAAAGGAAATAAAAAGTTTCAATTGAATTAGTATATTTTAAAAAATAGCATTTATTAGCTTTTCTATACAATATAAGGGAGAAGGCAATGGCACGACTATGGAGGTACAAATTTGAAAGGTCCATAATCCCACCACCTGAATAACCCATTTATTCTTTTTTATGTTAAAAAGAAATGTCTCTTCTATGGTTAGCAAAGTCAAATTGTACATAAAAGTTGTAAATTAAAAATAGAAGTCCCTTATTTTCCCCTCTTTTCTCTTTGGAAAAAATGTCTATGTGCATATATATATATATTTACGTTTAATTTATTCAAAACATCACGATACTTACTTTTCTGTTGAATTTTTTAACCTCAGCCTACTTTTCAAGTTCCTTCTTAACTGCATTGCATGCATCATTTTCAACACATGACTAAAGTAATTAAATAACAGTAATTCCCTGTCTTGCTTTCTAACTTCAAGTTATCTGAATCTTCCTGCTTGAGTATAATTTATATTTAACACCAGCACTTGATCTCTTGCCTCTGGCGTTGGTAAATTCATCTTTTGCAATTTAGGCGTCTCTGTTCTTGCCAGTCTGGATTCTACTGAGAAGGCAACCACTTCCAAGGAGGAGGACTACCAAGAAAATGCCAAGACAACTTGACTTTCCTGGGAGCAAAGGCAGGAAAGGGATCTGCTAGGGGCCACAGTGCTAGGTCTGAATCAGAAGCTGACAAACTAGCTTGCTCCTCGTGGATACATGCACCACCTTCCCTCTCAGTTTTCCAAGCCAAGCCTGTACTGGTTCAAGCTGTGGCTTCTGCCAACTCGGACGTGAGATGCTGTGGGTTGAGCGGAAATCAAATTGTTTCTCTGGCACCTTCTCTGCACAGGAAATGGAGCAGAGCAGCGAAAGGGAGACGAACACTTCCTGGCTGCCTTCGTGCCCACTTTGAAGCCAGAATCACAGACTGTTAAATCAGAAAGTGCTGAGAAGCGTGGAAGGCAGAAGCTGCTCCTTCCTCTGTCAGCCAGTGGTGACAAACTGGGGAAGCAGGCTGATGACAGCTGCGATGACACAGTGCCGAGTCCCACCCCAGCAGCTCTGCACAGAGGCTGTACTAGGACTTACTCTGCTAGTGACTCTCAGGGGTGTAAAGTTTGTGGTCTGAAAATACATTCGACTCTATTAAATAATTCTAGAACTAACACCAAAAAAAGATGTCCTTTTTATCACAGGGGATTGGAATGCAACAGATAGAAGCCAGGAGTTACTTGGAGTAACAGGCAAGTTTGGCCCTGGAGTACAGAATGAAGCAGCGCAAAGGCTAACAGAGTTTTGCCAAGAGAATACACTGGTAATAGCAAACACCCTCTTCCAACTACACAAGAGGTAACTCGACACACAGACATCACCAGATGGTCAATACCAAAATCAGACTGTGGCTCAGATCATGAGATTCTTATTGTAAAATTCAGACTTAAATTGAAGCAAGTAGGGAAAACACTAGATCATTCAGGTATGAACTAAATCAAATCCTTTATGATTATCCAGTGGAGGTGACAAATAGATTCAAAAAATCAGATCTGGTAGACAGAGTGCCTGAAGGACTATGGATGGAGGTTTGTAACCCTGTACAGGAGGCGGTGATCCAAACCATCCCATAGAAAAAGAAATGCAAAAAGGCAAAGTGGTTGTCTGAGGAGGCCTTACAAAAAGTTGAGAAAAGAGGAGAAGCGAAAGGCAAAGGAGAAAAGGAAACATATATCCATCTGAATGCAGAGTTCCAAAGAAGAGCAAGGAGAGATAAGAAAGCCTTCTTAAGTGAACAACGCAAAGAAATAGAGGAAAACAATAGAATGGGAAAGACTACAGATCTCTTCAAGAAATACCAGAGATCTCTTTAAGAGATATCACAGAACATTTCATGCAAAGATGAGCACAATGAAGGACAGAAATAGCAAGGACCTAACAGAAGCAGAAGAGATTAAGAAGAGGTGGCAAGAATACACAGAAGAACTGTACAAAAAAGGTCTTAATGACCCAGATAACCACAATCATGTGGTCACTCTCCTAGAGCCAGACCTCCTGGAGTGTGATGTCAAGTGGGCCTTAGGAACCAGTATTATGAACAAAGTTAGGGGAGGTGATGGAATTCCAGCAGAGCTATTTCAAATCCTAAAAGATGATGCTGTTTTAAAGTGCTGCACTCCTCAATATGCCAGCAAATTTGGAAAACTCAGGACTGGAAAAGCTCAGTTTTCATTCCAATCTCAAAGAAGGGCAATGCCAAAGAATGTTCAAACTATTGTACAATTGTGCTTATTTGACATGCTGCCTGGAAAACCCCATGGGCAGAGGAGCCTCGTAGGCTGCAGTCCATGGGGTCGCAAAGAGTCGGACACGACTGAGCAACTTCATTTTCACTTTCACTTTCATGCACTGGAGAAGGAAATGACAACCCACTCCAGTGTTCTTGCCTGGAGAATCCCAGGGATGGAGGAGCCTGGTAGGCTGCCGTCTATGGGGTCGCACAGAGTCGGACACGACTGAAGTGACTTAGCAGCAGCAAGATTATGCTCAAAATCCTTCAAGGCTTTAATAGTATGTGAACCAAGAACTTCCAGATGTACGAGCTGGATTTAGAAAAAGGAGAGGTACCAGAAATCAAATTTCCAGTATCCCCTGGATCATAGAAAAAGCAAGAGAATTCCAGAAAAACATATACTGCTTCATTGACTATGTTAGAGCCTTCAACTGTGTGGATCACCACAAACTGCAAAAAATTCTTAGAGATGGGAATGGCAGACCACCTTACCTGCCTCCTGAGAAACGTGTATGCAGGTCAAGAAATGACAGTTAGAACCGGACATGGAGTGGTTCAAATTTGTGAGGAGTGTGTCAAGGCTGTATATTGTCACCCTGCTTATTTAACTTATATGCAGAGCACATCACATAAAATGCCAGGGTGGATAAAGCGCAAGCTGGAAGCAAGATTTCTGGGAGAAATATCAACAACCTCAGATATACAGATGATACCACTCTAATGGAAGAAAGTGAAGATGAACTAAAGAGCCTATTGATGAGGGTGAAAGAGGAGAGTGAAAAAGCTGGCATAAAACTCAACATTCAAAAAACTAAGATCATAGATAGCATTCAGTCCCAACACTTTATGGCAAATAGATGGGGGGAAAAATGGAAAATAGTCACAGATTTTATTTTCTTGGGCTCAAAAATCACTGCAAATGGTGACTGCAGCCATATGTGCAGTATACTAACACATATATATGGAATTTACAAAGATGCTAACGATAACTCTGTATGCGAGACAGCAAAAGAGACACAGATGTATAGAACAGTCTTTTGGACTCTGTGGGAGAGGGAGAGGGTAGGATGATTTGGGAGAATGGCACTGAAACATGTATAATATCATATAAGAAACGAATCACCAGTCTAGGTTCAATGCAGGATACAGGATGCTTGGGGCTGGTGCACTGGGATGACCCAGAGAGATGGTATGGGGAGGGAGGTGGGAGGGGAGTTCAGGATTGGGAACACGTGTACACCTGTGGCGGATTCATGTTGATGTATGGCAAAACCAATACAGTATTGTAAAGTAAAATAAAGTAAAAAAAAAAAATTTGCTCCTTGGAGGAAAAACTATGACAAACCCAGATAGCATCTTAAAAAGCAGAGATATCACTTTGCTGACAAAGGTCTGTAAAATCAAAGCTATGTCATGTAGGGATGTGAGAGGTGGACCTTAAGGAAGGCTGAGTGCTGTAGAATTGATGTTTTTGAATTGTGATGCTAGAGAAGATTCTTTAGAGTCCCTTGGACAGCATGAGATCAAACCAATCAATCCTAAAGGAAATCAACTCTGAATATCCGTTGGAAGGACTAATGCTGAAGCTCCAATAATTTGGCTGCCTGATACGAAGAGCCAACTCATTGGAAAAGACCCTGATGCTGGAAAGACTGAGGGTAAGAGGAGAAGGGGGTGACAGAGGATGAGATGGTTGGATAGCATCACTGACTCCATAGATAAGAGTTTCAACAAACTCCAAGAGACGGTGAAGAACAGGGAAGCCTGGTGTGCTGCAGTTCATGGGTTCACAAAGAGTCAGACATGACTGAACAACTGAACAATAACAACTCTGAAATAATTACCCTGGAGTGTCAGTTGCTCAGTTGTGCCCAACTCTTTGTAACCCCAAGGACTGTAGCCTACCAGGCTCCTCTGTCCATGGGATTTTCCAGGCAAGGATACTGGAGTGGGTTGCCATTTCCTTCTGCAATTACCCTGGAGTGCAAAGAAATGAGATGCAGCCCAGACCTTGCTATGCTCACACAGTAAATGACCAGAAATTCAGTACCAAGCCAAGAAAAGGGATTTAAATCACAAAGTTTCCTCCAGCCTTCTTCAGGAAAGGAAAAGTGAAATTTAAAACATGGTGTTCTGCTGTCTTTATTATCTTTTTACTAGACATGGCATTTTATTTGATCAATTTCTTTAATTTGCCATACTAAAAATATTCCCAAATAGAGGATCTCAAATTTTGGAACCTACTGCATATCTAAACATAGTAATACATGAGAACAAAAACTAAAGAAAAGGCTTCAGTCTCAAAGACAAGGAAACAGTTTGGCAGAAGCTGGCCAACTCACGAAAGGACAAAGGTGACTGTGTGGCAGGTGTCACAACCTGGCAAATGGTATCAGGCCAGGCGGAAGGAAGGGCTCTTTACGTACAGAACACTAGCAGCTTTTTGCTTTACAGGCTGCAACTTACATGCTTGTTTTCTAACATGTATATTCATTTGAAGTATGCTACACCCATTTCAAACAAGAGAATCCAATTAAAAGTCCTAAATCTGCCTAAGCTTTAAGATTTTTCAGGGTCACAAAGAGCTAAGCCAGAACTAAGCTGATAAACTAACTCCTTTCTTTGAAGTGCTTTTGGAATGCGTTTTGTGAGACCATTTCTTACTTGACAATCTCTATTTGGGAGTTGGGAGCTACAGTAGTTGGTGAAGCCAGGAGATGGGTGAGGAAGATTGCGAGGGTAAATCTGTATAGACAGCTCCTCCTGGAAAAAAGGAAAACATTCAACAGATACTCAGTGGAGGTGGGGAAGAACAGAGCTGCTGTAAGCCAGGCTGCTGTCCCTGCACTCCAGGGAACACTGGCCTTGTTACTGGTCACCAGTCATTGGCTTTGACTGTCTCTCCACCCTGTTCTTTAACTAAGAACCTCCTCTGTTTTCAAAATTCCAGTAGAATCACTGTCAGAAAGGAACCTATTTAAAACACTATCCGAGGTTTTTAGTGAGGTGTGAATGTATCTCATGAAGCCTTGGTAAAGTATGGGACTGCCCCTCAAACCCACCACTCTGCCTGGATGAGCCAGGAATAACTTTGGAGCAACAGAGCAAACAAATTCTTTGTAATTTACAAATGAAGCCCAAACCCAAGACTTCTTCAAACACTTTTGCTATTCTATCTCCTTTGTTTTAAAGCAGTAAAAATCCTTAGACAATTTTCAAAAGGGTGTGTGCTTTCTGTAAATAGTAAGGTTGGGAGAAGCTGGGATGTTGTTTGGTCTTCATGTAGATTAAGGTAGGAGAGCAATTACGGTTGGGTGAAGGCAGGGCAGGAAGAAGGGATGGGGAGAGAGGGAAACTCAGCTTTCAAAACAGAATATGAGCAATTTAGGGGTAGATCACTGTACTGTCCGGGCTTCCCTGGTAGCTGAGTGGTAAAGAATCCACCTGCCAAGCAGAAGATGCAGGTTCAATCCCTTGGTGGGGAAAGAGCCCCTGGAGAAGGAAATGGCCATCTGTTCAAGTGTTCGTGCCTGGAAAATCCCATGGAGAGAGAAGCCTGGTGGGCTACAGTCCATGGGGTCACAAGAGTCAGACACAACTCTGCAACTAAGCCACCAGTACCACCACTGTACTATTAGTATAGATGCCTAGAAACTGTGGAATAACTGAGTTTTTTTAAAATAGAGATTCTATGATAACATTGCTACCAAATAGGTTAAATAGGCTTTTGAGGGTCATCAGTTGCACATGTAATATTTTTATAATATGAATGTGTTCCAGCTTTCAAATAGCCAATGCAGAAATGAACTTCTGGAACCTAACCCATATATCACAGGGAATTGCTATCATTTTTTTTTTTTTTTTAAACACTCCAGAAGTCTAGCAAATATGCCTAAGGCAAAGGTCATAGGTGATCATACTTTAGAACTAGTTGAGAAAGGAAGTTCATTTCCTAAGTGTCATTAGCCATTTCAGTTTAAATGTCTGAGAAACAGTCACTCATATGTTGCTCAGTTCAGTGCCTCTGAATATGCTATTCAGTTTTTCTTAGGCAAGATGTTTCTAAAAGGCAGGCTGAACTTGACTTTGTAAAATAATGTTCAGTAGCAAAATTATGGCAACTACTGATGCCCGATAAAAATTTCATGTTTCATATGTCTAAAAGACAACATTTTTCATCATCTGAAAACACCACGAACAAGCATTTAGTAGAAAGCTGAGTGCCAAAGAATTGATGCTTTTGAAGTGTGCTGTTGGAGAAGACTCTTGAGAGTCCCTTGGACAGCAAGGAGATCCAACCAGTCCATCCTAAAGGAAATCAGTTTTGAATATTCATTGGAAGGACTGATGTTGAAGCTGAAACTCCAATACTTTGGCCACCTGATGCGAAGAACTGACTCATTAGAAATGACCCTGATGCTGGGAAAGATTGAAGGTGGGAGGAGAAGGGGACGACAGAGGATGAGATGGTTGGATGGCATCACTGATTCAATGGACATGAGTTTGGGTACTCTGGGAGTTGGTGATGGACAGGGAGGCCTGGTGTGCTACAGTCCATGGGGTCGCAAAGAGTTGGACACGACTAAGTGACTGAACTGAACTGAAAGTAGGAAAAAGAAAGATAAGGATGGCTGACACCTATCTCAGTGGGAGTTGTTTTCAAAAAGGAAGCATTTACCTTTTTCAACTCACCAGACTGATTTTAGAGCATCTTACTCATTAAATCACACTGAAATCAAATATGGATGTTGACCTTCAGAAGATCAGATTAATGTGATTACATTAAATGAGTATCTAAGTCTTTGCACCAAATAACCAGTCACATACATTTTTTGCTGCATCAACATCTATGCTCTATAGTAATACATCATGAGCCTCAGCAATACAAGCACTGATGATATGTGCATGTGTGTGTGCGAAGCTGCTTCAGTTGTGTTTGACTCTTTGCAACTCGATGCACTGTAGCCCACCAGGCTCCTCTGTCCATGGGGATTTGCCAGACAAGAATACTGGAGTGGGTTGCCATCCCCTTCCCCAGGGGATCTTCCAACCCAGGGACTGAATCCTCGGCCCTTAAGTCTCCTGCATTGGCAGATGAGTTCTTTACCACTAGGGCCACCTGGGAAGCCCTACTGATGACATGATGGTATAATAACTCCACCATACAGGAAGCTAGGCATAAATACAAATGACATCATGTTTCATCTTTGTCATCAAGGCTGATTTTTAAATCCTCCATGTGTACATGCCCTGTGCTAGATTACGTGAGTTAAACCAGTTAAACAGGTGAACTTCTGAGACTGCTTGACTAACTGAAGTTTTACTTGTATATCTGGTAGAGCAACACTTCTCTAACGAAGGAAAAGGTTCTCACAATGACATATATTGCTCCCAGAAATACTACTACTGCCTACAGCAGAAAGATAATAGAAAGTCCATTCTATTATCTTTAGTTTCAGCAGAGAACTGCCTCCTTGCCCCCTTCCTTCCTCTTCCACTGACTCCCAAGCAGTATCATCTATGTTGGGGATGTTGCTGCTTCTAGTCAGAATGAGACTTCCCAGGATGGGAGCCCAAGAGTCCCCCTTGGACCCCTTGGTAATTGATTGGATAGGGTCTGGTGCCTACTCACAAGAAGTCTGTCTGAGAGAGCATCTCAGTACCCATGCAGTGCTGCCAGAGTTGGAACTTTCCCACCTCTAACTCCAGAGCCCTTGGCCCACTTCACAGGGATTCCCAGAAGCCAACAGCTTTGTTCCTAAGAATTTAGTTTGTGGACACATCACTCTACCCTGGAATAGAGCCAGTACTATCTCTGTGGCTGTTCCTTAAAACTCACTGCTCCTTACAGCAATCAATACAGGCATCCCCATGCTGGGATTACACAAATACTGATACTGATCTGATTTACATCAGTTGGAGAGCATTGAGCTAAATTTGCATTTAAGAATGACAGTTTCATCTACATGTTTGGAGATGAGACAGAATTCATGGCCATTTCTTAGGAGCCTACAATAAACTACCTACTGGCAATACATTTTCATTTTCATTAATCTGGAAAGTGTCCTAAACCAGCTTTAGAAGTGTGCTGATTCTCATTTCACTAGCTCTTTTATAAAACTCAACTTTAAGCTGAATATAAAAGCTAGAAAAACTATCTTAATACTATGCAGTTTAAAATGTTGATTATAAACCTTCATATTTTGGTTTTAGACTATTATCACCTTTTTAGATTACTTAAAACAATGCTTCAAATTCTAATTAAAAATGTCCGGTTTAGTATATGCTACTTCTCATTCAGCCTTCTCCCAGCACACTTCTGGTGGGCTCTCTCTCATCTAGTATCAGATTAACTCAATAAGGAAAGAAAAGCAGCCTGAGGCAAAGCTAACAAATGAAAAAATGAGAAACCAGCAGTGAAAACACTCAGTGTGAAAGGGGAGAAACACAAATTGCTCACTAGAAAATTCATGCTTTAAAAAGTTAAATAAGACAGCAGAATCACTGTGAGAGGGAAAAAGTAAATATGTTAGTCACAATAAAAAAGCAACAACTGTGAGAGCTATTTATCAAGTGGCATCTAATGTAATCAGCACTGTGCTAGGGTCTTTACATCCATCACATCAAATTCCTACAGGCATCCCTGCAGGGTAGGCAATGAACACCCCTACGTTACACTGAAAACACAGAGGAAGAGAAGAGTAAGTGGTCGAATGCCGTCATCTGCCTTATGTAGCGTTCACTCACCATGCTGATCTTCGAGAAAAGGGTTAGACAAACTCATGTGCCAGACTACCTGGAGAGAAGCCCTGGTCCTGAGGTGTGACTAGGGTATGAGAGGAGACCAGTGGCTTTTTCCTTTTCTCTCTGATGAGAAAAAGCAACGCGAGGCCTCAGGCTTCTGATGACCTATCCTGAACCTAGGGAGAATCTGCGTATCTGCTTCGTGAAAGTTCAGCCCTGCATGGGCAAGTGCATATGATGTTACCGTAGTTTTACTATTTCTTGGTGGTTCATAATACTAATGAATTCACAATGAAGGCACAGTTAGTTTTAAAGAAAGAAGTCTCTGAGACTACAGAAACAGAAGCAACACCTTCCATGGAATTCTAGAAAATCCACACTGGATGAAATCATATTTTTCTTCCCTTGCTCTCAGTCTCCCCTTCCCCTCACTCTCCCCTTCCCCCTCCCTAGCTTAATTAAAAGATACAAAATGGAGAGCATGAACAATTCTCCTAAAAATCTGATAGTAGCTACAAGATATATGTTTCAACCCCTTTCTCTGCCAAAATTGAGGCTACAGAGCACAGCTGATACATGCAGCTCAGTCTTAACTTGTACTAATAATTTTATGTTCAACTTCACTATTGATGAGTTAATGCCTAAATCCATGTGGAGGATGCATAAAATCTGCAGGATGCACTCAGGACCCTTAGGGCCATACAGTTCCTATTTTCCAGGAATAAAAGTAACAAGTCCAAAGGAAAAAAAAAAAAGTAACAAGTCTATTACCATCTCTCTTTTTTCCCTTCCCACTTTTCAAGATGAAATGCAACTGCTCTCTGACCCCAGCTGACCCTTGAATAACACGAGTTTGAGCTGAGTGGATCCACTTATACGGCAGTTTTTCCCAAGAGTAAACACTACAGACTTGGGAAGAATTGGCATAAGTGGACAAACGGCACAGTGCTACACGGCCCGGGGTTGGCTGAATCCAAGGATATGGAGGAACCCTGGGATGCGGTTCCCACTAAATTCACTCAATGTCATAAGAAATTGTTATTTTCTAGTTCAGGATCCTATTTAGTTTATGATTATAATAATGCCATGTGTGTACGCTCAGTTGCTCTAGCCCACCGGGCTCCTCTGTTCATGGAATTTTCCAAGCAAGAACACTGGAGTGGGTTGCCCTTTCCTCCTCCAGGGCATCTTTCCAACCCAGGGGTCAAATCTGCACCTCCCGCATCTATTGCATTGGTAGGTGGGTTCTTTACCACTGTGCCACCTGGGAAGCCCCATAGCAATATTGGGGTTGGCCAGAAAGCTCATTTGTATTTTTCTTTAATATCTTACGGAAAACCTGAACAAACGTTTTGGCCCAACCCAATAACTGAGGAGACATAAGTAACTTTTTAAAAGTCAATATAGGCCAAGAAGAAAGGAAATCTTGCTAAGACAGTGATAAGATGACAAGTCTGAGAGTCTGAAGTGGACCTAGACATAAACAGGGAGTGGCTGGCTTAGTCGTCAACTTCATGCTTGGTCTTGCTCCCACTATGAAGGGTAATCTTAGGCTGATGGCCAGTCTAAATATTGTTAGATTGAGTCTGGACTCAGTTTATTGTACTCAGCTGCCAGTCGGGCTGAGCAGGTTTGCTTGGTTGGCTAGAGCAGGAGTCTGAATGCCAAAGCATAATCCACGTACTGATCCAGTGGCACAGAACCACTGCTGAGTACAATAAATAATGGGTGAGCAGCATGAGTTGGGTGGTAATCATATATGTAATTACTCAGCGAAATACTTAATGAGCAGACATCATTCCTGGCATAATAACACAAGGATAATGGTAGCAAAGTTAATCTCTCAAGAAACTGATAATTAAGATATAGCATGGTAAGTATACAGTGGAGGGACTTCCCAGATAGTCCAGTGGTTTTAAGACTCAACGCTTCCAATGCAGGGGGTTCAGGTTCAATCCCTGGGTGGGGAACTAAGATCCCACATGCCTTGAGGCACAGAGAAAAAAAAAGAAACAGTTTTGGAAAAAAAAAAGAAAAAGGCTTGAAAAAAAAAGGTTCTATGGAAGAACAGACAAAGGTAAGGGTGGCTTTCTGGAGTAGGCATGTGGGTGGGTGGTGGTGGGGCACTTCTGGTCAAGGAGAAAGCAAGATAACCAAAAGCACAAAAGCAGGAGGAAATTACCATTATAGAGAAAAGGACAGATATGCATCAACCTTCAATCATGCCTACTTGAAACTGTCAACTTCTTTCGTAAATGAAAGGTGGCATCTTTTCTTTATTCTTTTAAAAATACTTTTTCCTAAAGTATAGTTTCTCATTTGTTACAAGGAGGAAGCTACATTTCACAGCACATTTCTACTGCTTCATAATGTTAGAATATGGGTCCCAGGACACAAAACTGTCCAAGGTAGGGGGGTAAGTCCAATATTAAAATAAACTTATTTTATTTTAAAGAAAGCTAAGTCTTATTTTAATGATCATTTTGTTTTTGGATTTTTGCATGTGTGTGTCTGTGTTCAGTTGTGTCTGACTCTTTGGGACCCCATGGCCTGTAGCCTCCAAGGCTCCCCTGTCCATGGGATTTTCCCAACAAGAATACTAGAGTGAGTGGGTTGCCATTTCTGTCTCCAGGGGATCTTCCTGACTCAGGGATCAAACCCACATCTCCTGCGTCTTCTGCACTGCAGGCAGATTCTTTATCACTGAGCCACGAGGGATTGGATTTTTACATGCAATTATAAAGTTTAATATTTTATATTTATTTTTTCCCTAATGTATATATAGCATCAAAACCACTTATTTGCCACCCTATGATGCCTTGCGTTGCAAAAAACAAATATTTTGATTCTAAGAATTAATGATAAACTCATATCATTCAAGTTCAATACTTTTATCATAGAATTAATGGTATTCTCATAAGTTTCCTTAGTGGGTCTAGTAATTTTGTCTTTTGCTTACTTCACAATTACATTTTACTATCTCAGTATATGGGAAGCTATTTCTTGCTTTTTATTTAGATCATGAGTACCCTTGCAAATCTCAGGAAAGCCACTGTCCCCTTACCCTGAAAAATGTACATGCAACTTCAGAACATTTCATGGCTCCAGGGATGGATGGTCAAGTACCGGTTCACCTTCTGCCACAGCAAAAGATGCCTTAAGCAGTTATGAGTTCCAAACTATAAAGTGAATCTTCCTCATTTCTTGAGATGATTTTTTTTAAACCAAACATAAATCCTTAAAAATGTGATACTTGAAATAGTTCTTAAAGAACAAGCTTTCAAAGCACTTCTCATTTGCGGGTTTGTATGAAAACCACCTCTGGGCCTTTCATACACAGATGTGCAGGTCTGACCCAGACCTGCTGAACTGCAATCCTGAGGCATAAGGCTCAACTCTATGATTATAAACAGCTCCCTAGAGAGTCTGATGTACATCCCTGATTTAGAACCAATGGATCACAGAATTTAAAGTAGGATTCCTCTCCCTCAGGCTTAAGTGATTTTTTTCACATTTTTCATACCCTGGCAAAAAAAAAAAAAACACACCAAGTCTGGATTTCCTGGACTAACATTTTAAGATGAGTTGGTGGGCTTCAGTCTTTTCTAGGCTCAGCAGCCTTCAATCTAGTGTATGAATGCTCTTAAAGGCACCTGAAGGCTTTCCACAAAAGGATTTTAACCTTTCTTTCTGCTTTGGATTCCTTCGGCAAAAGGTCAGGCTAGATTCCTATTCAGGATAATATTTTTAAATGAATAAATTAAAATATGTAGCATCACAAAAAAATACATATTTATATTTAAAAGCTTATAAAGACAGCAAAAGATCTGTAATATACATACATACATACATGTGCTTCTTTATTAACCCATTAAATAACACAATCTAGAGGTATGTCTCACAACTGCTATGATTTCAAAGCAGTTATCTCTTTAGGCTGCCTTTTGACCCTCCTAAAACAACTGTAATGTGTTATGAAAATATCTGACTTCTGTAAATGCTAATACTGCTGTAGGTTCTTTTGCTCACATTCATAATTAAAAGAAACATTCAATTTCCAGAAAAGGTTATTAGAAATACAGATGCAATTATTTTCTTCATCCAAATTCACAAACTCCAGACTACAATTCTATTATCATGCTACCCGGAGTTTCAATTTTGGGTCCTTAATGAATGAATGACCCAGTTTAAAATTATTGTTGAAGAAGTCTGGCCCTACCCACTGGTATCTCCTAGAGGTACAATGTGCTAACTGTTTAAGCCTACATCTTTGTTACAGCTCTCAGTTATTATGTGACCAGATCAACTCTACCCTAAGGTCAACTCTTTGTTAAATCATGTGATTCCACTATTAACTGACAACACAGAATGTAACCCAGAAACTTGACAAAGCATGTTCACTCAATAGCTAGTACAAGCACAGTTTCAAGAAGCTGTATTGTGGGCAATGTATGGCAGACTGAGTGTATGTATTCTAAAATCTATTTCTGTATTAAATTAGATTAATAGAGAGTTGTGTAATGAACCACACTGTCCTCCATAAAACCTGTTTTTATGGTTACTTCCCAACTTTACCATGCATTCAATTTGTTGTGAATGTTTTATTTTTTAATTGAAAAATTAAAAAACAATTTTTTGGCATCACACAGCATATGGGATCTTAGTTCCCCAACCAGGCATCGAACCTGTGCCACTTACATTAGAAGTTTGAAGTCAACCACCGGACTGCCAGGGAAGTCCCTGTATTATGTTTTAACACTCATTTCAACACTGAATAACATCTGGGACTAAAATCAAATGAAAAAAACTCTGACATATTTACATCATAATCAGAGTATTTTAAACTAGAACACCCACCTCTCACACATATACACCTCAAAAATTTTCCAGAGCTTCTCTTTCCTTTTGTCAATGCAGTAGAGATATGTTTTAATACTATTTCAACTAAGATTTATACTTTATTATACATCTTTATTTT
>SJYQ01003766.1:338950-434497 GCA_006410935.1 Redunca redunca
TCAGAATATCTAGAGAAACCCCAAGTCTATTTCATTTTTGAACCAATGTAGTTCCTTGTTGGGAGGCCTTTTTCAAGATCTCAGAGCAGATGACTTGGTAAAGAAAAGCTGGTGTTGTAACAAAGCAAAATTTAAAGGTTCAAATGTTGGCTGAATAAGCATCATTTTGAAAACAATACTTAAGTTCTTCAGTTCAGTTCAGTCGCTCAGTCGTGTCCAACTCTTTGCGACCCCATGAATCGCAGCACGCCTTGGTGCTTTTCAAAAATTGAAACAATACAGTCTTTTAATATTAATTTATCCTGAAAGTTATCACCTAAAATTTTAAGCAGTAACTTTCATATAGTGCTGTGCTAAAACACGATGTTTTTCTTTTAAAGGTATGGTGTCCAAGGAATTACAAATAAGAAGCTGTTTTGACTTCTGAGGGGATAAGCAGGTTCTGGGAATTCTATAGTAATGCTCTGGGGTTTATACTCAAAAAAATCTATAAATAAGCTTAACTTCCCTTAAGGTCTTTTCAGCAACACTATTATTTAAAACTTTGTAGGATAAGAGTTCAGACTTTTAAAAGGCCACAAACTGTTAAAGGACAATGGATTTCTTACAAAGTATTCTGATTCTACAAAATGTTTCACTGAGATACTGGACAAATAAAGATGCAGGAAGAAGTAACCAGTCAATCCTCTCAACTAGATGCTGAGAAAAGAAAACACACTTTAATGTTTTAGGTCTTTTAGAATGACTAACTTGCCCTCCCAGGTGGCATGGTGGTAAAGAATCTGCCTGCAATGCAGGACACAGAAGAAAGGCAGGTTTGATCCCTGGGTTGGGAAGATGCCCTGGAGAAGGAAATAGCAACCCACTCCAGTATTCTTGCCTGGAGAATTCCATGGACAGAGGAGCCAGAATCCTTCTTCATTACTCCATCCAGCCATTGCTTATTGAGTGCTGACATCCAATGTGTCAGGTAGTCAGGATATAACAGTGGGAGGCAGGCGTGGTCCTGCCCATATGGAACTTATAAGCTACAGGGAGGCAAGCGTTAGAAAAAATGCTCACATTAATGACTGTTACACTGAGGACTGAGATAACAGCTCTAAAGAGAAGTACCCAATTCTACTGAGGAATATAACACAGTGAGCTGAATAAGCGCTTCTATTTAAAATCCCACATGGCTTCTTTTAAACCTTTGTCCTTCAAACTAACACAACTCAGGATATATCTTTATGTATAAAAATACTATAACTAAAACAACTTAGTTTACTTACGCTTACTCCTTGGAAGAAAAGTTATGACCAACCTAGACAGCATATTAAAAAGCAGAGACATTACTTTGCCAACAAAGGTCCGTCTAGTCAAGGCTATGGTTTTTCCAGTAGTCATGTATGGATGTGAGAGTTTGACTATAAAGAAAGCTGAGCACTGAGGAATTGATGCTTTTGAACTGTGGTGTTGAAGAAGACTCTTGAGAGTCCCTTGGACTGCAAGGAGATCCAACCAGTCCATCCTAAAGGAGATCAGTCCTGGGTGTTCATTGGAAGGGCTAATGTTGAAGCTGAAACTCCAGTACCTTGGCCACCTGATGCAAAGAATTGGCTCTTTGGAAAAGACCCTGATGCTGGGAAAGGTTGAAGGCAGGAGGAGAAGGGGACGACAGAGGATGAGATTGTTGGATGGCATCACTGACCCAATGGCCACGAGTTTGGGTAAACTCCACAAGTTGGTGATGGACAGGGAGGCCTGGCATGCTGCAGTCCATGGGGTCACAAAGAGTTGGACATGACTGAGCAACTGAACTGAACACAACTTAAAATCTGAAACTTATTTCCAAGATTTCTTCATTTAACTAAGTTTTTAAATAACACCTCTCCCCCTCAACCATTTCATAAATGCAGATTTTTTTTAATGGAAGGTATTAATTCCCACCATGTAATATTCTCTGCTTAAAAATGAAGAACTTAATACTTCAGTATAAAATCAGTATCTTAAGTATTGACTTCTTAAGAGGGGCTTTTTGAGATATATGAATTTTTTTCAAAGTGGCTAAATATTCTCGGAAGAGGCAAGGCTCAATAGTATAAATCAATGTCCTGTGTTTCGATGGTTACTGCAAAACTAGCAAACAACTGCAAATGCATGGAGATAAAAACCTTTGTTTTTCTCATGGGTGTAATTTCAAAACATTCTGATGACAGTTATTGGCTGTAAACTCTATGTACAACGTTCAGCATATTTCAACAAAGCTTAATAATTAATAAACATCCTATGTCATTAATTTATAATCAATTGAAGCTGTTTCAGTTTTCCAATGCATTGCTTAAGATTCTACCCAATGGTGATTAGCTGATGGTGACAGCTCTAAAATTCCTTGATTTGAATGTGTCATTTTGTGCTTTCTGAAAAATCCAGTGAATTAGGGTTCATTCACCCAATGCACAGCAAAGCCAATCTGCTGACACTGTGGTGAAGGAAAGCACAGCATTTATTGTAGGATGCCATGCAAGAACAGGATAGTTTGTGCCCAAAAGACCTAAATACTTGCCGAGTTGATTCATTGGAAAAGACTCTAATGCTGGGAGGGATTGGGGGTAGGAGAAGAAGGGGACGCCAGACGACAGAGGATGAGATGGCTGGATGGCATCACTGACTTGCTGGAAGTGAGTTTGAGTGAACTCTGGGAGTTGGTGATGGACAGGGAGGCCTGGCGTGCTCTGATTCATGGGGTTGCAGAGTCGGACACGACTGAGCAACTGAATTGAACTGAAGGTAACACTAGTATTTTGGGAATCTCAGTTATTAGTTTGCTAGTTCCAGCCTGTCTGGGGTCTACGTGATGCTAGGCAGCATATGGTTGACTGCTTCTACTTGGTAGGAGTTTTTACTATCTGTAAAACAACTCAAGGATGTGGTTCAGGGTATTATCTGTAACCCTTGAAGAGGAACTAAAAGTCCTTGATTTTGTTTTGTGGCTAAACTATAATTTTTTCCTGCTTGACTGCTTTGTTTCTTCATTTTTTTCCATTTCTCTGATTAAATTTGCTCTTTGGAACTTGGGGAAAGCTAAAGAGGCTAAAGGTTTTGTGTTTTTTTTTTTTAATATAAAAGAGACGGGGGAACATATGGGTGGGAGGATCTGTCCCCAGGAAGGCTTGGTATCAGTCCCATTGGCAATCAAATGCTAATTTGGATTTAGGACTAAGTAGCTCATGAAGATTTAATGCCATCCATACTGGGGTCACGAGAAGGCAAGGGCAACCCACTCCAGCACTCTTGCCTGGAAAATCCCATGGACGGAGAAGCCTGGTGGGCTGCAGTCCCTGGGGTTGCGGCGAGTTGGACACAACTGAGCAGCTTCACTTTCACTTTTCACTTTCATCCACTGGAGAAGGAAATGGCAACCCACTCCAGTGTTCTTGTCTGGAGAATCCCAGGGACCGGGGAGCCTGGTGGGCTGCCGTCTATGGGGCCGCACCGAGTCGGACACGACTGAAGCGACTTAGCAGCAGCACCGGGGCCACAAGAGTCAGACACAACTCAGCGACTAAACCACCACAGGATCTATTTGGGCTTCCCTAGTGGCTCAGCGGTAAAGAACCCACATGCACTGCAGGAGGAAGGGGTTTTACCCCTGAGTGAGGAACCTCCCCTGGAGAATAAACAGCAACCCATTCCAGTAACCTTGCCGGGAAAATTCCATGGATAGAAGAGCCTGGCGGGCTACAGTCCATGGGGTCACAAAGAGTCAGACGTGACTGAGTGACTATGCACACGTGCACAAGGCATATGATCTATCTGCAATGAAGGTATCTTCAATTATCCCTCATCCTGAGCGGTCTCCTTAAGACTGAGATGTTAAATTCAGCTGGTAGTAGGGATACCTGGAGAAAAGCATCTGCTTCAGCCAGTTTATGCCACTCCTTCACAACCAGCACCAGTCAAGAATACTGGAACTAGCTTCACCAATGGTTAGAACTATCCCTTTCCAGATCCTTGGTATTTTTCATCTAGTGTGAACCCTGAAGAGGAATATTAGACATGTGCTTCCAAAGGCAGCACTGAAAACCCTGAAAGTATGTGGAGCAGAAAGCAGCAGTTTTAGAGTTAGAGTTAACTGGTATAATTCCACAAAAGGAATTTAGTGATATGAATCTACTGCCCTTAAAAGGTTTAAAACTACTAGCTTGACAATTGCACTTCTGAGACTCTATCTTAAGGAAATAACCTAAAATATGAGAAAAGTCTTACACCTAAAGATGTCTGTTAGAGTACATGAAGGGCATCAGAAGGCACTGTTCCAAAAGATGCCACTTTGGTATTATTTTCAGCTGAAGGCATTGAGAATCAACAGATGCGGAAAGAATTCTCTGCGCATACCCACCTAAAAGCTGGGCATAAATATCGCCTGTGATGGTGAACCCCTCTCCTGTATCAGAAGGAGGAGAATGGCTCATGCTCAGAGACAGAGATGAGTCTGCATAAACAATCCTACTATATTAACCCTCATCTTCCATTAGCTCTATTTCCTAATCACTTTCCCACAGTATATCATCTCTCAAAGCCCAAGCCACCTTTCTTTTGTTAAAATGGTATATACTGAGTCCAACTAAAACCCCTCAGACTTACTTGCTTTCTTTAACTTGATTGTGACTGTTGGGTAAAACCGACAGCACTGAATTATAAGAACATCACACTTAAATGCTTGTATATTTGAATTCTGTATTCTGATTAACAGAAGTAAAACATAAAATCCAAATATTCAAAACAGTAATTCCTAATAATGTTATACAAAGATGTTAATCTTTGATTCAGGACTTTATAACTGCTGTGTTACAGAAAAACATGAAAACCATGCACTGTTAATATTAAGTCAAGTAAGGAGAAAGCTTAAATATTAGCTTTTACCTTCTTGGTCCTTCATCACATGCTACTTGTTATTCAAGTAATGTTATTTTATGCTGTCTGAGATAAGACATTACAAACACATTTATATAACCAGATTATGACCAGAAATGGATTATGGCATTATCTTTTAAAATAAAGTAGGTCTTATAGAAAAGCATCTGTTAATGGAGAATGATTCTTATGTATTAAAATGCTAACCTAAGTTTTAAAGTTAGCTTGTGGCTCAATTGAAGTTCATTTATTCATATCATCTAGAGGTTCTGATAAGAGAAAGAAATTATATTATCAACACTGTACACTGATGTTTGCAATTCAGTACTAAAATGTCAGTTCAGAGAATATTTAATTCAATGACTCCGTGAAATGCTGAGAAAGGATTAATGACTTTTAATACATGACTTACATCTTGAACTATGAGCAATGAATCTTGGGACTTAAATATCTCTAGGTTGCATGACAATATGTGTTGCTACCTTGATGCCCTTCTTGTTCATTCCCTAGCAACATACACTTCCTAGAAAGAGAATTTTAAACTCCTCTCTTTGAAAATCCCTGCCCCTGCTCTTTCTTTATGAGTTATCTGTGTGTTCTGTTATGGATAAGTCTATTTAATACTTTGAGATCCCCCAAGATTTAGGTGAGTAAATTATATTAGAAAACTTTTAGTTGTATTGATGCTTGTTTCAAAGACCATCTAATCTAAAGAATCATCAGGCTCAGTAAAGTAAGAGCTCTGAAAAACTGCAGAATTATTTTCTCTCAGGAAATTTCTAGCAAATTTGTATACAGAGTAATAGTGGCTAATACATTTTAAAAGTTTAGTACCATATAATTTAAAAGGTAAACCATATACCCAATGATATTCATAAATAATTAAAATAACTACAAATGCAACTGCTGTTTACTGAGCATCTATTATGTTCCAAGGCTGTACTACATGCTTTAAGCATTTTGTCTCATATAATTTTTTCTTTATAGTAAGGCTGCATTTCGGTAACACTTTCTCCACTGTACAGAGATGAAAACTGAGTCTCCAAGTTAAGAAATCTGTCTAATGTGAACAGCTAAATCATGAATAAAATCCACATCAACGTGACTTTAAAACCTAGTATCTTAACCGCTATGCCATAGTGTTTGAGATTTTTCAAATATGGCATTTAAAATTGTACCTTAGTCTTTTTTATTGTTTTGATGGGGTTTGCTCCTTTAATTAGTGATATTCTGACAAATAACAGAATTTAAAGTTATAAAGCACTTAAATTCTCATTTAAGGAAAGAACTTGCCCTGTTTTTTAAATGTGTATTCAAGTGACACTGTATAATTTGTTTAATGGATTACAAGTAACTTTCTTGTGTATAAACTCACTTGACCATCTTAACTTGATTATGGTAGGTATGCCTGTTGCCCTTTTATTGGGGAGGGGAAAATGGGATTTGCCCTTGGTTATACAGACAGCCTTAGAATAGAGTTTGAAAACCAGGTCTTTTGACTCTACAGTACAGCAATTTATCTTCTTGATAGAGGTATAGATTCAGTGTAACTTTGAGAATGGCTAGTGTTTTGCAAAAGTCTTACTGAACAAGATTCTTAGCTTCTGAAAACTACACCTACATAAAACTCCTGGTAAAGGAGCCGAGTCCACAGGGTTGTGTGATGCTTCCGGGGTGTGTGGGAGGGGCTGTCCCTCTGGAGCTGAGCGCTGACCTCACCGAGGGTGCAGGGGAGGAGAGCGTTTATCTGGCCTGTGACTTGGCATTTTATCACAAAATTTTTTTTCTAGAGTCCTTGATTTACCTATTTTTCATAAAGGAAGTGAACTTTTCGGTTTTCTGCTCTTGGCACATGTCTAACTGAGGACAGTAACATTTTCTACTGACTTTCTTTTCTTGTAAAAGTTGGCACAAGGCTCCACTTCTGCGTCAACCACAGGATAAATTAGCATGTCCTGGTGCTGATTGTATACAAAACTGTATCTTTGCTTTTTTGTGCTTTACAGTGAGAGTAGGCATAGCCTTCCTTACCTTGTTACCCTCTTGAAGACTAGGGGTCGACTCATTAATTTGATAAACTGACTAGGCGCCTACTGGTTGCCAGGCACTGTTGTAGGTGCTTGGGATACAGACAAAGCCCAAACTCCCTGGCCCTGTGGCTCACATTCTAGTGTGGGAGAACAAAATAAACATGACAGCCTCAGTTGGTGGTAAGTGCTAACAGACCGAATGACAATAGATACCAACTTTTGTCTGGGGTTGGGAGGAGGGTCACTCTTACAGTTTCTTGCTCCCAAGCAGCTTGACATGGCAACAGGCTCTGCTCCCACCATGGGATGGACTTTCATGAACGAGCTGGAGGGGCTGTGTGAAGTGTACAGAGCAGAGTTCACCCTTCATCTCTACTCCAGATAGAGTTATGGTCTTCACACTGAAATTTTAGTTTATGGAAACATGAAGCTACAACGTCTACTTTTCTAAGGTCTACTCAATATCAAATTAAAAGCTGGAAATTGGAAGAGACCAAAATCTAGTATCTAAGATTAATTTAGAGGACTTCCCTGACGGTCCAGTGGCTAAGACTCCACATCCCCAATGCAGGGAGTCTGGGTTTGATCCCTGGTCTGGGAACTAGATCCTGCATGCTGCAACTAAGATCCAGTGCAGCCAAATAAATAAATTTGTTTTATCTTTTTATTTTTTAAAAAAGAATATTTTAGTATTTTTGAAAAAATAATTTAGTATTTTAAAACCACTTATCCAAGAGTTTTGACCAATTTTCTGGATGAAAAAATTTCTCCCCCTCAATATCAATTTTATCTATTGGATATTTATCCAGTTTTCTTATTGAATAACCTGTATTTCATTTGGTTCAACCAATATTATTTATCACATTTAAATAATTCATTATGAAACCCAATGCTTATTATACATTAACTGTCTTATCCTAATATTTGAATACTGTATGTAAATATGATTTCCACACAGAAAGATATTCTTTTCTGACTCATTATGTACAAAGTGAATTTAAAAGTGAGTTAACTGAACAAATCAGTTTTTTTTTTTTTTCTGAGAAGCCAGTTAGGTGAGGCATTTTGCCTCTCTTTTAATGTATATACAGCCCTGAAAGTTAGATTATTCCCATTATGCAGTGATGATACGGACATACTTATAGGGTATAAATAACTTGTTTGAGGTCACGAAACTAGTATCAGATATAAAATGTAGGCTTGGATCCAACTCTCAAGATATTTCTAATATGCCTCTTTGACTCTATATTTTATAATCATAAAACACCAAAAGCAAACCACTTATTTACAGCATAATCCATCTCCTTAATGCTTACTGGATACTGACACCATGTAAAACTCACTTTTCTTTCCTAGATGTGTTTTTATTATAAAATTTGCAAATATTATCCATGCAAATGAATAGAGGCAGTATTTTAAAAGGGCAAATAATTTAGTGAATAAAGCATCTTTACTACTCTTAAAATTAAATCTGATAAAGCATCCAGTACATATAGGAAATTCTAGACAAGAAAATACAGTGATAAAAATACCTCTCCAAAATGTAGTGCTTAAGATTCTGATCACTATAGTTTTTCCCATAAAGCCTACATGTGAGTTAACTGATTTACATACCATGGAAACGGAAGCATTCTGGTGAGGAAAGATATGAGAGGAAAATGCAGGCAATGTTTTTGACAGTAAAAAAAAAAAAACAAACAAAAAACTAAATAAAAACCAAAGAGGTAGGCAAGAGAAGTATGACCTTTTTTAATCAGCAAAAACCCTCAGCACTCCTCATACTCCCCTAAAATAGAAAGACAATCGTTTTCCAAATCTTCATGATCTAATCCAGATACAAATATTAAAAGCAATAAGCAATCATCAATAAATTATGTGCTAAAAAGTTCTTTGGACAGCAGTGCAATTGTATGTGTAGCCTGCTACTATGGTCTACCTCCAGCACTCAGGAGCCCCTGGGAGCTGTTTCAGGGTTTTCACTTTGTTTTTTGCCAAAAGAAGAAAAAAGCACAAACATGGAAAATGGAAAATAATATCATTTGCCTTGAATTTTCATAGAAGCTATCCTATGGCTGCAGGACAATAAATATCCATCATCTATAGAGCACAGGGAATGTTTCACTTAACTAAAATTCCCACTTCTTTTTCTTAAAACATTAAAACCAAGTCCTCCCTAACCCCCAAAAAGATTTCCTGCTCTGTACTTTGACCTGTTGAAAGTGTTAGTGTGTCAAACTGAGTTAAAGATTGCCCAACTCCTATTAACATCCTGATTAAGAAGTTTTGAAACATATTTTGAGCCCAAGAACTTACAGGCCAGCTTAGTGTCTTCCATCCTAAAACCCTTCTTTCTTGAATATGCTGCAACATATCTGCATGTCTCCCTCTTCCTGCTTTGAGTTTCTCAGCCAGGCAAAGACCAAGCGATCAGTGAAGAGAACTTTTAATCATCCCAAGTATTAATATCATCTCTCATGCAGCTCGAGGTACACTCAGGAAGAAGGCAAAAGGGTGAGGAGACATATGACTCGACAGCCACTGTTTCTAAACAGTAACCTTGTTCACTGAACCAAGTAAAAACTGAGAACGGCTTCTGTTCAAAAGAGCCAGTGAAGCTCGAATGGGTGTGGGCTGGGAGAAGGGGAGGCCTTTCCTGGTTAAGAAATGGCTGTTAAACATCAGTTCAGTCACAGGGTTTAAAATCAGCCCGGGCCCCAAACAGGATGTGTCTTAAACACATTTGAACAAATGTTTACCAAGATCATCTAAACGGTATTTACTATTTTTTCAAATTCTTCTGCCTTTTGGTTTCCTATTAAAGATGGCATTTTAAAACCCCAAAGATTATGGCTGATTTTGTTCCCATACCAAATGCATCTGAGAGAGGCAACCATTTAGAATCAGTCAAGCAGAGAGACCTCTGTTCTTTTCCTCCTTTCACTGAGAACATTCATGGAGCCGTTTGGAAACCACATGAAATGAAGTTTCACTATCCTTCAGAAGGTCCAGAAAATTGACTTGCTTTTGAAAAATTCTGAAGGTCTTCAAAGTGAAGAGGAAGAATCAATAAGCAAACACTAAAGTTTTAGAAATTATTTCTGGATAAATTAATTATAGGGCCTCAGAAAAAAATTTTAAGCCAGTGATGAGTTTTACATTATGAATTTCGAATTCAACATTTCTATCACAATGTTACCTTTAAAGGTAACAGTCTTTAAAAGGATTTTTTGTCTAGGGACATAGAGGAGAATCTGAGGAGAAAGTATCATGCAAGTCCTCATTGTGCCTTTATAGAATTTAAAACTGTGATATGTGAGTCAGAATACTTGAGTTAAAACGTGAGTTAAAACCAATAAACTTGATGAGTTTGGACATTTGGCAGTGCCCCCCCCCCCCAATTTTTTTTAATGGTTTTGACTGTGAGGAGGGGGGTGATGATCCATGGGTCCAATCTGGGAAAGGAAATATGCTGTTTAGAAAAAAAAAAATCATTTCAAGCCTCTTTGAGTAGTAGGACTTGCCTCAGTAAAGAGACTGGACACATAGGATTTATAAGATGTAGGAGTTCAAGCATCCACTGAACTTGGCAACAAACCCTTTTTAATGCCCTTGGTACTAAAGACTTACCTAGTAGGCACCAATGGAATACCAGTTGTAGCCAGTACCATCCCAACACCTCCAGAGGCCTAGCATCACAGGTGCCTAAGTACCATCATTCCTGCCAACCAGTCCCCTTGCATTTTCAAAAGCAGCTCTGATGCTGGGAAAGACTGAAGGCAGGAGGAGAAGTGGGAACAGAGGATGAGACAGTTGGATGGCATCACCAACTCAGTGGACATGAGTTTGAGAAACTCTGGGAGACAGTGAAGGAGAAGGAAGCCTGGAGTGCTGCAGTCCATGGGGTCACAAAGAGACATGACTTAGTGACTGAACAACAACATAAATACAGGCAGGATCTCTAGTGCAGGAGTTCTCAGCCTTGGTCCTCCTGACCTTTCAGACAGGATAACTCTTTGCTGTGGACTACAGGGGAGGGGATGAGGCTTTAACAGTGTGGCAGCCTCCCTGGCCTCTGCCTCCTGTATCTAATAGCACTGCCTACAGACAGCCCCCTCCTCACAGTCAAGACCATTAAAAAATTTTTGGGGGGGGGGCACTGCCAAATGTCCCATGGGGGTCTGGGGCAAGATTACTTCTGGTTAAAGAAAATTACAACTTCCTTCTTTCTGCCCCTCTGAGCAGGGCTAGTGTAGTAGGGAGGCTGGATAGCAGAGCTCCTTCTCCAGGTGGGGGAAATGTGTTTGAATTGCTCCACTGTTCTACTATCTTTCTTCCCTCCCCAAAGACCTTATTGCCTCAGAGAGGGACACAGAACTGACTCCATGGGAAAGGGAGGTCAAGGCTCACAACACTGGTACTACGGGCAATAAACATGCCCTACACATTTCTCTCTGCTCACGTGTGATACAATGGCTGGTATGTGATTTGCCTAAATGTCTCAAGAAGTAGACAAATTCCCAATTCTGTCCAATTAAAGCAATGAAATGCATGACACAGAGTGTATGCTAGCCAAAGAAATATGTTGGTTATTAATTTCAGAAAATTTGGAGCCATGTTATTAAAATGTCAACCCATTCCCACAATTCTATACCTTACATTCAATGTGCATATGCTAAGTCACTTCAGTCGTGTTCAACTCTCTTTGTGATACCAAGGACCGTAGCCTGCCAGGCTCCTCTGTCCACGGGATTCTCCAGGCAAGAATACTGGAGTGGGTTGCCAGGCCCTCCTCCGGGGGTACATTTAGTAGGGCTCCATAAATGTTAGAACTCATACCCTGAGTTATCTCACAACTCCTTTAAATAGAACAAAGACAGGAATCATGAATTTATCAAATAAAAAAATTAATTGCTATTAACAACTTGAAAAAAAAATCCTTTCACTTCTTCCCTCAGAATCTTTATATTTATACTTTAGACTGAAATGTAACTAGCTCAGTTATCTATCTTCCAGTTCATTGAAGATTCAGTCAGTTCAGTTCAGTCACTCAGTCGTTCAGTTCAGTTGCTCAGTCGTGTCTGACTCTTTGCGACCCCATGCATCACAGCACGCCAGGCCTCCCTGTCCATCACCAACTCCTGGAGTTCACTCAAACTCATGTCCATCGAGTTGGTGATGCCATCCAGCAATCTCATCCTCTGTCGTCCCCTTCTTCTCCTGCCCTCAATCCCTCCCATAATCAGGGTCTTTTCAAATGACTCAGCTCTTCACATGAGGTGGCCAAAGTATTGGAGTTTCAGCTTCAACATTAGTCCTTCCAATGAACACCCAGGACTGATCTCCTTTAGGATGGACTGGTTGGATCTCCTTGCAGTCCAAGGGACTCTCAAGAGTCTTCTCCAACACCACAGTTCAAAAGCATCAATTCTTCGGCGCTCAGCTTTCTTCACAGTCCAACTCTCACATCCATACATGACCACTGGAAAAACCATAGCCTTGACTAGACAGACCTTTGTTGGCAAAGTAATGTCTCTGCTTTTCAATATGCTGTCTAGGTTGGTCATAACTTTCCTTCCAAGGAGTAAGTGTCTTTTAATTTCAGATTAGAGGCACCCAGTTTTAAGAGGACAGGGCGGTGTTAAATGAACCTCCTAGCTGTTCTGTGGCCGTCCAAATCCTGACCGCCAAAACCCAGTCATCAACACAGCTATGGTGTTTCTGGAATACCAATCTAATCCTGTAACTGTTTCAGCGCCTCTGTTTTCTCGGCTCTTGGTGGTTTCACACACTTGCTTTTCTCACCACAGATCAGCAGCACTACCGGCTGCCTGACTGCTTCACCTTCTCCTCCCTGGCCTCATGGAGGATGGCGTTTGGCTGCATTTCCCTGGACTTGGCTCTCCTGTCCCCATCAGTTGTATACATGCTACCATTACTTCTTGAAGATTCCTCTCTTCCCTTCTTCTGGCTAACTACCACAAGCCTTTTCTTTACCTTCCTTCCATCAGCTCCTCAGGAACTCTCCACACTGCCTCCCCTGCTATGGATCCATCCTTCCACACTGTGACCAGCTGTGTGCACATCTGAGGTTTATAGCAAAGAGAAGGGCTGGTGGGGAAAAAACTGCCTCACGTAACAGACTGCCACGTGCTGTGCTGTGCTTCTCGCTCAGTCGTGTCCGACTCTGTGACCCTGTGGACTGTAGCCTGCAAGCTCCTCTCTCCATGGGACTCTCCAGGCAAGAATACTGGAGTGGGTTGCCATGCCCTCCTCTAGGGCGTCTTTCCAACCCAGGGATCAAACCCAGGTCACCCACAATGCAAGTGGATTCTTTACTGTCTGAGCTTAAGCTATTATTTTCATGATCCCCTATGGCAATCTGTCTAAGCCATGCTTCCCTGGTCAGAGAGATTGCCATAGGAAATTATAGAAATAATAACTTAAGCTTGTGGATGGCCTATTAAGTCAGTCATTATTCTAAGGTCCTACACATAAGGATTGGTCTGACCTCGCCAATCACCCTATTATGCTAAGCGTACTGATGAGGAGACTCAGATACACAGAGTAGTTTGGGTGAGCTAGTCAATGGCAGACTCAGTCCCCACACTCTGCTCTACAGCAATCTCTGCCCTCCAGCTAGGTGACTTGTCACTTCCGAGCACCCGGGAGCATCAGGGCACTGTCGCCTGCTGACAGGGAAGGACTGGTACCACGAGGAGAGAAGACAGGCGGGGAGAGACAGGAGGTGACGCTGCATGGAGACAGTGCCCCACTCTCCCCTTAGGAACAACAGCGTGTAACTAAATGGCGGGCATTCATCCAGAAAAACAGCTGAACGCTAACAAGAGAGGAAAGAGAATAGAGGGTTTTGTTATGTGACGAGTGGCTCAAGGAGATTTCTATGTCCCGGTGCATGGAGCAGTGGGTACGGTAATAATGTGTCATCTGAAACCGTAGCTGCACAGTGAGGGTCTTGGAAAGAGGCACGTTTCCAACTACACACATGGTTACTGCCATTTTCTCAAGACTACCAGACTATTTTTGGCTTCATTTTCAATAACCAGCAAAACTATCAATGCAGAATACTGGCAGATGGATGAAGGCTGAATTGACAGTTTATTATTCAACTTCTGAGAATGGAAATCACTTGGAAAGCTTCGTAAGTTTTACAACAGAATATGTGAATCCTGAGAAATTAAGGGGAAATGAATCTGTTTATTAAATCCAAACTATATCATCCTTAACAAATACAAAATGTGATATATATTTTGTAATGGGAGCTGGGGAGTTATAAAACTGGCAGAGCAGTTGTAGAACTCTGAGGAATCCACCTTCTCCCCTCTGTGTGCTCATTCATTACCCGCTCACCGACTACCCGCTTTGCTCACCAGCCTCCTAAAATTGCTCTGTGGCTGAGATGATTCATCAGCTCTCTGCTCCATCCTGAGTCCCACCATAAACCTTAAAACTGCAGAGGCCCTCGCCAGGGTAAAGCATGTAGGCAGCTCTTATCTCTGTTTTCTCCCATCTAATCTGCTCACTTACCACTCTGCTTCTTCCTTGTTCTTTCTTTCCTATTTCCGTCCCACCCTCCTCACCCCCGCCCTTAACTTTTTGGCTACTAAGAGAAAAACCCTCTTATAAAACAGGATCTTTCAAGCTGCAGCCAAGAATTCTATGACTGTTTGGGAAAAGCATCTTGGGAACTTGTTTGGGAAATCAGCGATCTTTAGAAGATGGCCCCTCTCATCCACCCATTCTGCACTTCAGCTGCAACATTTTCAGCCTCCTGTTCCCTTCAGACTAGCTGCCACAATGAGAACTGCCACTGGCCAATCTATCCTGTTACTGTCCTGAGCTGAGTGGTTTTAGTACACTGACAGACTCAAGCCTGAAGTCAAGGGGAGATTCTGTCAGTAACCAAGAACCTCTGTTTAGTCCTGAATGGTGGGCTTTTCCTCCAGTTCCAGGGCTTGTCCCTGTCCCTGTGCTCCTAGGTGATAGTTACACCACCTATCAGACTGAATAGTTGGTGAATATATTATGCAAGTGTTAAACACATTGTACTCTTCCAAAGCTCTCTGTCCATTTTATCTTCATTTCAAAAATCTGAACAGAAGACTAGCTTATACTTGAACTCTTGGTGAAATTTAAATGTTAATAAACTAGTATATCCATAAATAGAAGAATTCTTTGAGACATGAGACATCTGGTAATGTTTCCACCTTTTTTTTTTTTTTAAACAAAGACAATTGGGTGATCCAACTTTGTTTTGCACTTCTTAACAGGGGGAGGTGTGTGTGTATGTGTGTGCATGTAATGATGAATATATAAATATACAGATGAAGAACTAGTTGTTCTATTAAATAATTGCAAGAATATGGGTAGACTAAGCCTTTGGGCTGAAAAGATAATGCTCTTACAGTGTATTATCATTATTTATAAGAATTTAAAATATGTTTATAAACATATTTTTACACATAAAACATTATGTGTAAAATTTTTTTTAATTTTTAATTTATGTGATTAAAAAATCACAAATACTGTATTTTATTACCTCAATTATCAAAATGGTACAGTTTAAAATCTTGGTATTTGGTAGAATTTAGCATTTATCTACTATAAAATACTGAGACCATGGCTATTGCTATTTTAAGGGGCAAATACTGAGAAATAGGGAGAAGGAAATGGCACCCACTCCAGTATTCTTGCCTGGAGAATCCCATGGACAGAGGAGTCTGGTGAGTACAGTCCATGTGGTCACAAGGAGTCGGACATGACTGAGCGACTTTCACTTCACTTAGAAATAGATTTCATTTGTTTCATATTGAGTTGAAAAGTAAAAGCAGATTCATTTTATAAAGGAATCTATGCTTTTTGTTGAAGTTTTCAATAGCTACAAATCAGATTTGTTATACATAATTCATTAAAATACCCAGTTCCTCAGCTCATTATCTTCCACAAATTGATTTAAGCATGACCAGTCTTATTTGAAAATACGTGAACTGCTTCTAACCCCAATATCAGTCTAGGAATATTGTAGCCCACCACTTTTTCCAAGACCCCTTCTTTATCTTAATTCCTGTTTTTTCCCCATTTCCTTGGGGTTCAGCAAGTAGTAGGCTTTGGAATATTTGTTAATTTCAACCATTATATAGTGACCAGCACTGTTTTCTTTTCCTTCCCAATAGATATCTTGGCTCATTCTCTTTCCCATTTAGGCTGTCCTCAGAGGCCATCATCTTTAAGATCCTGGAAGAAGAAAATTCTGCTTTTCAGCTCCCCATTTATTAGTACCTTGGACAGTGACAAAAGCTACAAGAGTTGGTTATTTAGGAAAACTCACTCAATTCAGTTAAAAATGTACTCCACACACAAATGTTTTCTTTCGGGGAGTATGTTATAGCATGCTTGTCTGTTTCTCAAAATCCATATTTGCACCACCCTGGAATCTTCCACGACCTCAAACTGCGGAAACAATTTTCTTTCCTGTCAACACTTCCCAGGAATGGACAAAGCTCTACTTAACAAATGAATGAGATGCTTTTAGTTTACATTGAAATCTTTCCCCTTAGCTGTAATCAAACTTGCTCAAGCCTCTTCCTACCCCACTCTAGGCATGTCACCAGCTATAACCAGTTTTCCTGTGGCACTTGTGAAGCATGCTAGTTTAAGGATAATTGTAACAAAAAATTGCTATGCTTGAAGCAACAGTTCTAATACTAAACACTTCAGCAAAATCAAGTTTTCAGGTCTAGATTTTGGGTGCAGAAACTGCTAAAAAGGGTCAGCTATTTTTCAGTGGGAAAAAAAAAAGTCTTTTCCAAAATTCTCTAAGCATTTTTAATGACTATTCAAAAATTTAAATGTCCACTTCCATGTGGGAAATTTGTAAACAAATATCATCTGAACTTTCCATCTTTTGCTGTCAATTCCTGCGAGTTAATTACAATGTATTTTAGAGAGGATTTCACTGCCGGCCGAGGATTAATGGGGTAGTCTGACAGCTGGAGTCCTGAATTAGATCAGAAATTAAAATAAGGAACTTGACCTAGTTTCTAAAGGGATATTTGTTAATTTTCTCAACCCAAACCAATGCAATCTTTTAGGTATTTGCCTTCAGAATCTGGAGCCAAAATGTCAAAGGTTTTATTGCAGAGAACTAAAATATATATCCATACATGCAAGGAACTCTTGTAAAACACAACTTTGAATTTACAAAAACAATTTGATGTTTCCTTTTTTTGTACAGTCGACCTTCCATAGCTGCACGTTCTATATCCGTAGATTCAACAAACCAAACACAGAAAATCATCCCCCAAAAAAGAAATCCAAGAAGTTTCAAAAAGCAAAACTTGAATTTGCCACGTATTGTGCATTGTATTTATAACTATTTACTTAGTATTTGCATTGTATTAGGCATTATATGTAATCAAAGGTGATTTAAAGTATACAGAGGATGTGCTAGGCTGTGCAAATACTATGCCATTAAATATCAAGAAATTGCACATTTGTGGATTCTGGTATCCCTGAAGCCAGGCGTGTGTCCTAGAACCAAGCCCCCGTGGATACTGAAGAATGACTATATTCCAGACTATGAGCACTCACTCCTCTCCCACTTTCCAGCTCCAGACATTACACCGTCCTCAGAAGAAATGTCATAAAGAAGTTGGGGGATGGAGGGATGTAAAAATTTCAAGTGTGATATATCCAAAGTACAAATTCTTATTTTATAACCTAATTTACATGCAAGATCAGACTATAAAAGATTTATGGCACTGTGGAAAATCACTAGGAAACAAGAGTATTCAAGTTTTGCAGCTTTCTGCTATCACACAGAATAGACTTTAGTCTACTTGGGAAACCTCAAAGGCTCAGCAGGTAAAGAATCCCCCTGCAATGCAGGAAACACAGGAGACATGGGTTCAATCCCTCAGTCAGGAAGACCCCCTGGAGGAGGAAATGGCAACCCACTCCAGCACCCTTGCTTGAGAAATCCCATGGACAGAGGACCCTGGCGGGCTATATGTGGTCCATTGAGTTGCCAAGAGTCAGACATGACTGTGCACCTGCACACGCACACGTGACACCCTGGGCACACAGCTGATCTCAAACCAGCACCTCCACTTTGTCTCCACTGTCAGGCTTCAAAACCGGTCTCACCACCACCAGTCTCTCCTCTTTAATTCCTATGCTCCATCAGACTAGTTGCCTTAAAAACCGGCTCCAGCAGCTTATCATTCCCCTGCTCAAGTATCTATCACGTCTCCCAGTTACCTTCCCAATTAAAGCTCGGCAATGTTTCCGCCGACTTTGAGAATTTTTTCCCACAGCTCCCTCAGATAGCCCATGTTTTTATAAAATGGATGCATTTGCTGTCCCTTTGACATGCCTCGGGATTTCCTTTCCTTTCCCTTTCCTGCCTACTACTTCTTCCTCTGTGGAATGTCTCTTCAGTCATCTCTGTTAACAAGCAAGGCAAATACCCTCATCTTCTATGAATTCTATCCAGACAGAAGAGCTTGCCCCCATCCTAAGCCACAAACACATCAATTACACTTCTCCAACAGCATTGCCTTCAGAGGGGAGTTATGAGACTCATCCATCTACCCCCTCAAAGGCTCTCTGGGTAACTGAAGCTCAAGAAACACACTAAACTGCAATGATGTAACTCCTAGTTTTATAGGTCAATTTCAGTGCTATTGGAGTATAGATTTCAGAAGATTATAAATTAGATGATAAACATTAAGTGTAGAAAACAAAATAAAAATGAGCACAAAATATTTAAGATAAGTTACAATCTCAAAATTCAGACATTACCACTGTTAACATTTTAGTCATTTGCTCCCAAAGATTTTTTAATGTTTAATTTGCACAAATATTAAAAAAACAAAACAGGAAGCTTTTTACATAATATTATCTTGGGATCTATTTTATACTCTGGACATTTTTCCAGGTCAACAATGTTCCAAATACACCATTATTAATGGTTGCACAATACTGAAATACCATGATATATGTAGCGGACTCTCAAACCTTTAAGTTGTTTCTAGTTCCCTGATATTATAAACAAGGTTGACTATAGAGTTTCACAAATCTTAACAATGTCTGAAGGACAAATTCTAAAACAGAATTGCTGAATCTTTGGTTCAGTTCAGTAGCTCAGTCATGTCTGACTACTTGCGACCCCATGAATCGCAGCACGCCAGGCCTCCCTGTCCATCACCAACTCCCAGAGTCCACTCAGACTCACGTCCATCGAGTCGGTGATGCCATTCAGCCATCTCATCCTCTGTCGTCCCCTTCTCCTCCTGCCCCCAATCCCTCCCAGCATCAGAGTTTTTCCTAATGAGTCATCTCTTCGCATGAGGTGGCCAAAGTACTGGAGTTTCAGCTTTAGCATCATTCCTTCCAAAGAAATCCCAGGACTGATCTCCTTTAGGATGGACTGGTTGGATCTCCTTGCAGTCCAAGGGACTCTCAAGAGTCTTCTCCAACACCACAGTTCAAAAGCATCAATTCTTCGGCGCTCAGCCTTCTTCACAGTCCAACTCTCACATCCATACATGACTAATGGAAAAACCATAGCCTTGACTAGACGGACGTTTGGTTAGAAATGTTTTAAAATGGTTTTGAATTTTTAAATGATACATTTCACCAAAGAGAACCTTTTCCATCATATCCTCAGATAGTAGCAATACAGTCACTAGTTCATTTGTTATCTGACAAGTACTTGCTATGTGCCAGGCACTGTTCTTCAAGACCCTTCCATCTCATGGATGTAGATGAATAATACATGAGACAAGAGATCGATAAATAAGATCAATATTGTCAATGAAACAATACTGGAGTGGGACAGGAGATGTCAGGTAGAAGGAGCAGGGAGGGGTTTCTGAGGAAGTAGCAGTGCAGAAGGTTGAGGAGGATCCACTGGCCCAAAAGCCAAGGAAAGGGAGTTTCAAGGAGAGACAGAGGGATGAGTAAGTGTAAAGGTCCTAAAGCTGGGTGAGCAATGAAGATTAAGAGAATGAAAAGAAAATCAACTGGATTACAATGTGGTGAGAAGGAAGAAAAGCAAGGAACTGTAGCTCACAAAAAATCCGAATTATCCAAACGTATCACTAAGTTGTGTCTGTCTCTTTGCAACCCTTTGGACTGTAGCCTGCCAGGTTCCTCTGCCCATGGGGTTTCCCAGGCAAGAATACTAGAGCGGGTTGACATTGCCTCCTCCAGGGGGTCTGCCCGACCCAGGGATAGAACCTGTGTCTCCTGTATTGCAGCTAGGTTCTTTACCCACCTGAACCATGATTCTAACTATAGTTCATAATAAGGATTTTATACTAAAATCGATGAGAAGCCAGCCATTGGCAAGTGACAAGTTTTAAGCAGAGAAGAGCCAGAATCAGATCTATAATTTTAAAAGATCACTAGCTGTTGTGCAGAAGGACACTGACTAGGGGCTGAGGTGTCCATGGAAGAGCAAGACCAGCTCAGTCACTAATGACATAATCTGGGGCGAGCACATATGACTTGTACCAGGAATGGTGATGGACATAAATAGACAGGTTTGATATATTTTGGAGGTAATGCCAACAGGACTCATTGATGGATCCGATTTGGAGGGAAAAATGAAACACAACACTTAGACATTTGGTTGAACATCTATTAAGACAGAGCTGACTGAGGATCAAACAAGCTTGAGGAAAAGAGAATTACCATATGACCCAGGAATTCCAATCCTGAGTATATATACATGCCCTCCACCCGCCCCCCCCCCAAAAATAAACCCCAAGCACTCCACTAATTGAAAAAGATACACAAACCCCAATGTTCATAGCAGCACTGTTTGCAACTGCCTTCCTATGGAAACAGCTTATGTGTCCATCAACAGATGAATGGATAACGAAGATGTGGTATATAAATACAACGGAATACTACTCAGCCATAAAAAGAATGAAATTTTGTCATTTGCAACAACACGTGGACTTAGAAGGCATTATAATAAGTGAAGTAAGTCAAACAGAGAAAGACAAATACTGTTTGATCTTATACATGGAATCTAAAAAGGACAACAAAGTAGTGAATAAACAAAAAAGAAGCAGACACAGATTCTGAGAACAAAGTAGTGGTTATCACTGGGGAGAGGGGCAGGGGAAGGGGCAGCAGAGGTCGTGAGAAAAGGGGTTAGTATGGGATTATATGAAACCGCGTAAGTGAAACTTTTGAAAACCACAGTGCACTACAGAATTTAAAGAATCTTTCATTCAATAAAACATTTTTTTCGAAAACATCAAAAGGTAAAATCTGTGATGTGATAAGCCAAGACGCTATCATATTATTTGTCTCTATTTTGCATCTTCTTATACATTCAAGCTTTTCTGATTTTTTACTATGTCTTTATACATGAACTTGAATTGTACATTAGATTGTAAAGGGAACTGCTCAAAGTTAGGAATGGTTTTAAAGCTTTGATACCTAGCACCAAAAATAATTTCCTGGATGGCGTTACGAATTTCCTCTCACCAACACTGTGCAAGAATTACTACCGAGTTGCACTGCTTATTCTTATTAGAAACAAATAAAAATAAATCTTGGCATATTATTTATTAAAGGTTGTAAACATAAGTGATATCATTGAACCTATAAGAGAATTAGCATTTTTGGAGGAAGTATTAGTACTAATTTAATATAAGTATTGTCAGTACATTTTAGATCTAAAAAAAAGCAATCCTGTTGAAAACAGCAAGTGCTCAAATTATAGCTATGACCATTAGTTACTATTAGGTACTGAAAACAAGTCAACTTTGAGTTGTTAGTGGTCTTTAAATTTCTTTAAAATAATAAATATACTGCTACAGATCATCATGTTGAAGTTCCTGGGATTTAAAAAATCTGCTAAAAAATGCACCAGAGGTTTTGGTATAAAAAATTACAATTGTTAGGCTTCCCTGGTGGCTCAGTGGTAATGAATCTGTCTGTTGATTCAGGACACACAGGTTCAATCCCTGATCCAGGAAGATCCCACATGCCGCAGAGCATAGCCCATGAACCATAACTATTGAGCCCGTGCTCTAGAGCCCGGGAACCTCAACTGCCGAGCCCATGAGCCACAACTACTGAAGCCCCCATTCATGGAGCCCATGCTCCTCAGTAAGAGAAGCCACCACCCCACAACTAGAGAGCAGCCCCCAGTTGCCACCACTAGAGAAAAGTCCAAGCGGCAACACAGACCCAACACAGCCAAAAAGAAATAAAATCATTAAAAATTATAATTATTATAAAAGGTATATGATACGGCTGGTCTCGTCAATTTAATCTGGTATGCCCTATCAAAAGATCCTGCGTGGCTTCTGCCACTAGCATCTATGTGACACGAAGCAAGTCATTACTCTCCAGAGCTGCACTGTCCAAGATAGTAATCGCCAGCCACATGCCATGATGCAATGTCTTAGGTACACACACACACACACACAATTTCACAGAGCTTGGCCTGCTGACAGCCTAGAGGTAACCATGAGCACATCTAGCACACTCCTGCAGCCATGAGCACAGCTAGCACCCAAATCTTGGATTATAAAACATCATTTTCCACTGTAACGAACCAGGGCTCCTAAAAAAATGGCAGATTCCAAGGCTGAGTCAAAGAAAGATGAGTCGATAACATCTTGTGCCAGAGGGGAAAGATGTACTCAACGGATAATAAAGATGCATCAAAAGGACACAGGAGCCAGCCTCGAAGGGATCCCACTGGCCAAATCTGGGACAGTTTGAGCATCAGAATAAATACAGAAAAGCGTTCAAATCTACAGAGTAAAATAAACATCCATGAGTGCACGCTGGTCAACAAGTAAGAGAAAGGAAAGGTCTTCCCTTCAGTAGAAAGCTAACTAATAAATGTAGAGGGAATGGTGAATTAGAAAATTACTATTTGGCAACCAACTGTTTCAGGCAAGAATCACTGATTCTAAAACTAAGAGATGAACATAAGAGGAAGAACAGAATATTTACACAGCCTCAAGTACCTCCCCACAAGACATTTATTAATTACAAAGCAAGATAAGTAAGCTGATAGTGGAGAAACCTGGAAGACATCACCTTCACACAGTGATGCACGGTATCACCAGAACTGGGATAAATCAACACTGTGACTCCTGGTAAGATACACTGAGGACTAAGTACCAAGTTCTCTGTCATTCCTGCCAGAAATATGTAACCTAAATCCAATCATGAGGAAACATCAGGCAAACCCCATTTGAGAATATCCTATAAAAATAACTGGCCTGAATGCTTTAAAAATGTAGCATGAACTACTGACTCAGAGAAAGAAAGACTGGGAGGAAGTGAGAGTCAACAGGCACAATAACTAAATACAGTGCATGACCCTGGCTCATCTTCTGCTATAAAGGACATCTCTGGAATAAATGGTGAAATATGAGTAAGGTCTGTAGCTTAGACAACACTATTCTATCAGTGATCATCTTAACTGTGATAAATGGAATATGGTAATGGGCTTCCCAGGTGGTGCAGTGGTAAAGAATCTGCCTGCCAATATAGGAGATGCAAGAGATGCGGGTTTTTTATTCCTGGGTCGGGAAGATCCCCTGCAAGAGGAAATGGCAACCCACTCCAGTATTTTCACCAAGAAAACTCCATGAACAGAGGAGTCTGCCAGGCTACAGTCCACAGGGCCACAAAGAACTGGACACAACTGAGGGTCTGAACACCCGCACATAAGCACATATGGTTATATAAAAGACAATGCTTGCTTTTAAAAAGGAGAGAGAAAGGATTAAAAAGAAATCTTCCAAAATGTTAATATTTGGAGAATCTGAGTGAAGGGCACATGGGAATTCCTAGTAGTACTATGACTACAACTTTTCAGCTTTTTTTTAGTTCTGACACTATGTCGGGGTGAAATTTTTTTAAAAACCAAGGCTACTGAATTCCTATTTGTTCTTGATAGTTTTAAAAAATTAATGTAACTTTTGACTCATTTACTAACAGGAACATTAATTAAAACTGGAAAAATCTGAATGTAAAACACAAAGCTTTCTGAAATTATATTATATATAATATATAATATTTTCTTCATTTTAGAGTATAAGATACACAGCAAAAGCAAGCACCTTACCTATTTTATTCTTCCTTCCCATTACAACTGTCTTGCTATAAAATGCAGACGAAATTTAAAAATCTATTCCTTTATACAGTGGTCCACCTCAGATATTTTTAACCTTTTTTTTTTCCCAGAAGAAAAAAAATCAATTTGTTTTGACCAGATGGTAAAAAAACCTTTCATATGCTTAATGTTAAACTGGCTAAAAATAAATAGGAAAATTGAGCAAAGAGCAATTTGAGGGTGAAACTAGCTGGCCGTTTGTGGCAGAAGGAAATGGAATCTGGTATCCGGAGCAGCAGGACATGAGCTGGGGGAATTTCAGGGAGCAATTTCCCGACACCATGCATCAGTTGACTTGAGATTCTTATTAACTCAAGCTAAGCCCTGAAAGCTAAGTCCAGATCTACTAAATCAGCATTCCCAGACCAGGAACAAGACAGACCTCAAATCTGGCTCAAAAACTGTTGTTAAACAAAAAGCCAAAAAAAAAAAACACCAAAAACAAAAACGCTTTTCATACCTTTTCCCCTAAAGTAAGATAAAAGCTAACGAAATATTCTCTTATAAAGCAAAATAGCATGATTTTGAATTAGGGAGTAGAAGCTACTTTGGTTGGATCTTAGCATCATTTAGCATGTTATGATTATCAGAGCCAACTGTAATTACATAAAACAATCTCATTTCTTTCTCCCCATTTCCTTCTCTTGCCTGAAATGATCATTCGGTATATAAGGATTTATGTATTTAATGTTGCCTTTGCCAGCTAAACTATCAAATTTTAGACTGAATTCCTCTGCTTCCTTTGTCAATAACTTACACAAAGAAACATTTCTTTGTGTAAGGTAGAGGAAGTGTTTTCTTAATCTATTATGTGACGTGTTTTATGTATGCATATGCTTGAATAGTTATATACTTAAAAAACTGAGAGATAAAGAAATCTTAACTATTTAAGTGATTCTTTAACTGTAAATCATATGATATTCTTAATCACTTATTAAAAACTTATACTATTGCTAAAAAGCATGCCTCGTGTGATGTTTCTCACAACTGGGGTTCTGATGTAAATTCACTTGGAAAACAGCATAAAATAATTCTTATTTTGAAGAATTACAACATATATTAAATGTTGTAAGGAAGCCCATAGTAAGTAACCAATTTAATAAGGGTCTCCCAAATTTACTTGACCAAAGGCCTTTTTGGGGGGCAATATTTATTAATCTGGGGTAGGTCTGGGTTACATTTTACAAGTCTGGGTTACATTTACAAATGTCATTACAGTGTTTAAAAGTTAAGATTGTTAAAGGCTCCTCTTTAATAGACACAAATAATGCTATTTCAACATGACATTTCTCTTAAAAGGAAAACTATGTAGCAGTAAATTCTCTTTGTAGGTCAAGCGTACTGGGATAGCATATTGATCAGGAATTTAGGGGAAATCAAATTTAGAGGTCACCTGATTGCCTTAATAGAGCATAACTAAATTTGATGACTTAATGATTAATCCCACTAAAAGTTCATTATTATTATTATTATTTTTAAAACACAAATCCATAATGCATTTTCAAAGAAGGCAAAAAATAGACATTAAACTCCATTAGTAGGCTCCACAAGTCTGTTGTGGATGAACATTTTTTTTCCTCTTCCTAGAACCTTGTGAAACATCAAGTACATCTAATGGACCAATTAAAGTGATAAACCATCACAGCCTGTTCACTGCTATATCCAAATAAGCCATTCTAAGAACAAGTACAGCTAATTGCAAATGAAAATTCCCCCTAAATTCTGGATGTCAGAAAGACTGGGGCAGCCGTCAGCTCAGTTCATGAAAAGGCCATGAGAAATCCCCAAAAGTATGCAGAATCCAGACAATATCTATTAGGTGGAAAAAAAAAAAATTCTGGAGAGCAAAGGAAGAGAAAAAAATAAGATTGGAATCCATCATGAAATATTTTATTATGAAAAATCATAAACACCAGAATGGAAGATCCCTCACTGGAAGAACAAGAACAGGACAGAGGCCTTCACACTAAGATGCAGCACCCGTCCTGGAAACAGAGATCTTTAAGCCTCTAAATAATGTGAGTATACCTACTTCGTTTTCAAATTAGATCCTTGGTACATAATTTCACTAATAGCAACCATATGGGAAGCATCTGTAGTTCTTCTCAGTTCTAATTTCCATACACAGAAGAAACACCGACAAAAATAGCCCCGCAGTCTGTCACCGAGGCACTGCAGGCTGACCTAGTTAGATCAGCAGGCTGTGCGCATCTGAGCTGGCTTAATCCTGACCCAGCGTCGAGGCTGCCCTGTGCCCCAGAGCTCAGGCCTTAGGGTTCACCAGGGCCTCACAGTTCACGAGCTTATAGTTGAGAGGTCATTCTCACATCTCTGAGACCATTTTAGTGCGGATCTGAGTGAATCACCAACAGACAGGCCCAGATCAACTCTTTGAACCAGTGGGATTTCTGAAATCACTAAAGAACTGTAACAAAGATTTAAAGAAAACCCCATAACAATATTAAACTGAAAATGCTAAAATAGGAAAATATCTAAAATACCTATCATACATGTGGTCATGTATGATAGATATTACATATTTTTCTATATTAAAAAAAACACGCCACTAGAAAATGTCACAAGAAATAAACACATAATTCAGAAAAGTAAAAGGCTAACAAGCATGTAAGAATTAACATCAGTTATTAAATGAACGCAAAACATCATTTCCTTGCCTATAAAGTTGACAGAAATTTCAAATAAGAGAATATTTACTGTAACTATTTTAGAAAAATGTTTCTGACACTAAATGGAAAAGAAAACAGCTTGCAAAACCACATATTCCACAATATGACAAGTCTGTACACACACACACACACGTTTCTAAAAACTATATGTTCATACACACACACAAAACATGAACAGATATATATGTAGATGGTAGGATTATAGATGATTTAAAAATGGGCTTCCCTTGTGGCTCACCTGGAATAGAATCCACCCACAATGCGGGAGACCTGGGTTCAATCCCTGGGTTGGGAAGATCCCCTGGAGAAGGGAAAGGCTACTCACTCCAGTATTCTGGCCTGGAGAATTCCATGGACTGTACAGTCCATGGGGTTGCAAAGAGGCAGACACAACTGAGCAACTGTCACCTTCACTTTCAAAAATAAGCTTAATCCTTTTCTGCATTTTGTAAGTGTCTTACAATATTTATTACTTTTACTATCAGAAATATGTATGTGATATTTAAGGTGTTCAGACAGTAACCAGTAGGCAATGTTTGGAGCCTATTTCTGTTCATGATTTTCTGTGCTCTAGTCATTAGTGACAGCAGAAAAGATGTTTGAAGCTGGACCACTAGTATGAGTGCTCACTTTATATGCTAATGCGGAGAGCTGAAAGTCTTGTTGGGAAAAAGGCCTCCCCCAAAAAACAATCAAAAGAGACAGCCTTAAAAAAAAATAAACAACAGAGACAAGCCTTTTGGGGAAAGGGCAGTTTACACTTATTTACTTTCACATTATGCTCATACTTAAATAGTCATAACATTTCAAAAAAGGCAAATTTCTGTGATTTGATTTCATTTTCAACATCTCTTTTTAAAGTTTCAAATAGCTTCTAGATAATATTCCTGTACAAGCTTTTCTACTTTGAAGAAAAACCATTTGCCAAGTAATAACTCCTCACGTTTTTATTCACTTTTTAAAATTCAAAAGATGGTGGAGACACTATTTGGCAGTCTTTTTAGAAAAGTTTTTTTTTTTGTATCATCAAATATAGCAAAAGCAAACAATATGAATCTACATTTATTTTACCAACAGGATATGTTCCCCTTAAATGATTATCATTAACATAAAATCCTACTTTGTTCTTAATACCTTTAGACTAGTGTTCCATCAAGCAAAAGTATTTATTGATTCTTGCCATGTGCCATGCTACACATTTATTTCTTATGTTTCGAGAAAAATAATACACTATAGAAAACACATGCAATATGTTCAGTTCAGTTCAGTCGCTCAGTCGTGTCCGACTCTTTGTGACCCCATGAATCACAGCACGCCAGGCCTCCCTGTCCATCACCAACTCCCAGAGTTCACTCAGACTCACGTCCATAGAGTCGGTGATGCCATCCAGCCATCTCATCCTCTGTCGTCCCCTTCTCCTCCTGCCCCCAATCCCTCCCAGCATCAGAGTCTTTTCCAATGAGTCAACTCTTTGCATGAGGTGGCCAAAGTACTGGAGTTTCAGCTTTAGCATCATTCCTTCCAAAGGACACTCAGGACTGATCCCCTTTAGGATGGACTGGTTGGATCTTCTTGCAGTCCAAGGGACTCTCAAGAGTCTTCTCCAATACCACAGTTCAAAAGCATCAATTCTTCGGTGCTCAGCCTTCTTCACAGTCCAACTCTCACATCCATACATGACCACAGGAAAAACCATAGCCTTGACTAGACGGACCTTAGTCGGCAAATATGTTAGAGATTTTTAAATTTTAGACATGACCTATGCTGATTCCCACACTTACATTCACCATCCCTCTATTTTTACAATTTTTTTTTCAGATTTCTGATTTTAATAGGAACAGACTCTAATAGGTGCTAATCTCCCTGAACAACATCAAAAGTAATTTCAAATTAAGACCATTTCTCTACCTTCCCAAGAGTAAACTGTATTTTTTTCATGAGATTTCAGAATTTATCTCCCAACCCACAATGGGATAGACATGGAAATCAAAGCATGTTGTACTTGAAGGTGAAGAATTGCATAAATTCACTTATATCCTGAGAAGCAACTCACAAATCTTTAGAAAGAGAAAGGTATGCTTCTTTAAGCTGGTATTAACCAGAAAATATCTGATTAACATCTGCCCTTTTATTCCTAACATTAATGATGATTCCATCCTTTTCTCTTCCATTTTTGCTTAAGTCTACACATTCATTTTACCTCTTCATGCTATTCTTTGGCAACAGTATACTCCAGAGAATTCCTGGGTCATTCCAATACTCTGTAAGATCAGGAGCCTTGATGACGCTGCAGACACATCTCCATGGCATTGTCCTTCTTCCACCATGAATGGACAGAAACGTTTTGCATGAGCAACTTAGAAACTGCCAGCACACTGGGAATACCAAGGCAGACAGGGAGTGGTAATGGCATCCCAGAACTTTTTAAGCAGCTGTAGTTAAGATATGAGGGAAAGAATAAGCTGTGGGCAGTGGACATAGGGAGAGAAGAATCACCTAGAGAGGCAAAAATAATTAAAAACACAGAAGTAGAAAACTATACATATGTGTGTGTGTGTGTGTATATATATATATATAACCATATAGAATTTAAAGAGAAAGAAACCGATCTATATAAAGCAAATGGTGATATTTAAATCTGAAGTCTCAGGAGTTTCACATATATTCCAGAGTAATGTGACTTGAAATAAATTGTGTGTGCATGCTTAGTTGCTAAGTCGTGTTTGACTCTTGGTGACCCCATGGATTGGAGCCCTCCAGGTTCCTCTATCTGTGGGATTCTCCAGGCAAGAATACTAGAGTGGGTTGCCATTTCCTTTCCAGGGATCTTCTTGGTCCAGGGATTGAATCCACGTCTCCTGCACTGGCAGGCAGATTCTTTTCCACTAAGCACCCTGAGAAGCCTCAAATAAATTCTACTCTCAATTAAAATGGTTCATTCTTAACCAAAAGCTAGGTGAAGTGTAGTTTCCCCTGTCAATGTAGTTTTCTAATCTGAAGATTTTAAATCTATTTCCCATATTACAATTGTGAATACCTAGTTGGGTTTTCCAAGGCTACACATTGCCTTTAATAAGAATGAGGACTACCAGCTCATAACACAAAACTTGCAGAAGCATCCATGACACCAGAGATTCACAAGACACTTCTGAACCGGAGATGGCCAGCAAACACATACAGCTTTACTTCCATATATAATTGTTCTCAACAGCTGGCATAAGACAGACTTTGGTTCAGTCAGTCAGTTCAGTTCAGTCGCTCAGTCGTGTCCGACTCTTTGCGACCCCGTGAATCGCAGCACGCCTCCCTGTTCATCACCAACTCCCAGAGTTCACTCAGACTCAACGTCCATCGAGTCAGTGATGCCATCCAGCCATCTCATCCTCTGTTGTCCCCTTCTCCTCCTGCCCCCAATCCCTCTCAGCATCAAAGTCTTTTCCAATGAGTCAACTCTTCTCATGAGGTGGCCAAAGTACTAGAGTTTCAGCTTTAGCATCATTCCTTCCAAAGAAATCCCAGGGCTGATCTCGTTTAGAATGGACTTTGGTTAGTAGGAAATAAATTAAAAAATCCTCTTATATTTAAGTGTGAAGTTACAAACAGTTAAGTACTCTAGCTTTTGTACCTTAATTCTTTTCTTTAGTCCTAGAATCTAACTCTACTCTCCAATGAAATTTTTGCCATTAATAACACACTGTTTCTGAAAGTGAAAGGTATTATTAGTAACTGTATAGATTCTCCTAGACTATACAATGTGCTTTTAACAGGTAGTGGTTTTTAATTTTAAAATGTTTAAAATTGCAGTGTAAGAGTCTGAAATTTAAACAGATTTCACTATATTTTGTATTAAGCTGAACAATGTGAAATTGTCATATTAGGTAAAGAATGTTCAAAAATGGCAATTTCATATAGTTCAGCTTCATACTTGGGCCAATTTATACAAACAATTTCAAGCATCAAAAATGAGCTGTTTGTGCAAGACAGATGACAACCAGCAAGCTTCTTGTTCCCAGGACACGGCTGTTTATGATATGACCTAGATTTCACACCCTGTGGTGCCTGCACCCAGTCTATCAAATGGCATCACTCTTTTTATCATGACAATGACTTCTGATCATGGGTGGCCATTCCTCACCCGACAACACAGATGAAGGGGACAAACAACCTGGTGAGCACGCTGTATTCCTTGTACAAGGTTAGCATCATCATCAACAAGAAACAAAGAATAAAATAAGAGACTTAATATCTCCCTCCTTCCATTTCATATTTTTCTTTTAAAATTCATTTTCATTCAATTCATCCATTTTAGCAGGTTATATTAAGTGGAAATCTGAGATTTAAATATTGAAATGAACCAAAAAGCAAATATATCAAAATGCTGCTCCTGTAATTTTCCCCCACATGACTGGTTAGCTCTCTTTGGCTTCACATTCTGATCTCAAAGAATAGCTTTAATGGGAAAACAGCAGAATAATCATGATATGAATGAATTCCCTCTACACAAGAAATAACCACTTGAGAGGTTCTACATTACCAATCATGCATATTCAACACTCCACTAAGTTGGGAGGGAAACAGGAGGGTGTGGGGAGGGAGAAGAGATCTTTTCTGTCCTGCTGCCTACCCATGCACTTATACTCCAATAGGTGATGGTGAGGACATATAAACAGTTACAATGCAAGATACTGTGGAACTTATACACATAGACAGGAAATATAACGCATATGCAATCATTTCCTTTAGTTTTTGGATCCAATAAAATGAAACACAGAACTTCTAAGTCAAGAGTTGCACTGAGAATCTTTATATAGACTACCAAGCATTCTTTTTTTTTTTTTTTTTNCTAGATCACTTTCTAACACCACACACAAAAGTAAACTCAAAATGGATTAAAGATCTAAATGTAAGACCAGAAACTATAAAACTCCTCGAGGAGAACATAGGCAAAACACTCTCTGACATAAATCACAGCAGGATCCTCTATGATCCACCCCCCAGAATTCTGGAAATTAAAGCAAAAATAAATAAATGGGATCTAATCAAAATTAAAAGCTTCTGCACAACAAAGGAAAATATAAGCAAAGTGAAAAGACAGCCAAGCATTCTTGACTCTTGAAGTTTATATCCATCTTACTTTAAATACCTGGAACCATGCACTGCCCTACCTAATCTTTTAATGAATGAAGAAAAAAAAGAAAACTATCTTTCAAATAAGCATGGTTTGATGCAAATCAGTACATAAGATTCAAAGATACATATAACCCTCACTCTACTCGTTCTCTTTTTTGAGAATTTGGGAAAAGGTATTTATACTTCTTTGTTGTCCGAGTTTTTTCACTTGAAAAATGGAGAATTCATTCTGATCAGTAAAACTGAAAAGATATGAGATAAATAATGGCTTTAACTGATTTCACAATTATACAATAAAGAGCATTGTCTCCATATAAGAAATGTAGAATAAAACAAAATTAATGAAAATAAAATTATTCATTTTAATTTTGCTAGATGAACCTAGGACATTTTTCTGGAGAACAAAAATACAAAGAGGAAATGTCAAAGGATATTCTCATTCAAAGCATCCTCAGAGAGGAGCAAGGGTAGTGGGTTAAACCGGAGCCAGTAAGGGCACTATCGAGTAAATTACTTAAGGTCTGTCTGCTTGAAAGGAAGACGTGCCAATGGACAGAAAGTAGTGTCCATTTACAAAATTTTGTCAGATAAAGCTCAAAGATTTTATGTTCTAGGACCAAAATCTGTTAAAGACTGATAAAGGTCTTTTGGAAAAAATCATACAAAGCTCAACACTATTAACTGAATTATGCTAAGAAGCACCCTGAACACAACCTTTATCTTCAATTTTTAAAAATAAACATTTGAATCAACAAGGCTAAAGGACTTTTGGTAAAACCCTTGAAAGTTACAATTCTACAATAACTATCTTAATAAAGTCTTGCAAAGCTATTTCTATGAAACATATTAAAAACCCATATGGACAGTATCCTCTTTCTCACTGAATTCAATTACGTTTCAAAACTCCAAGACATGTGAGTTGAGTGCTTTGTCGCAGAAACATGCTAATCTCTAATTCTGTCTATGCCAACAGTGGCCATACCTCCCTTATGGGTCTAAGAGGGCAACTGGCCTTAGTCTGGCATTCCGACCCCACAGCATTCTACAGGAAGCTACTACCCTGATGCCATTATGTCACCTTTACATTTCAAACCCCGTATCTACAAAATGGGGACGGTACAACTTACCTACCTCTCAAGTCATACCTAATTAAAATCCTTAGAGCTCTTAATTCCTGACCATTTTTTATTTGTAAGGTATAAAATCACTTTCAGAGGCTGCAAACACTGAGGAGAACTGGAGACAGCATATCTCAGCATAACAGAGAATCAACATCTGTTGGTCTGAATTGGGAGAACCAAGCATGCTGAGGTGGTGCCTTCAGTCTCAGCCAACCTCAAAATAGACGGTTACTTAGGAAACAGAAAAGGGAAATATGAGGATTTGCCACAAGAAAGGCTGCATTCACAGTGTGGCGATATGCAGTAGCGAAATTAGAATCGTGACAGATTTAGTAACAGATTTGGTGGCAGTTGTAATACTGACTCTATTTTACCATAAAAACTGAGTTCAGACTCAGTGATTTTAGGAGGCACATTATTTTAACAGACATGTTTTACTTATATTGTCCTTGGGATAAGCAAGATATATGGTTTTCTGTCCATTCTGAAGGAGATCAGCCCAGGGATTTCTTTGGAAGGAATGATGCTAAAGCTGAAACTCCAGTACTTTGGCCACCTCATGCGAAGAGTTGACTCATTGGAAAAAGACTCTGATGCTGGGAGGGATTGGGGGCAGGAGGAGAAGGGGACGACAGAGGATGAGACGCCTGGATGGCATCACCAATTTGATGGACATGAGTCTGAGTGAACTCCGGGAGCTGGTGATGGATAGGGAGGCCTGGCGTGCTGTGATACATGGGGTTGCAAAGAGTTGGACACAACTGAGCAACTGAACTGAACTGAAGGAGAAAATCTCTGGCCAAATAGACATATCTGCGTAGAAAAACCCATTGTTGAAAAACCCTATAACTGCACAACAAAGTAACTGAACTTAAGGCCCCTGATCTATAAACTTAAAAATGGTTAAGATGTCAAATGTCACATGATGTGTATTTTACCACAATTTTTAAAAAAAATCCTTAAATAGCCACTATCATCTCTCCAGTAGGTCTCATGAACACCAAGGCTGCAACTACTTCAGAGTCCCTTCATTACTGAGTTATGTTTACATGAGATAAAAGGTAGACTGGCAGGAGACAAACTAGAAAAAAAGTTGTCAAGAGATAAGATGTCTCCATCTTTAAAGAGTAGGTCTACAAAACTTGAGACTGCTGATGACGTCACAGTGTCAAATGAGTGAATAGAATCTTTCCTTGAGTCTCTGGACTCAGTAATATGGAACAAGCATTTCCAGATCAGGATTGCCCTAATGTCCATAGAGACCCTGACACAAGGTCTCCTCACACACAGAAACATATACGGTTACTCAAATACACACAGAGAAGAGAAATGAGAGAAGCATAATGGCTCATTTTATAAAGCTACAATCACTGAAGCTTCAGATATGAAAGTCGCAGCAGCAACCTGATCAAAACAAAGCCACTGGTTTAGCAAAAGCTCTACTTGGTCTAGAAATTACACTGACTCTCCGTTTGTTTATCATTATTGCTTATTTTCTATACAAAGCCAGTTTTTTCTACCCTCCTGAGATCTCTAAGACCCTAAAAGCTTGAGCATGTAGAAAATTAAATTCAAGAATCCTAAAAGGATTGGAGAGGGACATTATCTAGTTCTACTACCTGACTTATTCTAGAAAAGTGGTTTCTAAATTGTGTCACAGCTTTCTCTAAGAGAAGCCCATAAACTCCAAATCTTCTTAGAAAATGTAAACTGTTGCAATTTAGTCATAGCCTACCTAAGCGCATCTTTCAGCCTCTGTCCTCTAGATCTTGGGTTTGAATGCATAAGCTTATTTTCATGACCAGTAAGATCTGTATGTGACATTTTATCAATATATAAATTATATATATACATGCATACATGTTCACACATATACACACAAAAAATGTATTCCTGATTGGTACACCAATGAATGTGCCTTCTACTGGGCTGTGTATAGGTCTACGTATCTAAAGTATGAAAAAGGATAGCCATTGGAATATAGTCTATAGGTATCTTACATACCTAAAATCTATTTGCTACCAAAAAACGACAATTTCAAGTTTACACGAAGACTTCTTTTAATAAACACATGTCTTGAATTTTTCTCCTGGAGTTTATTTTTATAGATCAAAATAAATACCAGAAAGTGAAAACATTGGTAAGAAAGGTAAAATTATTTACTAAAACGAAGTGAAGTGAAGTTACTCAGTCGTGTCCAGCTCTTTGTGATCCCATGGACTGTAGTCCACCAAGCTCCTTGGTCCATGGGATTTTCCAGGCATGAATACTGGAGTGAGTTGCCATTCCCTTCTCCAGGGGATCTTCCCGACCCAGGGATCAAACCCAGGGCTCCCTCATTGTAAGCAGATGCTTTACTGTCTGAGCTACCAGGGAAGCTGCTGCTGCTGTCACGTCAGTCGTGTCCGACTCTGCGCGACCCCATAGACGGCAGCCCACCAGGCTCCCCCGTCCCTAGGATTCTCCAGGCAAGAACACTGGAGTGGGTTGCCATTTCCTTCTCCAATGCATGAAAGTGAAAAGTGAAAGTGAAGTCGCTCAGTTGTGTCCGACTTTTAGCGACCCAGTGGACTGTAGCCTATGAGGCTCCTCTGTCCATGGGATTTCCCAGGCAAGAGTACTGGAGTGGGGTGCCATTGCAGTACCCTCCAAATAAAAGTAATTTGTAAAGTGTTGGCTCATGGAGGACTGAATTCATAACCGTCAGAGGAATAATTAAAATACTTAACAATAAGCTATAACAGTTGAAATGCTTTTTAAGTTACAAACTGTTAAGGGGCATAGCTTACATCTGTAAAGCATGTATTAGTAGATATACTTCCTTTGTCACATGAACACACTGGGTCCATCTCTCCCTACCCCAGAGGGGTGTCAAAATGAAATTAATGGATGACCAAAAGTTGGTGTTTTTCCCTTCAAAGAAAGAAATATGCCAATGATGTGAATGACTCAGGCCTTGGCAGGGTGGAGCATTATTTAAGCTCCCTCACAGTCACAGCTCCTAATTACTTATGATTGGAAGGGAACAGAAGCTGAGTTGACACAAAAGGAGAGACAATAAGCATCTTCTCTTGTATCCCTCATTTGGCTGCCATGCAACTAACACACGGATAGAACAAGTTTCATGTCAAAACTACATTAACTTCATAAACAATGAGAAAAAGTGTAACATCTGTCAACTTTGTGTTTCTCTGAATCTCTCAATTTTTGCCTAAGAATATAATTCCTCAAGACCTCATCAAGTTTTATGTATACTAGTAATCCCTAACATATGAATAGGACATTTGACTGGAATTTAGAAAATAGTTCCCCCACAGAAGCAATATTATAAATGTTAGCTCCAAGACCGATTTGCCAAAGCCCATGTGATCCATAATCTAACCTACAACCTAAAGCTGAGATGCACGGAGCAGGATTCCCGAGGGCCAGAGTTTCAATTTCAAACATAGCTCTCCCCTGTTTATTGAAGACAGAACTTTCCCTATTTCCCAATAATAACTAAGCTGTCAGAACCTAGCAGTAAGGAGGTATTGGTAAGGATCGGTTCCTAGAGGGAAGGGACAATGGAACCACCAGAGCTAAGTAATAGTCACTGGAAACCTATTTCAGAGCCAGCCCTTTTCTGATTTCATAATCAACCCCTAAACATGAACCTTTCATTAAAATACAATTAATAATTCCAATCCCAAAGAAAGGCAATGCCAAAGAATGCTCAAACTACTGCACAAGTGTACTCATCTCACACGCTAATAAAGTAATGCTCAAAATTCTCCAAGCCAGGCTTCAGCAATACGTGAACTGTGAACTTCCAGATGTTCAAGCTGGTTTTAGAAAAGGCAGAGGAACCAGAGATCAAACTGCCAACATCCACTGGATCATTAAAAAAGCAAGAGAGTTCCAGAAAAACATCTATTTCTGCTTTATTGACTATGCCAAAGCCTTTGACTGTGTGGATCACAAGAAACTGTGGAAAATTCTGAAAGAGATGGGAATACCAGACCACCTGACCTGCCTCTTGAGAAATCTCTATGCAGGTCAGGAAGCAACAGTTAGAACAGGACATGGAACAATAGACTGGTTCCAAATAGGAAAAGGAGTACGTCAAGGCTGTATATTGTCACCTTGCTTATTTAACTTATATGCAGAGTACATCCTGAGAAATGCTGGACTGGAAAAAACACAAGCTGGAATCAAGATTGCCAGGAGAAATATCAATAACTTCAGATATGCAGATGACACCACCCTTATGGCAGAAAGTGAAGAGGAGCTAAAAAGCCTCTTGATGAAAGTGAAAGAGGAGAGTGGAAAAGTTGGCTTAAAGCTCAACATTCAGAAAATGAAGATCATGGCACCCACCCATCACTTCACAGGAAATAGATGGGGAAACAGTGGAAACAGTGTCAGACTTTATTTTTGGGGGCTCCCAAATCACCACAGATGGTGATTGCAGGCAAGAAATTAAAAGACGCTTACTCCTTGGAAGGAAAGTTATGACCAACCTAGATAGCATATTCAAAAGCAGAGGCATTACTTTGCCGACTAAGGTCCGTCTAGTCAAGGCTATGGTTTTTCCATTGGTCATGTATGGATGTGAGAGTTGGACTGTGAAGAAAGCTGAGTGCCGAAGAATTGATGCTTTTGAACTGTGGTGTTGGAGAAGACTCTTGAGAGTCCCCTGGACTGCAAGTAGTTCCAACCAGTCTATTCTGAAGATCAGCCCTGGGTGTTCTTTGAAGGGAATGATGCTAAAGCTGAAACTCCAGTACTTTGGCCACCTCATGCGAAGAGTTGACTCATTGGAAAAGACTTTGATGCTGGTTGAGATTGGGGGCAGGAGGAGAAGGGAACAACAGAGGATGAGATGGCTGGATGGCATCACCGACTCGATGGACATGAGTTTGAGTGAACTCCGGGAGTTGGTGATGGACAGGGAGGCCTGGCGTGCCATGATTCATGGGGTCGCAAAGAGTCGGACACGACTGAGCGACAGAACTGAACTGAACCGAATAATAGCTACTATTTACTGAGCTCTTAAGATTTCTATAAATAATCCCCAACCTTCACGCAAATTTAGTAAGTGCTCTTAATTTCACATTTCAATTAAGAACACTGGGTTCCAGAGGTTATAGGAATTGCCAGGTGTCACACAATGATGCAATGAGCCAAAATTCAAATCCAGATCTAGCTATTTTTTAACTAGCTCCAAAACCCAAGGACTTTCCATCAAATGAGTAAATGTTGGAGAGGATAAAATGAAAAATTCGAGCAGGTAGCTCAGATTCTGGCACATGGAAGTTGCTTACTACATGTTTCCTTTTTTTCTCCTCCTCTTGGTTGGCATGATTCGTTCTCCATTAGAAGTGACAGTTTCTTTTCTTCTTGGCCTCTTTCCTAACCTTATGCTCTGTACTAAGTATTAATATTTGGCAGGAAGGAGCCAGTAATATAGTGATGTCGGTTTTATATATTTTTTCTCTCCTGCATCTTTCACCCTTATTTCACTGAGATCTCATAGGGTGATGGACTTATTCTATTTGGCCCTGTGTCTTTTTGAGAGCCTTATAAAAGCTATAGATTTTTCTCTCAGAAAAAAAAAAAATGCAGATAAGGACATATTCACATACTTGGTAAATAATTTCACAGATCCATGAAACTTGAGGACCCCAGTGGTTTTAGGGAGTCCTTTGTAAGATCCTCTACCATCAAGAAAGAATTCTATATTTAGATCCTTATATTCTAAAAGGGAAACATCCAAGACCTACAGAGTTTATCATGAGCATAGCAATGGGATGGGGAGAGTTACTAGGGTCTTTACATGAAGTAGTGCATGTAGCTGAACACCCTGGGAATGCTGGGATCTGCCTGTTGCAGAGACAAGGAGATGGGAAAATAAACAGTTACAGGGTTTATGCGCTGCCCTTTCCCCCTGACTTTGGTCAAGATGGTGCATACGGTGGTTCTAGAATGAAATGAAACCTGGAGGCCTCTGTGTGCCCATGGTGCTCACGAGTATCTGTATTTATGTGGGCCTATCTCTCCAGAGGAAACGGACGGAGGGTATTTGGAGGCTGGAGGGAGAAGGCAGAGTCTGAGACATGAATTAAGAGGGAATGGATTGGTGATGGAGGAGATGCAAAATTAGGTGAGCAGAGGTCCGACAAACCATCTGGTCACTCAGATTGCGTAGCTGAACCTATAAGGCAACGTATATATAAACAACTTCCTATAATTTCTATACACTCACATGGGCTTCCCTGGTGGCTCAGCAGTAAAGAATCTGTATGCTAACACAGGAGACACGAGTTCAGTCCCTGGGCTGGCAAGATTTCCTGGAGAAGGAAATGGCAACCCCCTCCAGTATTCTTGCTTGGGAAATTCCATGGACAGAGGAGTTTGGCTGGCTACAGTCCATGGGGGTCACAAAGAGTCAGACATGACTTAAGAGACTAAATGACACCAATATGCTCACGTACTTTGAATTAAGAATTTAAACTGGGAGCATATACAAATTACATAAATGCCTTTCGAAATCCAGAGTTGTTTGTATATAACTATGCACACGTGTTCACTGCACCTGCATATATGAATGTGCTAGATCTCCACTTTGATCAAAGAATCTCATTATCCATGTTAATAAAAATGCATCCAAGTAAACATAACATTTGAAGTAACCTAGAATATCAAAGATAACAGTTAAATAACAAAGATTTACTTTGTATCTTTTGGCAGAGGTACATATTAATCTTTTCAGTCATTTATTTGCACAGCCCAGTTGAAGAACTAAGTTGGCTATAACGATGTAGTATGGACTTTCTGAAATATATCCTCCCAGATGCAAAATAGAAAATATTATATAAACCTAGCATTTAATACCTGTTTTTAAACAATATATACAATGTGCTTAGTTGCTCAGTCATGTATGACTCTGTGGCCCCATGGACAGTAGCCCATCAGGCTCCTCTGTTAGTGGGGATTCTCCAGGCAAGCATACTGCAGTGGGTTGCCATGTCTTCCTCTAGCGTATCTTCCCGACCCATGGATCGAACCCTAGTCTCCTGCATTGGCAGGCGGATTCTTTACAATAAGCACACTCCTGAATACATTTTGAAAAAATCTATACATCTGCATACAAACCTGGATTACTTTCTCACCTAGTATTCCATATAAGTCACAATCCAGGAAATGCGTCTGGGGTCAGTGAACATTAGCAGCTGTGGCATTGTTACCACAGCAGCTCCTGGTGAGTCATAGCTTCTTTTCAGGCTCCTCTGCAATCTGACTTTGCCACTCCTCACACCAGCAGGTGGGGTTTTTCCCCTCTCCACTGAATTTGAGCTAGCCATGTGATATGTTTTGATCATGTACATGGCAGAAGTGACCTTGGGTGACTTTCAACACCAGGCCATAAAAGGCTTTGGAGTTTCTGCTCTCGTGGAATACTTCCTCAAGATCACTAAATAGGTCTAGCCTACTAGAAGAGAACCCAGGTGCACCAGCAGATCACCATGACCATGAACTCCAGGCAAGTGAGTGAGTTCATCACGGACCTTCCTGTCCAGCCAACCCTCGAGCTTAATGGGCCCATGAGTGAGCCCAGGCAAAACCAGCAGAACCACGGAGCCAGCCCACAGAACCATTAGAAAGAGTAAGCTGCTGTTGTTTTCAGTCTTATATTTGAGTGGTGTGTTACCCAGCCACAGGTAACTGACTCAGTAATATCTACTGGAATTTGAATGCCAGTGCTATATTGAGACGGAGAAGGCGATGGCACCATCCAGTGCTCTTGCCTGGAAATCCTATGGACAGAGGAGCCTGGAAGGCTGCAGTCCATGGGGTCACTGAGGGTCGGACATGACTGAGAGACTTCACTTTGACTTTTCACTTTCATGCATTGGAAGGCTGCAGTCCATGGGGTCACTGAGGGTCGGACATGACTGAGAGACTTCACTTTGACTTTTCACTTTCATGCATTGGAGAAGGCAATGGCACCCACTCCAGCACTCTTGCCTGGAAATCCTATGGACAGAGGAGCCTGGAAGGCTGCAGTCCATGGGGTCACTGAGGGTCGGACATGACTGAGAGACTTCACTTTGACTTTTCACTTTCATGCATTGGAGAAGGCAATGGCACCCACTCCAGCACTCTTGCCTGGAAATCCTATGGACAGAGGAGCCTGGAAGGCTGCAGTCCATGGGGTCACTGAGGGTCGGACATGACTGAGAGACTTCACTTTGACTTTTCACTTTCATGCATTGGAGAAGGCAATGGCACCCACTCCAGCACTCTTGCCTGGAAATCCTATGGACAGAGGAGCCTGGAAGGCTGCAGTCCATGGGGTCACTGAGGGTCGGACATGACTGAGAGACTTCACTTTGACTTTTCACTTTCATGCATTGGAGAAGGCAATGGCACCCACTCCAGCACTCTTGCCTGGAAATCCTATGGACAGAGGAGCCTGGAAGGCTGCAGTCCATGGGGTCACTGAGGGTCGGACATGACTGAGAGACTTCACTTTGACTTTTCACTTTCATGCATTGGAGAAGGCAATGGCACCCACTCCAGCACTCTTGCCTGGAAATCCTATGGACAGAGGAGCCTGGAAGGCTGCAGTCCATGGGGTCACTGAGGGTCGGACATGACTGAGAGACTTCACTTTGACTTTTCACTTTCATGCATTGGAGAAGGCAATGGCACCCACTCCAGCACTCTTGCCTGGAAATCCTATGGACAGAGGAGCCTGGAAGGCTGCAGTCCATGGGGTCACTGAGGGTCGGACATGACTGAGAGACTTCACTTTGACTTTTCACTTTCATGCATTGGAGAAGGCAATGGCACCCACTCCAGCACTCTTGCCTGGAAATCCTATGGACAGAGGAGCCTGGAAGGCTGCAGTCCATGGGGTCACTGAGGGTCGGACATGACTGAGAGACTTCACTTTGACTTTTCACTTTCATGCATTGGAGAAGGCAATGGCAACCCACTCCAGTGTTCTTGCCTGGAGAATCCCAGGGACAGGGGAGCCTGGTGGGCTGCCGTCTATGGGGTCACACAGAGTCGGACACGACTGAAGCAACTTAGCAGCAGCAGCAGCAGCTATATTGAGAAAGAAGCTCTAGCCCTTTTAGGTCCCTTCCCTTGCACATGAAATGTCAGCTTGACTGTGTGGGGATGGTACGCTAGGAGATACTAGAGACTTTCAGGTATGGAACATAACCCTCTGGGCTGGTGTAAATGTCGCACATCCTGGAGGCTCAGAAATACACAGATGACTTTTGGAGAGTCATCCTGGACTTGCAATTCTAAAAGAAATTAACTTTAAAAATGATGTGACAAATTGAAAGGATTTTTTAAAAGTTCAAAATACACTGTTAATTGCTCAGGAGCCTTACAATAAAGTCTAAAGTTATCTTCTAAAAATAACTCATACTAGCAGAGAATAAATCTGGCAGCAAGCTGACAGATAATGCTGTCTACTCTGTCTCAGGAAGTGTGTTAATGCTTGCAGTGGTCATCATGGCTCTCCCAACAGTCACTATAACCCTCCCTTACTGTATCCCCACCCAGGTCCATGGGTGGGTTCTGACTGGCCTAAACTAAGGCAGTCCTCACTGCTGTATTATTTACAGGAGTAGTTAATACATGTAGAAAACTATAAAAATCAGAACACGTTATGGGCTGAATTGTATCCTCCAGCATTCATACATTGAAGTCTTAACCCCCAGTACCTCAGAATGGAACCATATTTGGAGATAAGGCCTTTAAAGAGATGATTAAGGTAAAATGAGGTCACATGGGTGGTGGATCCTAATTCAATAGGACTATGTCCTCCCTAAGGAGATTAGGACACAGACAGGCAGAGAGAAGGCCCTGTAAAAAGAGTAGATCGCCAACTACAAGGTAAGAATACAAGCCCTCAGAATCAACCAACCTTGTAGACACCCTGATCTTGACTCCTAGCCTCCAGAACAGTAATAAAATTAATTTCTGTTGTTAAAGCTACCCAGTCCACAGAATTTTGTTACCGCAGCCCTGCACAATATTTCCAGTTTAGCATTAGCAAACTCAGCTAAGATAACTTAAACAGTACAGAGGATCTATAGGCATTCATAACTGACAGGTCCAAAAGTAGGAAAGGCTTCAGTTTGACTAGAAAATTCAGCAAGTCATCAGGATGGTGGTTCCATTTCTCTGAGAAATTTTTTTAACCTGTGGCCTCCTCTTTGGGCTAGCTTTGCCCTCAGGCTGGTCTCTCCTATGGCCAGCAACTTTAGCAAGAGCCCTCCAGCTCCAACGAAAAAGAGTGTCTACTAATCTCTGGACATGTCGTTTACATGAGCCCAGTAAATCTCACTTAAAGTATCTTACCTAATATGATGTTTAACAAATATTCCTTCATTTAATCAAGAAATGGCCCCGAGGTTGCGTGAGTGCTAAGTTGCTTCAGTTGTGTCCTACTCTTTGGGATCCCAGGGACTGTGGCCTGCCAGGCTCCTCCTCTGTCCACGGGATTCTCCAGGCAAGCATACTGCACTGGGTTGCCATGCCCTCCTCCAGGGGATCTTCCCAATCCAGGGATCAAACCCACATCTCTTACATCCTCTGCACTGGCAGGTGGGTACCACTAGCACCACATGGGAAGCCGTCTATGAGGTTAAGTACTATTATCATTGACATTTTACAGGGCTTGAGAAAAACAAGGCTCAGAGTTTACATAACTTGCCTCAAGTTGTTTAGCTGACAACATTAATAGTAACAGAACCAGAAGAGAACTCAGAGCTCCCCAGTTCCACAGCTGATGCTCTTGATCATGACACTCACTTTCCCATTTACAGAGAAAGACCTAGACAGGGGTCAGTAAACCTTTTCTGTAAAAGACTGAGCAGGAAATATTTCAGGCTTTCAAGCTACATGAATATGTCACATATTCTTTGCTGTTTTAACTCTTTAAATGTTAAAAAAAAAACAAACAACCAAAGCCATCAGTGTAATGAATGCCACTGAACTTAATAATGGTTAAAATGGTAAATTTTATATTATGTACATTCTGTCATCTAGTTGCTAAGTAACTAACCTGTAGCCCACCAGGTTCCTCTGTCCATGGGGTTTCCCAGGCAAGAATACTGGAGCAGGCTGCCATTTCCTTCTCCATGGGATCATCCTGACGCCGGGATTGAACCCGAGTCTCCTGCATTGGCAGGCGGACTCTTTACTGCTGAGCTGCAATTTTTAAAATGTGAAAAGGTGTTCCGAGCTCTTAGTACAACAATTGGCCAAAGTCAGATTTGCCTGCAGTCTGTGTTTGCCAACCTCTGGAGCATCACTGAGATTTATATCTTTGATGAACTCAGCCACATGTTCCCTTGGTTTAGCAAATAAACTGTGCAACCTCTATGGGAAAGAGCTGAAACAGAAGCAACAGGCTGCCATTCAAATTTACAAGCAAAAAAATATTGAGGAGAGCAAAGTCATGGCAGCAGAGACCTCCCAATCCTCCCAGGCTCCTCCAGTCTTGGGGAAGAACCTAACTCTCCTCAGTTCAGTTCAGTGGCTCAGTTGTATCCGACTCTTTGTGACCCTATAGACTGCAGCACGCCAGACCTCACAGTCTATCACCAACTCCCCGAGCTTACTCATGTCCATTGAGTTGGTGATGCCATCTAACTATCTCATTCTCTGACGTCCCCTTCTCCTCCCACCTTCAATCCTTCCCAACATCAGGGTTTTTTCAAATGAGTCAGTTCTTCGCATCAGGTGGCCAAAGTATTGGAGTTTCAGCTTCAGCATCATTCCTTCCAATGAATATTCAGGACGGATTTCCTTTAGGATGGACTGGTTGGATCTCCTTGCAGTCCAAGGCTCTCTCAAGAGTCTTCTCCAACACCACAGTTCAAAAGTATCAATTCTTCTGTGCTCAGCTTTCTTTATAGTCCAAATCTCACATCCATACACAACTATTGGAAAAATCATAGCTTTGACTAGATGGCAAAGTAATGTCTCTGCTTTTTAATATGCTGTCTAGGTTGGTCATAACTTTTCTCCCAAGGAGCAAACATCTTTTAATTTCATGGCTGCAGTCATCATCTGCAGTGATTTTGGAGCCCCAAAATATGAAGTCTATCACTGCTTCCACTGTTTCCCCATCTATTTGCCATGAAGTGATGGGACTGGATGCCATGATCTTAGTTTTCTGAATGTTGAAGTTTTAGCCAACTTTTTCAACTCTCCTCTTTCACTTTCATCAAGAGGCTCCTCAGTTCTCCTTCACTTTCTGCCATAACATTGGTGTCATCTGCATATCTGAAGTTACTGATATCTCTCCCAGCATTCTTGACTCCAGCTTGTGCTTCATCTAGTCCAGCATTTCCTCATTAAGTAGTCTGCATATAAGTTAAATAAACAGGCTAATAATATACAGTCTTGATGTACTCCTTTCCCAATTTCGAACCAGTCTGTTGTTCCATGTCCAGTTCTAACTGTTGCTTCTTGACCTGCATACTGATTTCTCAGGAGGCAGGTCAGGTGGTCTAGTATTACTATCTCTTTCAGAATTTTCCAGTTTATTGTGATCCACACAGTCAAAGGCTTTGGTGTAGTCAATAAAGCAGAAGTAGGTGTTTTTCTGGAACTCTGCTTTCTCGATCCAACAGATGCTGCAGTTTGATGTCTGGTTCCTCTGCCTTTTCTAGATCCAGCTTGAACATCTGGAAGTTCACAGTTCACGTACTGTTGAAGCCTGGCTTGGAGAATTTTGAGCATTACTTTGCCAGCAAGACTAGAGATCTCTTCAAGAAAATTAGACACACCAAGGGAATATTTCACGCAAAGATGGGCTCGATAAAGGACAGAAATGGTATGGACCTAACAGAAGCAGAAGATATTAAGAAGAGGTGGCAAGAATACACAGAAGAACTATACAAAAAAGATCTTCACGACCCGGATAATCACGATGGTGTGATCACTCATCTAGAGCCAGACATCCTGGAATGTGAAGTCAAGTGGGCCCTAGCAAGCATCACTACAAAGCTAGTGGAGGTGATGGAATTCCAGTTGAGCTATTTCAAATCCTGAAAGATGATGCTGTGAAAGGGCTCCACTCAATATGCCAGCAAATTTGGAAAACTCAGGGTAGCCACAGGAGTGGAAAAGATCAGTTTTCATTCCAATCCCAAAGAAAGGCAGTGCCAAAGAATGCTCAAACTATGGCACAGCACAATTACTCTGCTAATCTCAGGGAAAAACAGTGAGAAAGACTTTACCTACAAAGATTATCAGTAGGAAAAGGGAAGATAACCTGAGGTCTTTTTGTCACCAAAAGATAAGCCTCCCTTCCTAGTTACTGATTTCGTTTTGTATAGAGGAATGGGATTGGAAGAAGAGGATAGAGTCACCCCTGCAGAGCCATTTTCAGGGTCTACAGGTCAAACAAGTGGTTCTAAGTCCCTTGGAACTCAAATGGCAAGACATTCCTACACTAAAGATTTCCCCAGAGAGAAGCTCATGTGTTTTTATTGGAGCCTAAGGCCAAATTCTAACTCTGGAAGCACACACAGTTGGCCCTCCATATTCATGGTTCACACATCTGCAGATTCCACAAACTGAGGATGGAATTTTGGGTGCGGGGCCAGCTGGTGGGACGAGCCGCCTGTACTACTCCATTTTACATAAACGTTCGCAGCACTGGTGTGGATTTTGGTACCCAAAGGGTTCCTTGAACAAATTCTCCTCAGGTACTGAGTGATGACTGTATTGACCATGTAAGCCAGCATCTTACCTGGAGAACTCTGATCAGGGTCTCACCTAGAACTTAAAAGAAAGTGCATGAGACGCAGCTGAAAGGCACATAATGGAGATGATCCAAAGGAAATAAAAAATACCAGACACCAAGAAAATTGAACCAACGCTGCAAAATATCGAGAGTAAAGTTTCAGAGTGTGGACTCTGGACAGACCTGGATTCTATTCTAAACCAGATGCTAGCACTTCCTAGTTGCATGATCCTGAGCAAGTTACTTAAGCTCTCAGAGTCTCAATGGAGAACTCTGTAAAGAGGATTTTAATAATTCTGTCCTGTACACCCATGGCGGATTCATGTTGATGTATGGCAAAACCAATACAATATTGTAAAGTAATTAGCCTCCAATTAAAATAAATAAATTTATTTAAAAAAATAATTCTGTCCTAAGATTACTATTAAGATTAAAAGGAAATTATCTATATAAATAACCTGGCACATAACAAGTGCTCAATAAATATTGGTGGCTATTATTAAACAGTTATTCTGCTAAAAGTTTCAAGTACCACAGTTTCACAGGCATCCCCAGGCAGGAAAACTGTTGCTCACGACCTATACATTGTTTCTTCAAATGGGATTTTCCTTCTCCATTCCTTCCTTATGGAACACTGTTAAGAGCTGCTTTTTTTTTTTTTTTCAGTTAATCATAACATTTTAAGTGCATTTGTAAGGAGGATATGTCTAGCCATTACCTAGAGCTACCTCAAGTTTTGCAAAATTTTTTTCACTGATCTGGAATCACTTTGGAACTAACTCTAAATAAATTATTTCTGGGATTTATAGTAATGTTAGAGTTACTACCTTCCATTAAGAATAACAGTGCTAAAGTAGCAGAGTGCTATGCTGGTGGTTATACCACTAAGTGCTTCTAACTGGCTCCCAAAGGGATTTGAACAGCAAGAAGGAAACTTCTGATTAACATTTTCTCAAAAAACAAGTGTTCCAAAATCTGCTATGATTTATCAGCAATTACATACTTCAATCTTCAACATTTTTCTAAATTTTTGTTTTAAGAAGACTATAAGCTCATCTTTTACTAATATTTTCTGGCACTGTCAGGTAACATAAGCTTAAGAATATCAGGGGGAAAATCTTCAGGAATGTAACCACAGTAGATTTTTATAGCAAAACATTCCAAATCACTGGGACGATAAACAGAAAACAGACTGGAAGAAAATATATCCAAAAGTCAGTGATTTTTCTCAGATCTTCCTTTTGATTCCTTTCTCTTTGATCTTATATATCATTTATTTTACTTATTGGATAAAATAAATGATATACATTAGAAAAGACCCTGATGCTGGGCAAGACTGAAGGCAGGAGAAAGGGACAACAGAAGATGAGATGGTTGGACGGCATCACCAACTCAATGAACACAAGTTTGAGCAAACTCCAGGAGATGGTAAAGGACAGGGAAGCCTCATGTACTGCAGTCCATGGGTTGCAAAGAGTCAGACACGACTGAGCAACTGAACAACAATAAATTACGTATTGAAATTCACTGTACAAATGTCTTTTATTACATATATATCAAAGAAGTAAGCTGTAGAATAATCAACTCACTGTATAACTTAAATTTCATTTTACTTATCCTTTCAGAATATAGAAAATAGATCCATCATGACTTGCTTGCATGCAGATCTCAGTGGAAATGATCAAGTTCCTATTACAAATTTTCCCTTCTTTACTCAGTGGAACATCCCCGTGAAGGGAGGGTCACAGACTGTGTATGAGGTTGCAGAATATAGACAGACCATCTCCTCCCCACGTCCCACAATAAATTCAGAGGGCCAGAGGTGGCCATGACTTCATTGACCAGAGTTTGGTATCCACTGAGATAGTATCAGCCTCCAGCTTCCCGAGCAAGAACAAAAAGGATTGAGATACCTTTTCGTGCATTTTCACCACCAGCCAAGTTAGGTTTATAGACTTCTGTTATGTTGCAGGGGTCCAAGTTAGACTTTGAGAGATTTAGACACATCAAGACTTGTCACAAGTATCTCCCAGAAACCATTAAAAACAAACAAAAAAAAACACTAACATCCACTTGCATGGAACCAACTCACAGCCAAATAGGAAAAGGAGTACGTCAAGGCTGTATATTGTCACCCTGCTTATTTAACTTCTATGCAGAGTACATCATGAGAAATGCTGGACTGGAAGAAACACAAGCTGGAATCAAGATTGCCNTTGGAGAAGACTCTTGAGAGTCCCTTGGACTGCAAGGAGATCCAACCAGTCCATTCTGAAGGAGATCAACCCTGGGATTTCTTTGGAAGGAACGATGCTAAAACTGAAACTCCAGTACTTTGGCCACCTCATGCAAAGAGTTGACTCATTGGAAAAGACTCTGATGCCGGGAGGGATTGGGGGCAGGAGGAGAAGCGGACGACAGAGGATGAGATGGCTGGATGGCATCACTGACTCGATGGACGTGAATCCGAGTGAACTCCAGGAGTTGGTGATGGACAGGGACGCCTGGTGTGCTGCAATTCATGGGGTCGCAAAGAGTCGGACACGACTGAGCAACTGAACTGAACTCACAGCCTTGGCACCACGTGGTGGTAAAGGAAGAATTTCCTAAATGATGCTTCACAAGCAAACACGCACAAACACTACAGAATCTCCTAAAGTGGTACTCTGTGCAGTAGCACATACATGTGTTGATATATACATACACCCAACACAGAATTATTCCTTAGTCAAATGCATTTACCAATTCTTTCTTGGTGATTCATAATAGTATACTAAATGCCCTTATGAGTCCTATAGTAAAGTGATCTGAATTAGAATCACTCTTTTGTTGGCACATCCATTAACATCCTGCAGGACTGACCTAGAGAACTCCAGTTTGGGATGTGTAAGTGTAGAGCAGTGTAAGGGCACAGTATGAACAGGGAAGGCACCTTGTGGATGGAGGTGGCACTCATGCAGGTAGCCTTGTTTACAGCACAGCAAATATCCCCTGGGAAATACCCTAATTTTGAAAAGGATTACTTTCTGGGGGTTCAGGATCCCAAATCAATGAGTTAGAGCCATGACCAAGGCAATGTTAAACTATAATAATAATTATACTTAGGTTGATATGATTACACCAAGTACAGCCCTCCTCCCAGGAATTCAGATTGTACCCTTATAATTGATATAGATAGAAAGCACAGAATATTGCTACCCCCTCCACAAGCAGAGTATCTTTCTTTTTCCAGGAAAATATGGCAATCGTACAATATATCATGACATGTGGTTGAGCTGAGAGCATTACTGGAGTCTCCAGACCAGCAGTCTACAAGTCTAAGCTTCCTCTTGTTATTAAAATAGCCTCCACAATAATAAAAGAAAACCCACAGTCACATACAACTAACTCCCTACCTTTTAATTATTCATGTTAATACCCTGCATTTGTAGAGTTTATACTTTACAAATACTAATCAGATCCAAGGATTACATGAATAATGGAAAGCTGCAAATAATTACCAAATCTGATTTTAAGCAATGTTTTCAACACATGCTCTCTCCAGAAATCTTACCCAAACATGGTCTCTACCCTCCCTGCCACTTACAGTCTTCATCCTTAAGAGAAATCTTAGTATACAGTTATCAAGTTTTATCAAGAAAGTCAACTGAACTTTTATATACATGGCTTTTTCTCTGGCTACCTAATAGCAGTGAGACTGACTGAGCGAAAAGAAGCAAGGGGAAGAGAAAACCAAAAGGTTCAGGCCTGCAAACAAGACGCACTGTTTGAAAGGGGGAGTCTGAAACCCTGTCCTAAGGCCCAGCCGTGCTTTCAACGAAGATAACTGCCCTCCCTCCAGTTGTGCAGGGTGGTGTTACCATCTGTTTCTTCCCCCAGTGACTCAGTATACCAGGAACAGGGAGATTTAAGCCAATTACTGATGCAGTGGTTTCTCTGCCCTCCCTTGGGCCGGGGAGGGGGGAGGGGACACACAAACAATACCAGGATTCCCATTAATTAAAAGAAAAAAAAAATTGACATTAGCCAATGTCCGATTTTGCTAATTAAAACCAAATACCATTTCATATCTATCCAACTAGCAATAATCAGACTGTCTTATTCATAAATCCAGTCTAAGTTAGGATATGTGACTCTTACATACCATAGGTGGAATGAGGCTGATAAAACTGTTTTGGAGAGCAGTTTGGTGTGTGAAAATGCACATACCATTTCCAGGAATACACAGAGAAACTTGTACACATGGCCAAGAAGAAGTTTATAAATGGTTATTATAGCGCAATTTGTAGTAGAGCTAAGGCAAAGAAAAAAACTCTATAATCAACTTCATCTGTCAGATGGGGAATAGTACACTGCAGTAAAGTCACATTACCGAATTCTAAGCTGTAGTTGAAATAAATTATACTGATCATTTTAGAAAGTTACTTTAAAACTTGAGTCAGGGGAAAGTACCCAGTAGCAAACTGATATAGTAATATAAATTATATAAATTGAAACATACACACATGATATTTATAAAGCGAAAGTGAAGTCACTCAGTCGTGTCTGACTCTTTGTGACCCCGTGGACTGTAGCCCACCAAGCTCCTCTGTCCATGGGATTCTCCAGGCAAGAGTATTGGAGTGGGTTGCCATTTCCTTCTCCAGGGGATCTTCCTGACCCAGGGATCGAACCCAGGTCTCCCACATTGCAGGCAGACGCTTTAACCTCTGAGCCACCAGGGAAGCAAACTGATATAGTAATATAATTTATATAAATTGAAATATACACACATGATATTTATAGATATAGATATATACATGTAGTAATACACCTGGGCTTCCCAGGTGGCACTAACGCAGGAGACGCAGAAGACACTGGTTTGATCCTTGGGTCCAGAAGATCCCTTAGAGTAGAAAATGGCAACCCAGTCCAGTATTCTTACCTGGAATGGGAAGTGTAGCAGGCTACAGTCCACGGGGCCACAGAGAGTCTGACACGACTGAGCAACTAAGCACAAGTGGACACATGTAGTAGAAGTTCAGAAACAGACTGGAAGAGTGTGAGTTATCCCCTAAAGGGGAAAGGGGGAGATGGAACAGAAGACCATGGACGGATGGATACACAGGAAACTAGGACATTTGCAGTAATACTTTACTTACATTTTCCCAAACTATGTATTTAAATATAAAGTATCTAAATATTTTTTTAATGGTCTGGGATGGGTATATGGATATTTATTATGCAACCTTACAATAATGTATAAGGTGAAAATGAGTTGGGTGGCCAACCCAAAAAGTAGTACCTTCCTGAGTATTTTCTTAAGAACACATTTTCGCGTCCTCATTTTTGTGTGGCTGATGGGAGAGCACTGTGTGACTCACAATGCTGCTATCAAGGTAACTGTCAAGGATAGCGAGTTTCAATAAAAATATTTGCTACAGTTTCTCATTCATTAGGCATCTACAATTACTTTCAAAGGATAAACAAACCGAATGTAGAAGAAAAATTATCTTTAGTTATATAAGTAATTCTCAGCAGATATATAATTCTCAGTAATTAAAAGTTTGTTTTAATTGGTTTCAAGTCTCTCAAAATTTAGGAGTCTTAGCAGAAATGCTGGTTTATCAGAACTATTAAGAAAAGCCATTGAGCTAAGAAACTTTTCCAAGTGACCTTTGCTACCACTCACATGCCAGCATAATAGTGCCAGCCACAGTTATGAGCATGTTTGATGCATTATCCCACTTAATCATTAATAACCCCGTGAGATAGGTGTCACCGTTATCCCTGGTTTTTAGATGAAGCCAACAGGCACAAATATAAAGTCCCTTGCCTAAAGCATACACTTCAGAGGTGGTGAAACTGGCTCCGAATCCACATCACCTCCAAGAGATCACAATGACACACCTCAGATGTGAGCATCTGACACTGAGCAGCATGCAACTGCTCAATTCAACAGGTACTTTGACCTGCAATCCCCAGTTTAACATTTCAGAGCAGCTTCTAGGACATTAACACATGACTTGCTCATTTTACCAGTCAGAACATTTGGTTTTCACCAGGGACTACTCTAGCAAAGGCCTGTCCCACCACTGGAAATCTGAACCACTTAGAACCCCGTGGTTCTAAGGAAATCAGCATCAGGAAAAGGAAATTAGTTTTTGTCAATCTTTCAACTAATTACAGATCAATCATTCTGAATTTTGGCATTAGCACATTCTACCCCTTAACCATGCTAAGCTATGTATTGACCCAGTATCCTTCATACAGTTTCATACATGAGTGCCTGCTTTTCCCTTCCTCCCTCCAGTCAACATGCTAGAAGAATGAACACTAAGCCTTAGGGCCACACTTGTGAAAACAGACAATGCTAAATGCTACAGATTTGTTCAGGGTGAACTATCAATCACAGCCCAAGACAGTTTAGTTATTTTTTCTATTTTAAATTTCACACTAACACATCACAGTAAGGTTTTAAGATAAAATATGTTACAGGAAGACTGAAATAGCCACATATTCAGCCAAGAAACTTCCCATTATCTAGAGTCAATAATCTTGGGGGGGGGGGGTGGCGGGGGGACGGAAATCAAACCTAGGACACTGGAAATGACTAGGCAGACCTCCACTGCAATGGTTCCAACAGTACTGTCAGAAGGAAGGAACTCAAGAAATACTAAAAGACCCAAGTTAAAGGCTTTGCTTTTTAAAGCTATTTTATTGCAATATAGTTGATTTACGGTGTTGTGTTAATTTCTGCTACACAGCAAAGTGATTCAGTTATACATATATATATACACATACTTTTTCATATTTTTTTCCATTATGGCTCATCATAGGATATAAAGCTTTGCTTCTGAACACATGACTTGTAACAGTATGTCCTCATTCTTTAACCTTGTTCTTTCCAAGTTCAGTTCAGTTCAGTCGCTCAGTCGTGTCTGACTCTTTGCGACCCCATGAATCACAGCACGCCAGGCCTCCCTGTCCATCACCAATTCCCGGAGTTCACTCAGATTCCAAGTAATACAGCACAGATTAATGACTGCATTAACTTGGTCATGTGGCATCTATAGTTGTAATGATAAGAAATCATCAGGAAATTCTCACATGGTACCTGGAACATTCAATTTGCTTTTCTCTTATGTATAATGCCTCAAAGAACTGTGCTGCTGACCACGAAGCTGCAGTCATCCTCTGACAGGCTTTATTTAAATCCAATGTTAGTGACCAAAAGTCCTCTTAAATCTTACCTTCTTCCTTTTTAAAAATTATATCAAAGTTTCTCCTCTCTTTTCCATTGTTGAGTTTTAATTACAATAACAGAGGCTATATACCTTTCCACTTATCTTCTCCCTCTTTTCAAGAGAGTAGATTATGACCTAAAAGCTAATACATCCTCAATATTCACAGCAAAGTGGCAGAAAGTGTTAGATGTTAAGAGAGGTAGAGTGGATGAGACATAGGGTGAATACCAGCTGTCATGTGATTTGACTAAAATGACTGTCCAGCAGCAATCAAGGCTCATCTGATGGTGAGAGAACAGGAATGTGAGTGCTTTCACATAGCAGTCAGTAGCCCTAAATAAGAGGCCATGGAGGCAAACTCAGAGCCTGCAAAGGTGGCCCCAACATCATAGCAAGTGCATTGCTGAAATGGCTACCCATGATTTCCAGGCTTGAAAAGAGGCAAGGGTAAGCCAAGTGAGCTGGAAGGGTACTAACAACTACAAGAACCCAGAGGTTCTACAGAAGATGATGGATTTGGAAGGTGTGAGGCTGTGTGTCCAGTAGAAGGATAAGCTTACAGGTCTGGGAAAACCTAGCACATTGTCTCCATGCGGTCAGCACACAGTCAGTGTCTGCTAAATCTGAAGTCTGTGGCTGCCTGGGGGAATCTGAGTTCATGATACCATAGGTACAGCGCTAACAAGTCCCAGCACCAACTTGCACTGCTGCCTGGCTACCTAAATGGAGGTAAAGCGAAAGCTATGGAGCAAAGCAGATGTCCAGGTCACTGCAACTTGTAGCAGTCGAATGAAGATGATTTTGAAGTCACTGGGTTTGTGAGATAATGCTGTAAAGTTGTCTGGTGATTGGAAGTGTTGACAAGTGGCCAGTTTGGAGTTCCATTCATAATTTATGCCCACGTTACTGTGACAGTATTCAGACGGCTAAGGATGACAGTATTCAGAGCTGTAGGATAATGTATATCACCTTGGTGGCTCAGATGGTAAAGAATCCGCCAGCAATGCCAGGTTCAATCCCTAGATCGGGAAGATCCCCTGGAGGCAACCTATTCCAGTATCCTTGCCTGGAGAATTCCATGGACAGAGGAGCCTGGCAGGCTACAATCCATGAGGTCGCAAAGAGTAGGAAATGATTAAGGAACTAACAAGCAAAAATTAGAAGGGTTCACTGGAGGATCACAGAAGAATCAGCAGTAACAAATAACCAACTGGTAAAAAAAAAAAAAAAAAAAAAAAGTGATCCTGAAACAAGTCCAGGGTGAAAACTCAAGAGTGCTGAAGTTTTGAATCCAAAAGTCTCAGTTGCTACTTTGCATCTATACAAGTTGCTGACACAAAGGGCTGCCCCAGGACCTGTCTACTGACAAAGAACCTGTTTTTCTGGGTCTTGAGGAGGAAAAAAAAAAGAAGAAAAAGGCTGACGTAGAGACACCAAAAAGAAAGGCATAAAAGGACATTTCAGAGGTGGCTTAATGAGATGCACCAAAATGGGTGGGAGATCAGCAGGCACGTGACTAGAACACACAGGACTGCTAAGTTAACAGCAGCTCTGGTCTCAGAGATGCTTCTTGATCCACAAAGCAGCAGGGGAAAATGGCAGATACTATCAGTCTAAGAACTCAGGGAGGGTTTAAGTAAATGAGGATTCGTTTCTTATGTCATTCTCTCCCCTGCCACAACTTCCAGTGGCAACTTACACTTTCAGTCATGACAGTGAATTTGAATAGTTCCCAAGTAAGGTAAATCTTTTAAGACTTCAAACGTGGTGATAATGAGTATATGCCACAAACTAGTAGTGAAAGACAGGGAAGTCTGGCATGCTTGCAGTCCACAGGATCACAAAGAATCGGACATGACTTAGTGACTGAATAACCACCACAAATTAAAATGAATTATTTTATAATGAACTTTCAGCATCTCATGGATAGGTGATGGTAGAAGGTGCTTATGGAATGGTCCAGCATTGGAATTTGCTCTAAGTCAGTCACTGCAGTACCTGCAGGCTCCCTGTCACAACTCTTAGCTGTTGGAAGAAAAAAAAACCAACAACAGATCATCTCTGCATGAAGGCTAGTGGAACAATGTCTTTGACACTGTCCCATCACTAGGCAGGCTGATTCTTGATCTGGTATCGCTAGCCCTTTGCCAGATTCAAAGCCAAGTCCTGGTCCCTGGAATGTTCCGAGGCCTGGACAGCTGTGCTCCCTCATTTTCTCTGGCTGGTGCTGCCAGGGTACCACTCTCTAATCAGTCATGTGACAAGTATTTAGGGACCCTCAACTATGTACCAGGCCTTGTAGGTGCAGGGATACAGTGTAAACAAGACAGTTACAGTCGCTGCCTGCTCAACGTTTAGTCTAGTTGGGGAGACAGATGTTAAATAGCTATTTGATAAATGATCTACAATTTGAAGAGAAGGGGCAAGTACCAGATCCTGCGAGAGCCTAGAACATGGGACCTTGCCCGGTCTCTTGAGGAAATGACATTAAAACTGAAAGACAAGCAGGAATCGACCAGGTTTTGCCAAGTGGAGAGGGGAGGAGAAACCCAAGTGACACCGGTAGGAGGAAGCGCACAAAGACCCACCAGCCTGTGTTTTTTAGTAACAGCAGCTAAAACATCCACCACATGCTTGTCACACTTACAGCTGCCTGACTAGTGAACGAAACGAGACTACCACAGAGCAGTATTAAAGCAACCTAGAACAAATCTTGCTGTTGCAAATACGCATATAGGAAAAGAAAAATGGCCTGCATAAAGTTGGCAGCCCCACATGTGAATGCCTAGAACCTAAGTCACTGGTAGGAAAAGAAACCTAAGTCACTGCCCACAAATCTAGGACATCTCTATCAAGCAATTCACACACACACCCCCCGTATCAGAAGGAAAAATAAACAAATTTTAAGGAAAATTTTTCCTTTTGATTGGTTTCCAAGATGGCAGAGCGCCTCTCTGGTGGCTCAGCAGTAAAGAACACGCCTGCCAATGCAGGAGATGTGGGTTTGATCCCTGCGTTGGGAAGACCCCTGGGAGAAGGAAATGGCAACCCACTCTAGTATTCTTGCCTGGAAAATTCCACGGACAGAGGAGCCTGGAGGGCTACAGTCCATGCTGTCACAAGAGAGTCCACACAACTGAGTGACTAAACAGCAACAACAAACAGAGTGCAGAAGACGGCGCCAGTGTTCCCTTCAAGACCAGGTGCTTTCCACTCATTCTGAGGAAGAAAAGGCCTACTCCCTGAGTTGTACTTGAAATAGTAAGTGATCTGACATAATAGCATTTACTTCCCTTACTTAACATGACGAAATTACAGGGTTTTGCAATGAGTAATCTACCTGATGAGTAACCTACCTGATCAGATGTGGTACATCTGATCCACGTGAATAAGCATGGGACACTGATCTGGTTGCATATGCCTGTGGTGGCGAAGGAACTAAAAAGGCTTCAGAGAAGAGGCAGCCCTCCTGGAAACTTTTTACAAGCAAGTTAAAAGGTAGGAGATCAGACTAGAGAAAAATCTTTCTCTGACGAGGGTGCCAGAAGGGATAAGCATGGTGGTCTTTCTGTGAGTCCATAACCCAAGAGAACACGCTGGTAAGAAGTTAACAGAAAATGTGGGGCATAGGACTACAAATTATCATTTCTGTAACTCTCATTTAATGAACCCCAATTATTTCCCAGAGAGGGTGTTAAGTACTTACGTTATTGCTCATTTTCACCACCACCTGTGAGTATCATTTTATTAATTTCTCTTTACAGCTGAGAACCTTAGGCTTGGAAATAATAAGGTTAAATAAACATAACTTGCCTATTTTCACACTCAATCAAAACTGTGAAAATAATTTTCCGTGGTCTATACTCCTAAGCTCTATTCTAATTTCATATCCCACACTGGACCAAGGATGGTAAATTCTCCAGAATCTGGACAGCATCTGTTAGAATTCTCTCACTAACAAATCAATGCTGGGCATATAGCCTTAAAAAAAGGGCTTACATTTTATAGTCAGCAAAGCAATTTCCATGGTGCTCTGACAACTATTTCAAACACAAGGTCTATGTCCATCTGTGATACACTCTGGGCCTTTGCAACTGAGGTATAACGTGGTATGACTTGCCTTCTGAAGCTAGCAAATCTGCAACCTAAACCTAACACCCCACAGAGGGTCCAGTATAAATGGGGCTTTTTCTAAATGCCTACAAAAATCTGAGCATTAAGACGGACTCTCTCAAAATTACCTTTGTTGCTGTGAAGGTATTCGTTTCTGCTAAAAATATGGTCAAGGTGCCTGGAAGTCACCTGGAAAACTTTTGGCAGCAACAAATTAAATGCTCCTTGAGACATGCTGATGTTAGTGGAAATGGATACTCACATCAATCTTCCAATAAATAAGGCCTAAGATTTATCAGCTGGGAGAGCCTCATCAAATATGTGTTTTTACTTTTTATGGTTGAAGCAGTCAGCTAAATTTTACCTCCGTCAATTACAGCTCTTAAAACAGGCACATAAGTTTTAAACCTATTAGTTTTAGATAGGAAACAAATTCCATTACATAGAGTAGCTCACTGTTCAAAAAAACTTGGTTATGTACCAGTTAAATCATGTTTCCCTAGTATACAGTGATCCATCTATGCTAATTTCTACTTATAGAACATAGGGATGCCTGAAAGACAGCTACATAAGATATTTATGGAGAATCCAATGAGTGCAAGCCATACATTAGATGTTGTGGTCCTTGTTCCTGGTATCCTCTGTTCTTTTTAAAAAAATATAACTGTTTTGAATAAATATATCTAGGGTTTCTTTAACAAATATAAGATATGCCAATCAATTTGTCTAAGATGTTTCTCCTCATAATGGAGATCTCTGTTATCACTGTTTTTCTAAACTAGACTTGCCTCACTAGCTGTAAAATTCTATGGCTAAAGCCTCTTGCCTAGTCTTCAAATGGCACAATTAAGAACACTGGGAACAGACAACGATCCAAGTCTTACAAAACAAAAGAGAAAAAGAAACAAGGAAATGTGTGAGAATGATTCTAGAATGGCATTCATACATCTTAACATATCACTTCCCTTGAAAAGAAAAAGACTCATGACTTACAAAGAGGACATTACAGTTGTTAGATCACCACCTATCCAATAGGAATATAGACGGTAAATGGGATTGTATTTCATTTGGAAACCTTAACTGGCAGAAATTCTACCTTTACAAGGGACAAGCTGAAAGAAGAAGAGTCACTTGCAGGCTCCATCAATACACATTTTTAACAAAATGGCGGGGAGGGGAGAAGAGGAGCTCAGTTTCTCACAATTACCGTGTCCTGATTTCAAGGAGAAATTTTTATTTCTTTACACTCTAACCTGCGATTAGCTAACAAAAGGGGCAGAAAGGGTTAACTGAGATACTAACAAGGAGTCAACTGATTCTACCTTGTGAACACATACCTGTATTTTTTCAAAGAGAACAATGCATACCATGATGGAAAGCAACAAACAGCAGAATCCTCAATATACTATTAGATAAATGCAGTGCAGCAGAGAATAATACAATGAACACATCAGATACATCCAAATGCCACACTCCTTCAAACCAGTTACCTTGGAAGGATGATTCTAATACCATCAACCTCTCTCAGAATCCCTGCGAGAGTAAGGATTAGTAAGACCTTTAAGAACCAGTGAAAATTATTTCTGAAAGTTAAATCTATCTCCATTCAATAGCTTTCCCTGCATCTGCAAAGTACTTACAACACAGAATAGACTTGGCCCTTAAGCAGCTTACAGTCTAGAGAAAGGCATGGCTGTATGCAGAGGTAATATCATTACATTATCAGCCCTTAATTAACTTCAGTTAATATCCTTGCATTATTTGTACATACTTGTCTTCTTCTATTAGACAGTTAAACACTTCTGAGAGCAGAAACCATGTCAGTTATCTTTGCAGCCCTTCCAATGGCCAGCAGAGTAATCTGCATAAAGTGAGCAATTAACAAATGCTGGTTTAGGGAGAAATGTCATATTCCTAAATAATCACACTGAACTTAGCAAAACTTATAAGGCACTTTGGCCTTGAAACCTATTCAGTCACTGCAATACCTAAACAATCTCTCCTAAGCAAGTTATACAGGCAGCATTACATGGAGGCTTGGGTTCTGAGGTGTAAGAACAACACATAAGTCCAGCTCATTCCCAATTACTAAGTGCTATACATCAATAATAAGCAGGTGTGTAAAACATTCATATTGCTATTGATTATACAAGAGATATTTAAGGAGGGAAATCCCTCCTTTAATAGTTGATCTAGTCCACCAGCTAACCAAACTATAGTATGACCCTATCAGGTAATTTTGAAGCTACCACTGGGAGTCGAGATGGTAATCGACGTGTTCATCCGTATTGATGAACAGAGTACCTGGAAAGGTGCTACTGCCATTAACCCAGGGTAATCCCAAACAGAAACATTCAGCTTATTCAATTTAGAAAGCAAGCTTCTCTATTCCTGGTAATGATACAACAAAGATACTCAGCGTTGAAAACCAGGTTGGAACATGGTTGGCTGATTAGATCATGGAGTGAGCAGGGAAAAAAAAAAAAGCCAAAGTTTTTGATTGTGTATCTTAATGGTTAGACTAAAAGATAAACTGCATGTTATCCTGCTGTGCTGTTTTGGAAATAATATAGAAAACAAGAGTTCATTAAAATGGCATAGGAAATGAGCAACTGGTAAGAATAATATACAGAGTAGACAATAACATTTAAGTGGAAAAGGAAAAATGAAGTTATCTATAAATCCAGGTTAATGTGCTACTCTGTAGAGAACAGACTGTCTGCTCCCTACTGCCCTTAATAACACATTCATTTCAGGATCGATCAAATCTAGCACCAGGAAGCAATCAAGCATGGACAAAAAGGACAAATTTAGAAAGTCATAGCTCTACAGACAAGAACTGCGTTGTCCAGTAAAGTAGCCACTTGGCACACATGACCATCTTTAAATTTAACTAAAAACTAATAAAATTTTAAAAATCAGTTTGCCAGCTGTAACAGCCATATTGCAAGTGCTCTTTGCCACATGTGGCTAATGGTTTATCATACTGGACAGTGCAGAGAATATTTCCACCATTGTCCTCCTGATGGACAAAGCTAGACTTAAAAGTGAACATTCCTATTGCTCCTATAGACCTGATGACAAATTCAGAATAGAAGTTAATAATCTTACCCATCAAGAATATCAGACACCCCCAAGATCCCTGATCTGCTTATTTTACTGAATGTATCCTAAATTAGAGACATTCTGGGATATACAGAAAGTCTGGACATCCTTATCAGCATAGGCTTTTTCTCCCTACTTCCCCCCCGCCTCCCCTCTGCCCTTGGTGTGGGGGAAGGTAAAAAAAAAAAAACAAATAAACAAACAAACAAAAAAACAAAATAGTAGGGGATCAGAAACTCCTCGATTTAAGTCTCTTGCCCAAGAAGTTGCATAAATTGCCAAAAGCAAATTGATTTTAAGAAGCACCTCCATCCCCCAGCCCTCTTTCCTTTTAAATAAAATCCTAGAGGCAACTAAAAAGAACAGGAGACAGAAAGGAAATTCAAGAAAATTACTAAGGACAAAATAGATGATGATCCTAAATTACTTTTCTAGGATACACAGGGGAAAGGTGACACAAATCAACAACAACTTCTCCAAAAATACACAGTGGCCACAATTCAACAAATCCACATCAATTTTTTAAAGTTATCAAATGCCAGATGGCCAATTGATTTGCTACCAACAATTTAAAAAGGATTGAGTTTTCATCAAGATCTAGTTCATGGGCAAATAAAAGAATCACCTTAGTCACCTAGTCACACAGCATCAGATACCTGAAGACGGTTGGTCCTCAGGCAGAAACGAAGTCTGACAGTGAAACGAGATCAACTACAGTAATAAGACTCTACTTATTAGTATTTCCTTGTATAGCCTTTTAAAGATGAGGTTAAAATATACTTTTTGGTTTAGAGAGTTTACATTATACTTCCTAAAAGCAAGGAGATTGATTCCAGAGCCAGGAGAGAAAGAGCCAGTTGTCTTCAGACAGTGTCTTCTATGTAAACGGTCATTCTATCACTGCTCAAATATTTCCTTGCTCCTTTGCTATGCTACAGCTCTGAGACACACTGAGTAAAATGTGATCTCTCGGTGACAGAACAATTTGAACACAAGCTAAAATGTAATCAGAACACAGGAAACAACAAAACTGATCACTGATCAGCTTAATAGCTCATCCATGTTGTAGGAAGGGGGCGTTGCAAAAAAGATACTGGAAAACGTAAGCCTTAAAGTCCTGCTTCAAACATGCACGATATTGCTGTCTGAATGGTGACTGCAGGCCCAGAAGGGTGGCCATGAGACAGCGCTAAAGATGATGCAGTACTTGGGATGAAAGAAGCTGGCAAGGTGTCGCCCCATTTCATCCTGATGAAGGGACAGCACAAGAACTGGTCCTCTCCTTTCCATACCCAGCACATTTCAACCTCTATTCAGATGCAGCAGAGTTGCCATCAGAAGTTGTAAAACCTCAGGGTCTCCTCCCTGCTCCCCAGCCTTGCCTCCCACACTCATGCTCGGTGTTTGATTTCCTCCTTTCTCAGCACTTCAAAATAGAAAAGGAAATAACAGCTTGACCCTCTGCCCATGGAAATGCTGCACTCTTGGGTCACTCAATCCAACTCCTCTCTCTCAAGGAGAAAATCGTCCAGTGCACCTACGAAGGCGGGGAGCTATTCATTTTAACCTTGAGAACTCACATTCCCTCCTCTTGAAGAGGACAGTCGCTGGTGACTGTTTAAGCGAGCAGGTGAAGATTAAAGCTGTCTAGGCCCAGAAAGCACTTTGAGTTAAGTAGGCAGCTGATCTGAAACCTACCCAATCTGCAAAAATCTGTTCTCCCTTTCAGACACACACAGCCCTATGTGTAAATATAATCAGCAAACTGTGCTGGCAGGTCACCAGCACTCCACACAGCGTGTACCAGAGTCCAGTTGATAGGAGTGCTATAGGGAGTGTGGGAAACGGGGGGGCTGGTCTGGCTCTGACCACAGGGTAGGGCTGATGCATACCTTTTGGTGTTCTGGAATGTCCATTCTTCTGCTGCTCATCTTCCTCATTAATGGTGAACAGACCAAGGGGGACTGGCCTTGCATGGGTCTTCTTCAGTCTCTCTTGTCGGAGAGCTGTAGCTGATCCAGGCATACCGCTGCGACTTGTTTTTTAATTATTAGTATATCCAAAGTATATGCTTATATAATTGCAGCTCCCAGGAAGCTGCTAGTTTCTAAGCTGCCGGTTCATTCGAGCACTTGTAATAGATCCCCTATGGGGAAATAGTGTGCAAACAGCTGACAGATACTACCAGCCTCCTGGCAACTGAGGCCCTGCTGTTCCTCCTCACCTAGCAGCGCCCCCTCCCCTCGGAGCCCCCTCCCACTTACTCCTCACAGGCACGTGTGCTGGCTCAAGCTCACTCACTCACACACCCATACCCACACCCACACCCTCCCACTCTCTCCTTCCAGAAAAGCCCTGCGGAAGGCACGCAGGGGCGAATGCTTCTCTCCACTGCCTAACCTGCTCAGTCAGATCCCAGCTTCTCCTTCCTGCTCGGCACCTTTTCCCAGTCTTCTTCCTGCTACCACACAGAAAATATTCAGCACTCAGCACAGAAGGGGAAGTAGGAGATGCTGCCGTGAACAGTTGCCCTGACAACCCTGACATATCCTAATCGAGGAGGGCTGGGAGCGGCTCCATCTTCCCGGTAGAGTGGCAGCGGACAGCCTGCTGGGATGCTGGTCCTGGGAGCTCGCCAGCAGAGGGTTATAGCGCGAGGAGGCGAGGCCGGCCGGCCTCTGGGCAGCTCCCTCTCCCTCACAGCGGCGGGAGCAGCAGGAGGGGAGGAGAAATGTTCTGCTTGTACAGGCAGCAGTGGATTCCCTAGTTGGGGAAAGGGGCTCAAAGTGAGACTGCTTTTGCATCTTTGGGGGATCAGGTTTTCCATCGTAACAATGTTTGTGAGCCCCTGGATGAATGAAGGCTTGGCCTGTACCCTCCAGCTCACTTTACACTCGGTAACACATCCCAGTTTCCCTGACACTCTTAAGACCCCAGAGTCTGTTTAAGTGCAGGCTTGGTGGTACCTGTCATGAGGACTAGCCTGGTCATGTCCCTGAGACTTTCCACTGAAGACAGGCAGGGGAGAACTCTGCCTGTTCTCACAGAGACCACAATCTGAAATACTGCTTCTGCAGGTCATGCTGAAGGGACACAAATGAGACACTATGATCCTCCAATGGGCAAAAAGCTGCCTTCATTAGATCCAGCAAACTCCCCCCAATTCCCACCACTCTGGGCAACTCCTTACCGGCAGGGCTGAGCAATTCCCAACACTTGACCCAATTTTCGCTCTTTTTTGGACTGATTTCTCCAAAGCACACAATCATGTGATTATTGTTTTCTCCTGAAATCATCTCTCTCATTTTATGAGACTCTCCATTTCTAGGCTGCCTAAAATTTATGTGCTGCTGCTGCTGCTGCTGCTAATTTATGTGCAAGAAAACCTAAGTATATAATAAATGACATTAAAAATGTCAAACTCCAAATTAAGAAAGTAATCTACGTTTGTTTCTGCCTTTTAATCAAATTCAAGTTGGCTTAGAAAGTCTGGAGCCATCCTCCCGTCCCCAGCCTACTCTTACTTTTTCTCAATCCCTAAACTTACTATGGACTTCCCTGGTAGCTCAGTGGTAAAGAATTCACCTATCAATGCAGGAGACTCAAGATATACAGGTTTGATCCGTGAGTCGAGAAGATCCCCTGAAGAAGGAAAAGGCAACCCACTCCAGTATTCTTGCCTGGGAAAACCCATGGACAGAGGCTATAGTCCAGAGAGTCACAAAAAGAGTCAAACATGGTTTAGCAACTAAACAACAACAAACTCATTATCTAAGAGGGGACCCAGAGGTGCTAAGGCAAGGAAGACATCCTATCTAAATCCTTGGCATGGCAGAGTAACTTCAGACAATTCACTACCCTCCTTGGTACCTCAGTTTTCTCTATAAAATTGGGTTGATGACATCATTTGTCTCATAGGATTAGGGGCAAGGTTTAAATGATAATGGTGGCAGCATAAAAAAAAGTGCTTAATAAATATCAGCTGCTTTAATTATATTTTATAATACATTTTTGTGACTAGTTCACTTTTGCTTCATAACTATTTAAGGTGTTTTCAATTCAACTGTCAACTGCATCTAGGAGTTTGCTTTTTATTTACTTATACTGCCCAGCCTAGGGCTGGAAATGTACTAAATGGTTAGCAAATGCCTGCTGGAAAAAAAACAACAACAAGTAAATCTTCAGAAATCTTTCCCTCCAAAGGCTAGGAGATTTAATTAACACATTTTGATTTGTGGCTTAGAGAAATGCAGGAAGTTTCAGATATGGGGTTTATTTAAAATCATGTCAACCTGTGACATAGGCATTTGGAATAAAAGACGAAAATGAGCTGAATGTGTCTAGAAAGCATCTGAATCAGCATCATTTTACATTCAAGGAAGCCCAGGCCCATGAAATGAAGTTCCTTGCACAAGTCAAATGTTACTTTGCTATGATGAAAATTTAGATTCCCTTCTTCCTACTTCAATCTTCCTTCTTTAATCAGATGATTAATAAACACAGGCCAATTATAATACATAAACATATCTGAAATATTTTCAAATCTATTTTAGTTCCTTCTAGAGAATCAGGCCGGTACTTACAAAAGCAACATACCCACAAAGTATAGTTGAAACTACCTTTTGGAAGAGAAAAATGAACATCAATGTCTTGGGCAAATGACAGATTTCATTCAGAACATATTCCTCACTCAAATACAGTTAAGAGTTCCTGATCATCACCACTGAGTTTAATAAAAGTACTACTGAAAGAAGAAAACGGATCTCCTTCTCCACCTAGAAGGACAACAAAACACTTTACTAAGAGTGGTTTTTGACCTCTGCAGAAGGTGTCCATTCCATTACTTTCAAGGATGGTCTCAATCATTTTATGGGGGAAATGCAAGAGCAAAGCAAATACTATCTAGCATTTAAGTTGTCCAGACAAGATTACAAATTTCAGGAAGGAGTCCTCCTTGATGTCTGTGGCTGCACTCAAGGTTCCCAGCAGAATGAAGGTCCTAGGGAAGAGAGATCACAGGACAGCCCAGCTTCAACACTCAACCCAGGCAATCAAGAGTCTTCCTCTTCCGTGAACTTCACTGCAATACCCCTCAGTGAGGGAGACGGAATTGTTCCTGCTCTAGCCTGAAGGGTCTCCTGGTAAATTTCGATTTGTCTCAAAATGTGAAAACCACTAAAATGGCTGTTTTGCTTTGTTTTTAAAAGAATACAAGTTATACTTAAAATCATATTTGGGGGGCGAGGGGAAATGAGAGCCTACTGAAGGAGGTCAGAGATTGCCACCATCTCTCAACTCAATAGGCAGTGTGGTCTCAAGTATAGGAATATATAATAAGAACCCATCAGCTGGCAACATGTTCAGCTTCCTGTCTGACACTGTGCCAGGTGCATTAGATATGTTATCTTGGAAGTCAAAGTGTTAGTTGCTCTTTGGGATCCCATGGACTACAGCCTGCCAGGCTCCTCTGTCCATGGGATTCTCCAGGCAAGCATACTGGAGTGGGTTCCCTTCAACAGAAGATCCTCCTGACCCAGGGGTTGATCTTGGGTCTCCCACATTGCAGACAGATTCTTCACTATCTGAGCCAACAGGGAAGCCTCAAAATATTTATTTAGCTGCACTGGGTCTTAGTTGCGGCATGTGGGCTCTAGTTCCCTGACCAGGGATCGAACCTGGGCTCCCTGCACTGGGAGAGCAGAGTCTTGACCACTGGATTATCAGGGAAGTCCACAAAGTGAAAGTCCCCAGGCTCCTCTGACAATGGGATTGTTCAGGCAGGAATACTGGAGTGGATTGTCATTCCCTTCTCCAGAGGATCTTCCTGAGCCCGGGATCGAGCCTAGGTCCTCTGTATTGCAGGTGGATTCTTTACCATCTGAGCCACCAAGAAAGCCCATGTTATCTTGGTTACAGCAGCCCTGAGAGAAAGGAGTTGTCACTTGACAGATCAGGAAACAGAGGCTCAGAGAGGTTCGAGTGACAGAGCTAATTAAATCAATGAGTCAAAATTAAACTCAGGCCCATCAGCTCTAAAGCCAAGATGCCTTTATCCTGCTGCCCTGGATCCTGACTCCAAAACCCACTACATCACAGTCACAGCTGTGACCAGTCACAGGAAAGCAAACAGTTCAAGATCAAATAATTATAATAAAGTATTTTTTCCTACTCATGAAGTACACATTTGTTACCTCATTAAGACATATGAATGCATTTAAGATTAGTTTCCTAAATGCTCAAACCCAGCTTTTTACAGATACAGAGGTTTAAGTTATGCAATTGCAGGACTGCCCTGGCTCAATCCCTGAAGGGGCAGAGCCTGAGGCTATAATCTTTTCCTTTTTACACTCTGACCCAAAATAAAAGCAAATGTGAAAAGGGGGAGAGTGGGACCTTAAATTAATATTCCCAGAATTAAAAGGAATACTACTCTGAACTTCTTTATTGTTCTCAGCACTAATAAGCATTTTCAATTCAACATGTCACGACTGTCCTTGCCTGTCGCCTGCAGATACAGGAGCTTCATTCAGTTCCCATGGAATGTGGGCATGTAGACTTCCAAGAATCAATCAGATTTTACAAGTGCTTTGTTTAAACTGGTAAAATAGTAAGTGATGTAGTAACAGACTCCGTACAAATGAGACTAACTGGTGCAAAAGGGTAGATTTTACAACTAGCCTGGCTTTGTACAGAGAAAAAAATATTAGCAGAAAAATCACCAAATGTACTGAAAAATCATAGGTGGAAATGGTACCACTCATCACTGCTATGAACCAAACAGGCCAATAGGCCCTTGCGCAACTGCTGTTCCCAGCCCATTCCCTCAGTACACAAGGAATTTATGTCTGTTTGTCTTTCTACCCTGGCTGCCTGGCTGGCACCAAACCATGAGCATGAAACAGAGTTAAACCTGCTGATCTGCAGGAGAGTCAGCTCATGACTTGGGCCTCGTTGTCGTGATGTTATATAAGAGACTAAACACATGTAGGCACATGCATCCCACACATACCCTTTAGGCTGCTGTTCATATTTATGCTACCCAAGCTTTTGTGACCACAAAACTGGAAAACAGCACAGTTCCTGAGTGAACCTAAGAATCTCCTCTTGCAAGGAGAAATCTGCTAAATCAATGAGAAAGCATACCTAGATTTTCCTTTCTGAAAGCCTAGTGAGCTTTACAAAAACGTTACAGAAATGGTAAAGGAGCTGATTTGCACTAATCAAGGACTGTAGTTGAAAACAAAAATCACTACTGCTGGATCACATGGCCAGTCACTGGTAAATTACAGTTCTATATCCATATAAGTTACTTTCCAGAGGGGCCCAGAAGTGCCAAAATGCTTTCCCACATTTCTATATTTGCGGAGACTATTAATTCTTCAAAACTACTAGATTTCAGTAATATTTTAACTACTTTATGCATCTCCCCAAAGCAAGCTGCAATTTACTGCAAGCAGGAGCTTTAGAAATCCATATTTTAATGTAATTAAAAAATCACCTTACCTGGTTTGAAAACGACAAAGCCAGCATAGGTGGATGTGAAATCAAAACAAATCCTAGGGAACAAAAGGTCCCAGATGGTTCTCTGCCATCCCCTTCTTTGAAGTTAAAAGGCTTCCTTACATTTTCCTAGAACGATGCTACTTCCTGACAGCATATGGGGCCATAAAGGTACAACATTCTGCCATCTTGCAGCATTAGGCAGAGCTGGACAAAGAAATACTGCACAAAGGCAGACGGACTCTATGAAAGGAAAATAAAGTAGGTTTGCTTTGATCTTCCTTACCACCTTTTGTTAACAGGTTTATAAGAAAAAGGGCTTCCCTGATAGCTCAGTCGGTAAAGAATCTGCCTGCAATGCAGGACACCCTGGTTCGATTCCTGGGTCGGGAAGATCCCCTGGAGAAGGGATAGGCTACCCACTCCAGTATTCTGGCCTAGAGAATTCCACGGACTATATATAGTCAGTCCATGGGGTCGCAAAGAGCGGAACATGGCTGAGCGACTTTCATTTATAAGAAAAACAGTAAATACTACCCTAGAAGTTATGTGCCATCAACCATGGAGTACCAGGTTTCTGCCATGCCTTTTGTAACATTTCTATAAATCTTTGCTGCATCAACACTTCATGGTGCTAGCAAAGTCCACTTTCCCTTGTCTGCTCTGTCATAAACAAATGTAAAACCCTGAGGGATCATTTATCTGATCGTAGGTACAGATACTAAGTTTTCTGCAATAAAGGCTTAGAAATTTTTTATTCCTTAATTGGTAAATATGGTTAACTGTGGAATATATTTACCACCTCTAGTGAATGTCCTTTCTATAACGACTAATTTGAGAGTAATGTGTACTCTGTAACTTTGTTTTAAATTGGACTGTTTTTAAAGAAACTCTAGAGGAGCAACAAAAAGCCAAGCAACTTCGTAATCAGATTATATTAATCATTTCATTCGGCAGTTTTTGACCAAGAATCAGAAGCCCAAGGAGTACATGTATTGCGTTTATTATTGTGCTACAGCTTTGTGGTAGTCCATTATTTTCCTTTTCTTTTTGGCTTTTCAGAAACTTGAATACTTAAGCTCGTACATGATCTTGTGTTTTGCTATCCTTTTTACTGTAAAATGTAAATATTTCAAGGGATATTTTGATTCTAAATATGATAAAAGAATTTCTCACCTAAAAAAATAAAAAATAAAACCCTTTCCTAAACATTAGGTATCACTAGCTAAGTTGAAAATGTTATAAAACGCCACATTAAACTTTAACCCAGTACCATATGCTAGAGAAACTTTAGGCTTTCCTGTTCATCATTCTCAGTGATAATACTTTATTAATATACACCACATGGGCTTCTGAATTCCTTGACCAAAGTTAAAATGCTTATGAAAGGTCCTTTCCTTTAATAATAAGTCGCATGAACTTAGATATCCAATTTTAGAGATTCAAAATGAGACAAAGAAATCAATCATTGGATTCAATAGAAGAATGAAACAGATGGCCAGAGCAGTGTTTCTAAAATCACCTAATCCATNAGAGATTCAAAATGAGACCAAGAAATCAATCATTGGATTCAATAGAAGAATGAAACAGATGGCCAGAGCAGTGTTTCTAAAATCACCTAATCCATCACTGGTATGAGCAAATTACATGTTTAATTTTTGAACCATACAGTTAGAAAGACAAGAAAACTAAGAAACAGGCTCATTTTTAGGAGTTTTGGTAAAACATCAAAGATGCAAGATGAGGTGCTCTGGCGGATGACACTGGAGGGCAGGCAGGTGCCAGGTCATATAATTGTTCTCCCAAACAAGGAGAGGGGCATCACTGAAGAGTGGTAATGACTAAATGTGTGATTCACATGGGCCAGTCTGGCAGCTGTGATTGGATGGGCAGGAAGGAACAAGGATACTTAAGAAAACGTTGTCACATAATAACTTTGTCCACGTGGAGAAAAGGGATCTCAAGCAATGGCTGGGAGGAGAGAAAGCAAAAGACAGAAGTACAAGAATCACTCATTCACTTTTTTTATACAGGCACCCCCCGGCAGGTGGAAGATTTATGCATGGGAGTGAGCATGGGTATACCAATAGTCCAAATAAAAGCTGAGATGTAGGCAGTGGGAAGAAAAGGTTAATGTTTTTATGAAAGATGCAGATGAGAATGAGGGTTTTACATCTGCAGAAAAAACAAAGCTGAGTGATGTTTTGAATCAGGATCCAAATGATCAACGGTTTGAAATAATGAACTGTAGCTAAAAAGATGGGTTTAGTTATGATACGTATGAACACCTCTTCTTGTACTAAAAAGGAACAACTGCACAGGTACAAAATGAAGACCTACCCCAGCTTCAGCAGACACAAGGAAGGAAGGCCCTCGGACAGTAAGCTTCCTCCATCTCAGTGTGATGAGGCACTGACCATCCTGACAGCATCACGGGCCACACAGCCAGTGTGCTGGGTCAGAGCAGCAAGCCTTCTCCATTTCTGGTCCTCAGATCACATGGTCTGAGATCGATATTTCAAATGGGATGAGAAATAAGAGCCTACTCAGAAAAGAAGCTAAGACTTATAAAGATTCAAGCCTGTAACATAGGAGGATCATTGGAAAAAAAGTACATTTTCTCTGGAGAAAATAGGACTCTGGAAGAATAAAAAGAATGGATTTTAAAGGCGAACTTTTAGTGTAGTTTAAGCACACAGACTGAGGCTGGGTGATTGGAAGTTACCAAATGTAACGATCTGGGCCTTCCATTATCAAGGACAGTGGTGCACAAACACTGATCCGTGGTGATATGTTGGGCTAATGCATGGTACACAGGTTGGAGTTTCAGACTCTAGATCCTGATCCTGCCATTCTCTGACCTGACGAAAATGGAAACTCAAGCTACATCCTCAGGGAAAACAGTCAGGCAGAGAGAAAAAGCCCAAGAGAGCTTCAAATTACCCTCTTCCTTGCTGTCACTGACTCTGCACACTTAAACTTCACAGGGCTTCACTCTGTAGGCAGCTCTGCCGCCGTATTGCTTTACTCATTCAACTGATGCCCCCCAGAGGTTTCAGACTTAAAGCAAAAGAATGAAAACAATGGAAGCCTCCCTCAGTGGGTGTTCGGATAGCAGAGGCCCCTGCTATGATTCCTGCACCTGCAGCTTGCAGACCTCCCTCTTCTCTCACCCACCCACAACTTACTGAAAGCTACTGGGTGAAAAACTCTGGGGAAGGGGGCGTAAAGGTGAATAAGACATACAAGTTTTCCTTTCACAACAGTTTATTAGGGATGGCTCGCCGTGGCTGTGTGACTTGAGAGATGAGATCCAAAGGTTTGTGAGTGAAAAAGCAATAAATACAAGCCAATTCAGTTTATTACTTTATGGACATTTTAAGGTGAAAGACAGCCCTATGTCTTTAGGCCAGTGAAGAACAGAACAGCTCAAGAACAATGTGTTTCAGACTCTGAAACCTCCCTTCCACCCCCGCCAATCCTTACCCTCTGCTGCTCTTCCCAATTCTAAAGCAAAAACTGACATCAACTGGGATTTTTCTTTCCAATTTAGGAAGGTTTAATATCCTCTTTTAACCTTAAGATTAAAATTTTCTCTCAAAAAGTGATTTAAGTGTTTCGCATAATTTTAGAGGTAAACCCTTGGTTTTCTTTCTGTGGGTCGACGTATCAGTCAGGGTTCAGTTCCATGTCTTTGGAGAAAAATAGAATATGTAAAATATATACGCTAAGTCACTTCAGTTGTGTCGGACTCTTTGTGACCCTTTGGACTGTAGCCCACCAGGCTCCTCTGTCCATGGGATTTCCCAAGCAAGAATACTGGAATGCATTGCCATTTCCTTCTCCAAAATATATATAAGATTTAAGGAAAAATAGCTGCTGCAGTTGTGGAGGCTGGCAAGTCCAAAACTGTTGGGAAGGCCAGCAGGCTGAAACTCAAGCATAACTTGTATGTTACAGCCTTGAGGCAAAATTCTTCTTTCTCTGGAAAACCTCAGTTTGCACTATGATAGCCTTCAATGATTGGATCACACTGGCTAGATTATCGAGGATAAGCTTCTTGATAAAGGAGGAGATATTAAAGTCAACTGACTGTAAATGTTAATCATATCTGCAAAATACCTTCACAGCAACACCTGCTTCAATGTTTGACCAAACTGGGCCCTGTAGCCTGGTCAGGTTGACACATAAAGTTAACCATCTCAGTCAGTGACCCCGAGATGAAGACCCTATTCTTACACTGAAATAAAGCATGTCAGAGGTCTACCTGTCAATGATCATAACCTTCATTGAATAGGCTGGATACTATCTACTCAAATCATTTCCAATATTGCACTGCTCTATGAAAATATTCATAAACTGGACACCTCAGAATAGATTAAATCCCCCTGTATTTTCACTGATGATTTTTCACTGAGAATCCAATATAGGTTGGCTTCAAAGCATCAAATAAAATCCTTTTTTATCATTATAAGAACTAAACAGCCTGGTTGTATAAAAATTAAATGGTCTATAAAATACAGATATGAAACTTAAAGAAATCCTTCCTATTGTTTCAATTAGAGGAAACTACGATATGTAGATATATATGGAAGGAGAGAGAGTGGAATAAAACACATTTTTCATGAAAAGATAAAGTGTGCACGAAGGTTTAAGGTACTAAACTTTACATAGTTATTGATTTATTTGTTAACTAGAGCCAACTCTGACCAAAGACGAGTTATACAATTCTCTGGCACAGTTCTGAAATCAACCTAGTGGAAGGAAGAGACTAACAAATGCTTAAAAAGTATAAAATATTGGTGGGCAAGTTTGAGGTTTGGTCATTTTTATTCAGTTGAAGGCTCCCAGTGAAAGGATTAGCCCATCCATTGTAACTGTGTGCAACCAACCAGAAGCCTAAACCTAAATTATACAGGTATGGACTTCCCTGGTGATCTAGTGGTTAAGACTTCACCTTCCAATGCAGGGGGTACGGGTTCGATCTCTGGTCAGGGAGCATAGATTCCACATGCCTCAGGGCCAAAAAACCCAAACATTAAAAAAAATATAAACTCAATAAAGCCTTTAAAAATGGTCCAAATCTTTAAAAGTAAATAAATTATACAGGTAAGAGAGAAGTATACTTGGGTTAAATAGCCAGCCCAGAAGCTTTCAAAATTTGCAAGTGCTAAACAAAAAATGTCCCTAACGCATCAAAGTGTGTGTTAGTCCCTGAGTCGTGTCCAACTCTTTGTGACCTTGTGGACTGTAGCCTGCCAAGAATTCCTTCGTCCATGGGATTCTCCAAGCAAGAATACTGGAGTGGGTTGCCATTTCCTTCTCCAGGGGATTTCCTGACCCAGGGATAGAAACTGGGTCTCCTATATTGCAGGTGGATTCTTTACCATCTGAGCCACCAGGGAAACCCAATGCATCAATAATCACTTAAAAAAAAAAAGATATGAAGTACTTCCATGTAGATATTACTAGCAACCCAGTTTGTTTTTTGATAAACACAGTTTCTTTTTGTCTTGCCTAACCTAGGGCCATCAAGATTTCAGGGGGTTCTTATATAGAAATAAATAAATAACATCTCAGAAGGATGGATGAGTTGATAAGGACACTCAAGGCATCCCGAAACCTCATCTCTAAAATCTTTTACATTACACATCCGTGTTCTAAGCCCTCACTTTAAAACTCATGTAAACTTCAGACAGGCTACTGAGGAAGGATTACAATGCCAAATGAGACTTGGCAAACCTCCTAAAATATCACAAACACACCATTCTGCCTTTTTATCATAAGGCAAAATAGCTACACTTCCATTGTTAAAGGTACTAAAATGTTGGATGTATTAAAAAAAAAAATGCTGTTCCAAATACATGCAATAGTGCAGAAAGAAATCAACCTCATAATAAAAATCTCTTCTCCCTCTCAAATTTTTTTCTTGCTGGAGATAGTATTACCTGGGCTCCATAGGCACAGAGGATGAGACTCACCCTGAACCCCTGAAACAAGAGGCACCCATGTCTCCCTAAAGCTCAAAGCCAGGCTGCATCCAGTTCAGTATAAAAAGACTTTGTCCTTACTTTTTACAAAACAAAAGAGGGCGGTTTACATAACCAAAGCTGTTTGCTTTAAAAATAACTGCAATACTGAAAACTGTTCCATGAATTGTTTTCAGGTAGGTTCATCAGTCCCCACTCCAGTACTCTTGCCGGGAAAATCCCATGGATGGAGGAGCCTGGTAGGCTGCAGTCCACGGGGTCGCACAGAGTCGGACACGACTGAAGCAACTTAGCAGCAGCAGGTACATCAGTAATAGAAAACCATGTGCTCTGTACAAGAAAAAGTCATCATACCCTTCAGAGCAGTGTGAACTCAACTTCACAGGTGTCCAAGAGCCATACGCCGAGTCCTATTTCTGAACCAGCAGCCAGATTTAGAATAGCCCTTTTCTCTTTCCTCCTGACATTCTATGCTCCTCTTCTTCCAAAACCTTCTTGAATGACTCCTTAATCGCCTTCACAACGACATGAGGTTCTAATCATGCGTATGGTTTAGACCTGTGTTGTACAAAATTGGTGGATGATGGAGACTCTTTTTTTTTCCCTCCATGCTCAGACCAGCAGGCAAATGTAAATAAACAAGATGACATTCTCAAAGCTAACTACTTCAGATACAGTTGGACTACCAAGAAATTCAATTAGAAATGCCAAACTAGTGTTCTTTCCCATGAGGCTTCATTGGATTATAAGACTATGGCATTTGTCCTCTCGTAGGTCTCCTGAACTAAAAATAGCTTCATTGCCCTTTTCTCTATTTTCATGCTTTCTTTCCACTGTACTGCTATTTCTTCAACTTGTATTTTACTTTCTGATTCTCAGCCTGGGACTTAACACAAAGTCTCTGGACAAAGCATGTAGATGTACCTTGCTATATACCAACAAGAGCATCTTCACAGAGATGGTAGATGGTAGGAAGCCACTGTTGCAAGGTAAATTAATGGGTTTGTTCTAGAGTTAAGCATATTATAAATAATGTCACTTTCAATATTAATTTTTTTCACTGAAGAATGATACAAATTTTAATAAAGGATGGCAAAAAGCTTATTTGTTCAATTACCACAGTATCCACTGTATATATAAAGACAATCAGTTCAGTTCAGTTGCTCAGTCGTGTCTGACCCTTTGCGACCCCATGAATCGCAGCATGCCAGGCCTCCTTGTCCATCACCAACTCCCGGAGTTCACTCAGACTCACATCCATTGAGTCAGTGACGACATCCAGCCATCTCATCCTCTGTCATCCCCTTCTCCTCCTGCCCCCAATCCCTCCCAGCATCAGAGTCTTTTCCAATGAGTCAACTCTTTGCATGAGGTGGCCAAAGTACTGGAGTTTCAGCTTTAGCATCATTCCTTCCAAAGAAATCCCAGGGCTGATCTCCTTGCAGTCCAAGGGACCCTCAAGAGTCTTCTCCAACACCACAGTTCAAAAGCATCAATTCTTTGGCGCTCAGCCTTCTTCACAGTCCAACTCTCATATCCATACATGACCACAGGAAAAACCATAGCCTTGACTAGACGGACCTTAGTTGACAAAGTAATGTCTCTGCTTTTGAATATGCTATCTAGGTTGGTCATAACTTTTCTTCCAAGGAGTAAGCGTCTTTTAATTTCAGGGCTATAATCACCATCTGCAGTGATTTTGGAGCCCCCCAAAATAAAGTCTGACACTGTTTCCCCATCTATTTCCCATGAAGTGATAAACTGAAGAAAGTAGGGAAAACCGCTAGACCATTCAGGTATGACCTAAATCAAATCCCTTATGATTATACAGTGGAAGTGAAAAATAGATTTAAGGGCCTAGAGCTGATAGATAAGAGTGCCTGATGAACTATGGAATGAGGTTCCTGACATTGTATAGGAGACAGGGATCAAGACCATCCCCATGGAAAAGAAATGCAAAAAAGCAAAATGGCTGTCTGGGGAGGCCTTACAAATAGCTGTGAAAAGAGAAGTGGAAAGCAAAGGAGAAAAGGAAAGATACAAGCACCTGAATACAGAGTTCCAAAGAACTCTGTATTTCNGACCCCCTGGAGGAAGTGACATTTTAAGATTTACTAAGATATAAAAATCTAAATTACAAAGTGAAGGAGACAGTGTTTTCTTAGGGAAAATGTCTCTGCACGTGTGCATGTCTCACTCTCTCAAAGACACACACTCACACACACAACCAGAGTTGGCCTTGTAAATGGAGCCTCTGCAATTTAAGAAAGTCTCTTATAAAATTCAATAGGAGACTGAAAAATAAGACAGCTTACTGATATTTTCTCTTTCATGTCTGTACTTTGAAGAAATACAAACTTTCTTATGGAAGTTAGCAGAAGGCAAGCTGTATATGCTTCCTCTATTTACCTCGTAGCGAAAGTCGCTTAGTCGTGCCTGACTCTTTACAACCCATGGACTATACATACGGTCCATGGACTTCACCAGGCCAGAATACTAGAGTGCTTAGTTGTTCCTTTCTCTAGATGATCTTCCCATCCCAGAGATTGAATCCAGGTCTCCCACATTGCAGGCAGATTCTTTACCATCTGAGCTACCAAGGAAGCCCAAGAATACTGGAATGGGTAAGGCTATCCCTTCTCCAAAGGATCTTCCCAACCCAGGAATCAAACTGGGGTCTGCTGCATTGCAGGTGGATTCTTTACCAGCTGAGCTAACACATTCAATGAAGTGATGGTGACTTCTTAAGGATTTACAAACCTGGCAAGTCCATCTTTGCGGTTTGAAAAGAATGGAAGTCCACCTTTCATGTAAAGTGCAATAATCCTATAGCAATCACACTTTAAGAACATTTAGAACTACGTTAATAAAAACACATTTGAATACCATAAAAAGGAAACAAAAATAAGCCAAGATGGGCTGGCACAGCTGTCCGACTCAATTACAACACAATCCATGAATTTCACAGGCCAATGTGTCACAATCTTCTGCTGGGAGGTTGTGTGCAACACTGTGACAGCTGAAGGGCACCCATGTGCCTTGATGATGCTTCCCATACCTGGGACAAGCCAATGGCCCTGTGATCACAGCTGCTGTCAAGCCTGAATCAGCACTATATTCGAATCTCTTATTATGGAGACTTCACAATTAGAAAATTTGCTTAAGGGAGAGCTTTAGCATGCCAGGGTCCACAGTGTCACAGTGATGCAGTACTAATCCTTAATAGTCATGACCACGGTAATTATAACACTTCATGCCTATGCTGTGTCAGACACTGATCTGTATGTTTGATGTGCATTAACTCATTCAATCCTCATTCTATGAAGCTGGTATCAATTTCTGTGTTTTAAAAAGGAAGAAATAGAGGAATGGTCAAATCCCTCAGCTTGTGGGGGTGGGGAGTAGAGCTGAGACTGCAACCCAGGCAGCCAGACCCCAGAGTCCTAGCATAAAGTAATTTGTTGTCGTTTAGTCACTAAATCGTGTCCAATTCTTTTGCAACCGCATGGACTGCAGACCACCAGGCTCCTTTCTCCATGAGATCTTCCAGGCAAGAATACTGGAGTGGGTAGTCATTTCCTTCTCCAGGGGATCTTCTCAACCCAGGGATCGAACCTGTCTCTCATATATTGGCAGGAAGATTCTGTACCACTGAGCCACCTGGGAAGCCCCAGCACAAAGTAATAATTTAGCATTATCCCTAAATAATTAGGCAGTCAATTCTGAGAGTAAGACTATATGTCTTTCCACGTGTTCAATTTCAGTATAATCTTGAGAATCATCTTGAGGAAAAACAACAACAACAAAAAAGATACTCTTCTTCAGGGATCACTGCCATTGTATCTCCCCTACTGTCCTTTCTGTTTTGGCCTTGGATTTTACAGTTAAGCAGACACCAGCTACAAGGAGCAGAAAAGAGGAGACCGGTTCTGCCAGCGGAGTAGGCCTGGCAACCCACTCCAGTACACTTGCCTGGAAAATCCCATGGACGGAGGAGCCTGGAAGGCTGCAGTCCATGGGGTCACAAAGGGTCGGACACAGCTGAGCCACTTTACTTTCACTTTTCACTTTCATGCATTGGAGAAGGAAATGGCAACCCACTCCAGTGTTCTTGCCTGGAGAATCCCAGGGACAGGGGAACCTGGTGGGCTGCCGTCTATGGGGTCGCACAGAGTCGGATATGACTGAAGCAGCTTAGCAGCAGTAGAGGGCTTACCTCTGCCAAAGGTAAGCCCTCTCGGAAAGGGCTTCCAATCACAATGGATGGCACCATAGAGCCTTGCAAGCACACACAACTGCAACTCAGAAGTGTCTCTAGAGGTTCGGACACAACAAAACCAGAGAGAGTTATGTGAAGTGAGGTTCAAAGACACAGATGTGAATAATACTATTGAGAAAAATTGCAAAATGAAAAGAGCAGAGCCTACCAGACCAAGCCTTTGGTAAAATATCATGGAATGAGGAGAAAGAAGAGGTGAAGGAAAGATCAGCCCAGAGGGCACTGGCATCAGGTCAGGTATGAGATGGAAGGGGAGAGCATCAAGGCTAAGGTCATCCTTGTGCCACTTATTTATAGATGGAAGAAACAAGGGCTGGTCTCCAGCCAGGCACCTGGTGATTAGAGTTCATGGGTCACCAGGAAGATCTCTGGGACAAGTATATAATTGTCTACAAAAAGAACCCTTTAGTTATCTAACCGAAACTGAACTTTACTTTGAGGAGGAAGAGGAAGGCAGTGTAGCAACTGAGCAAAGTAGACAAAAAGAAAGCTAATTACCTAACATTGTGTCTACCTGAACATATTCAGATAATAAAGTGCATAAATATGTCCCAGAATATGTGTGTAGATATACTTGGCTATTCAAGTGGACTCATACCCATATTTACTTCTCTTTCCTTGAAAAGAAAATGGGCTAAAATAAGAGAGTTAGGTCAATAGTGTGAGGGCAGTAGCTGTTACAATTTTCCAGGTGGTTTTCATAAGATACACTCAACACCTCCAAATTAAACCTAAGGTCAACTGGAAGAGCATTAAGTAGAAATGGATCTAAAGTAGTTCTCAATCTTGATTGCATACTGGAACCACCTGGGGAATCTTTAAAAAAAAATACTGCCACCTGCCTCCTACCCCTAGAGATACTCAGATAATTGCCTAGGGTGCAGCGTGAGTATCGAGTATTTAAAAGGTCCCCAGGTGATAGCCAGCTGAGACTACCCAACTGAGAACCAATGATCTGAACCAACGACCCTCCAGCACATGACCTCAATAATTGGTTCAACAACATGACCTTGTGGCAAGGACTGAGCTATATTTAAATAAACCCAGCAGGGCTGTGGGGTGTACTACCTTAGAGCATCTACTGCGAAAATAAACTAACCCAGCAGGAATGACGGAAGCAGGCAACCAGGCCCTGTTTGATATGTTTGCCACACTAAAGAGGTCAGGAGCTTCTGGGAAACAGAGGCCTGCCTGGATTAAAACCTTGAAAAGCAGTCAGCTGTTTTCACTACAGCCAATTACTATGCACATTACTGCCCACTCAAACAGGCCTTGTGTTGGGTTGTGGGAAAACTAAAAGAAAAGGGGGTTCCTTCTAGAACTGCACCTTGGAATTTCAACTTTTCCTAGACTATAACAATGGTGTCAGGGATATAGGTTGTACATGTGGAAAGTTATGCCATAGTAGAAGATATTTCTGTATACCACAAAGCCAGTTCTAAAAGGGAGATTTTTAGAGCATTAAAAAAGTCACAGAAGAAATTAAGACATCCCAAATCTCAATACTCTAAACTGAAATATCAGTTTTACTAAATACGGTTGCAAAGCCCAGTTCATAGATACCAAATGCATTTCACTCAGCTTCCTTTCTGCTTCATTTTGCATCCTTCATTCATCTGCAGCAACATGGACACAACTAGAGATGATCACACTAAGTAAGTCAAAAAGAGACAAATAACATCATATGTGGAATCTACAATATGCCACAAATGAACCTATCTACAAAATAGAAAAGACTCACAGACAGTACAGACTTGTGGCTGCCAAGGGGTTGGGGGTGGGAAGGATGAACTGGGGGTTAGGGTTAGTAGATGCAAGCTATTACATATAGAATGGAATGGATAGACAACAAGGTCTACTATATGGCACAGGGAACTACATTCAATATTCTGGGATAAACCATAATGGGAAGTATAAAAAACAATGTATATGTGTGTATAACTGAGTCACTTTGCTGTACGGTAGGAATTAGAACACTGTAAATCAACTATATTTCATTAAAAATTTAAAAAACTGGTTTTTCTAGAAAAGAATAAGCCTGAACACCGTACACATTTAGCTAATAGAACCTTAGACCATGCTCAGTGATTAAAGGTCCAAACACATTATCAAGACTTTTTACAAAGCTCTACAAGTACACTGCAGTAACTGAGAACTGATACTGAATTGGCCAATATAAATTCTGCCAACAAAGAAAACAAGTTCTAGTAATACTTCCAACTTTCTTACTGCAAAAAGAAAAAGAAAAAAAATGTTCCAAATTCTGGAAAGCCGTATTTCAAGGGATTGGAAGACAGACACCAAGCAGGAGAACTCAGACTAGCATGGGATGTGCTGTATGACAACACTCCCGTTCATCATCAGCTTCAGCATGGAGACTCCACAAGAAATAAATACTATGGAAAAAAAGAAGCCAATGATATCTGAGCCAAATACATCCTCATTACACCCTGGGCTCTGAGAGCACCTCCACAGGCTTTCCTGGTTCAAGTGAACATCATGTAGTATCCCGAAGGGCACCAATTTACTTTGAGTAACTTTGACTACATTGCTTTACTCAGAGAACTTGGTGCAATGTCTAAAAACCAAAACTAAACGTAACAACAAGTATTGACAAGGATGCAGAGCAAGTAAGACTCATATACACTGCTTGTAGGAATGCAAGACTGCACAGCCACTACAGAGAAAAGTTCATTGGTTTCTTATAAACATGTAGTTACTTGAGTCGACAATTCCACTCCCAGATATTTCCCTTACATAAATAAGAAAACCTTGTACCTAAGTGTTTGCAGCAACATTTATACCACCAAAGCCTGGAAATATCCAATGTTTCTCAATGGGTGGATGGATTAACCTGTGGGACTTCCTTTGAATCTCAAATGCATTACGTTAAGTGAAAAAAATTCAGACTCAGAAGTCTGTGTGTAGGATGCCACTTTTATGACATTCTGGAAGAGGCACAGCTAGGATGGTGAGCAGAACAGTGGTTGCCAGGCATTAAGGATAGGAGAGCTGGATCACAGAGAAGCCACAAGAGGGAATTTTCTGGGGTGAGAGAACTCTTCTGGATCATTACCATAGAGGTAGTTACATGACTATACATTCGACAAAACTCAATGAATCACACACACACCCCCAAACAGTAAGCTGTGTGCATATTCAAAAGTTTTAATAAGAAAAATGTCAAGGATTTTACACTTTTTCTTTTCACCAGTGTATTTTATGGAGAGTCTTTTAAATTGGCTATCTTTACTTTTCAACTGCTAGTCTATTAATCACATAATCTGCTACATCCCCTGCTCTGAAATGCCCCTACTCGGGGGTGGTCAGAGCCAGGAACAGCGCCAAGTGCTCTCTTTTCTTCTCAGTGTCTGAATCCTTGACCGGCTCATCCCCCTCCCTTGGCTGGCTCAGCACTGCTCAGTTACGCTTCTCCTGCTTTCTGGCTTTCTACCTCCTGTCCTTGAAGTTTTCCTTGCAGAACCCTCCTCATTTTCAAGGCCTCCATTCCATTCCCCTTATGGAATGAATCTGCCCAGAGTCCCAACCTTCATTTTCTCCTTATTCCCACCCTTCCAGGTGTCCATTAAACATTTTACTTGTATCTCTCCCTTGCAGATCAAACCTCTGTGTTTAAAGCAAAGGTTTGTCTAGTTCTCCCACCAAAACCTGGTCCTCCTCATGACTATATTCCTGCCACCCTTCAACAAATGAACCCAACTCAAACCTGGAGTATAAATTTAAATGCCAATGTTTTACCTGCATCCTTGGACACATGCCTCTACAGAATCTTGAATTAAATCATTCTCTTCCCACTTTCACTGCCATGCCATAGTGCCAGCCCAATGCCTGCCCAGGAGGTTCCTTCAGCAACTTCAAAGCTGGTCTGTACGTCACCACATGTGTCCTTAAGTCCCTCCCCTAGTCTACAACACTACTTCAAAATGAGGATCCCGTGGGTAGAATACCAATTCCCCTCCTGATCGCCAGAGATTTGGCTGATCTGCGTGACTACATGTATGTTCCTCATAAACTCCCTCCTCTCCTTGCCCCTGATACCCTTCCCAAAGCAGCAAAATTCAATCAAGGGAACGGCTTTCCTTGATGAAGTGACCATACACTTCCAAAATGCACAGCTGAGCACTTGTGCCAGACCTTGCTAATCAAGCTTTCAAGATCCACAGGTACAGAATTACCTAATTTATAGCACTTTATCAAGATATGTTATCCTTAGGAGTCATCAACAGTTTCTCACTGCCTGCAGAATCATGGACTAACCTCTGAGCTTGATCACTCAACAATACGGCCTCAACGTGCCTTCATTCCTAAGCCGTCTTCTAGATTCTTTCACGCTGAACTTCACACGACTCACTAGGACCCAAATTTTGCTCTTTTCCACATCTGCGCCTGTATTTTTCTCTCCTGCCTCCATTCAACTTTATATGCCACTTACCGATTTTAAAAGTTTAAGTTAATTACTACACCCAGTACATCCTCCCTGATGAAAGGCCACAGCTTAGAAATAATTCTTTCTTCACAGAACTCCTCCTAACCCTGTAATTATTTGCTTGTGGGTTTTGTTTTTCTTTTGAAATCTAAGGCTCATGTCTTTATCAGCCTTTCAGCCACCATTATGTTTTTGAGAAGGTACATATTTCTTGGTTGAATTATTCTAAACCTTAATATTTTCAATTCATATTAATAGACTTGAGTTTTAAAAAAATAGCCCCAGGGACTCCCCTGGGGGGCGCAATGGATAAGAATGCACCTGCAGGGGACATGAGTTCGATCCCTGGTCCGGGAAGATGCCACATGCCACGGAGCAACTAAACTTGTGTGCCACAACGACTGAAGCCTGCATGGCCTAGGGTCCGCAAGTCACAACTACTGAGGCCCATGCAGCCTGGAGCCTGTGCTCCACAACGAGAGAAGCCACCCCAGTGAGAAGCCAGTGGCACCACAACTACAGAGTGGCCGACATGCAACAATAAAGACTCAAAACAGCCAAAAATAAACACTTTTCAAATGATTATTTTTCATGCCCCAGGAGACGAAGATGTTAGAATTCTTTTTTACAGCACGTGCCAGTGTAAATTAGTGATTCACACACATGCCTAACTAACACATCAATTAAATGCAGGCTCCTGAGCCTATAGGCCTAGTCTAATACTTCCCTTCTGCTTAGCAAGATGTAAAGGTAAGAATTAGCTAAAATATAACAGGGGAAAAGTTATCATCTATTCACCTGAATGAGGCATTACTAGCTCTAGGATGTGAATTTCAAAATGGATGAGTTTAATGCCATCTGAACCCCACCTAACAATTTTTATTTGTAGACCCTGAAATCTAAGATCTTAAATACCACTTTATAATTTGGAAAAAAACACAGTGAAGAGTGAACAAGATCACACAAAAGGTCAATGGTCTTCCACAGTGCTGCCTGCTAAAGAGAGAAAAAGCCCAATTCCAGGTTCTAAGTCATTTCCCCCAAAGGAGCGTCAACAGATTTCACAGGTCATCGGTATTAACTTATTCCCAGTGTATGAAAGTGTGCTCTCATGGATTAGTCAAGAGCAGCTCTAGATTTGGTTTTAATTCAATAGGCCTTTTTAAAGGAAGTTATTAAATTGACAAATTAGCTCTGCACACTACTTTCACAGTTCTTGAGCACTAGTATAAAATTAAATACACAAAGCCTGGGCAGAGGCAATTTCGTGAATTTCAATCTGTTACACAAAATAATAACCTGAAGTGACTTGACAACCTTTAGTGGTGAAACTGAAAACTTGTTTCCAAGTCAATTATTTTGCTCGCTTCTTGCCTACCTTTGGTGGAAAGAATGGTTCGTTTTAAAGAAAAAATAAAAAATTCATCATAAAGAATGTGACTTGATTACTTTTGAGTAGAAAATAAATGTATGCTGACAGAAATACAGTTCTGAATGCTGAAAGAAATACGATTTTTATATTCTACTTTACAATATTCTTAAAAAATGTCTCATTTTATGGGTGGTATACTGCCAGTTTCAACCCATCTTTGATACACACACACATACATATGTATATAATAATGAACACATTACAGGTGTTACTTTTATAATCATCTGAGATTCTAATCTAAATTGCCCTAAAGTTGGACCACAGTCTTTTCAGGGACAGAAAAACTAAGACATTTAAGAATGGGCTCTACCTCCTAATAAACTAAGTCACTCAGTCATGTCCAAATCTTTGCAACCCCATGGACTGTATAGCCCGCCAGGCTCTTCTGTCCATGGAATTCTTCAGGCAAGAATTCTGGAGTGGGTTGCCATGCCCTCCTCTAGAGGATCTTCCCAACCCAGGAATCAAACCCAGGTCTCCTGCATTGCAGGTGGATTCCTCATCATCGGAGCCACCAGGGAAGCCCAATAACCTAATAACCTGATCTAAAAGGGAATAAAATGAATCCTTCAACAAATGTTGCCATTTAAGGTGGCAATGTTCTCCTCTTGACGGTAATAAAAGACAGAAATCCCCACCCCATCCCCCAAAACCCACCTCAATATAATCCTGTAATTATAAAAAAACAAAACCAAAAACACTTGCAGCATTTGTATGTTAATATTAAATACATCCATAAGACAAAAAGTACTAAAGTCTAATATTCAGATATAGGTCACATATTTTAAATATATGAAAAACCCCCTAAGTTGTTACAATCCTCAAACAACTGCCACCCAGATTTACACATATATATATTTTCACCTTTCTTCTTCCTTTGGCACCTAATCACACAGGTCTTCTGACCATGAAAAGCCATAACAGTAATCCAGGGCTAGAAAAATAGGAAAAAGATGTGAGCCAGAAATAAGCTTTAAACTATGGTGGTTTAGTCATTAAGTCATATCCAACTCTTGTGATCCCATGAACCGTAAGTAGGCTGCCAGGCTCCTCTGTCCATGGGATTCTCCAGGCAAGAATACTGGAGTGGGTAGCCATTTCTTTCTCTGGGGGGATCTTCCCAGCCCAAGGATCAAACCCTGGTCTCCTGCATTGCAGGCAGATTCTTTGCCAACTAAACTACAGTTATTCGTAAATTTGTCCTTTGGAAACTGAAGTTTCCAGGCAGAGATGTGGAAGAATTGTTTTCTATGAAGGAGATGGTAGCCAGTTAAACTGCCCTTTTCATAAAGAAAATATTTCACTGACAGCCACATGGTTGATTTGTATGTTAATTGTTAGAAGCATGACCAGTTCCTTAGTAAACATGCCTGAGCACTGAATAAAATTAGTTGGTAATTCACTAACATCTGAAAATCTTGTTCATGTGCAATTTCTAGAAAATGCTTATTTATTATTTTTAGCATAAAACGTGAACAATTTTGCTTCAGAAGCAGTTTTGTTGTTTTTTCCTTTGTGCGGATTAGGCACCAAACCGTTTATATTCTTAATGAGGCTACTGCCCTCCTGTTGCATTAACCCTCAGAACCCAGTTTATCAAGTTCCCTAAAGCATTTACAAAGGCACGTCCTCTTAGCCACCCCTTCCCCACCCCAAACCAAAATAATGACCTGCCAATCTTTCAAACACAGTAAGACAAAATAAACCACCCTTCAGGAAGTAGCGTGACTTCAAAGTAAACAAGTTCGATTCGTTGTCTTAATCTCAGGTATTTTGTCTGGAGGGATTAAGTCTTCAGACTTTAGGTGCCCCAACTCTACGTAGCTGAAAAGATCCATCATTTGCAAATACGGTTACAGCTTTCCCGGACCTTTCGCATTAATATTCTAAGTCAATACCTCTCTTTTGAGGGTGGAGGGAGTCTCACATTGAGGTAACAATTGTTTCCGATTATGCGTAAGCAGAAAACTCAACTGGGGAGCCTGCAATTGGCACGGCTTTTTTAAAATAAGAAACTGCCTCACCGCCCCCAAGTGTAGAAAGGTACCAGAAAGTTTACTGGCCAAGAATAGAAGAGGGGACTAGAAAAGAGAGGTGGATCTGCAAGAAAAAAAAATGATCTCGAGGGGGGCAAATCGAGGGGGGCGGGGGAGACAATGCTCTCAGGGATGTGAGCTCCTGCCCCCAACCGCGGCTTGGAAGTGGAGGGAGGGGGGTTCCTCAGTACAGCGTTCGGAGGGGCCGAGACAATTTCCCACCTGTGGTTGGCGCACTAACTGAAAACATGAACTCCTGAAGATCCTTTCAAGTTTGTGAATCTGAGACCCCCCACCAGCACCCGCAGGCCCCCACCATCCCGAAAGCAGCCCCCTGCTTCCCGACCGCCCGATCCCAGTCTTCTCGCGACCAACGTCGTAACTGCGGACCCCAGGACAATCGCTCCGGAGCGCTGGGCTGAGTCCCCCGCGTCGGGCGACACCGGCACCCGCTGCGCCAGTTAAAGCGAGGTTTGCGCAGAAAAGGATAATCCTGCGAGCCGCACCTGGACAAGGATTTTCCGGCTGGTGGTTTGGTTGGGGGAACAGGATTTCCCCATTCAACCGAATTGGACCCAGCCTGGCAGGTGGGAGAGGAGGACCGGCGTCTCCTCATTTCCTCCTCCCGCCCGCGCTCCCTGGCGCGCTTCCACCTGTTGGGGGAAGTCGAGCTGGAGCGCCGAAAGGGGCGGCCCTGGCTGCGGCCGGGCGCCAGCGAACTTGGGCGCCGGAGCCGCGCGATGGACGCGCGGCGGCGGAGGGCGGAGGGCCAGCGCGCTCCGAGCCGGCCGTTCCGGGCCGCGGCCGGGCGGGGGCGGGGAGCGCCGGCCCCACGCGAGCCCCGCAGTCCCGCCGGCCGCCCTCCCGCCCGCTCCCGCCCGACCCCCACCTGCCCCCGCAGCTCAGTCACCTGTTTCGCTCTGCGCGACACCATCGCCGCCCGTGTGGCTGTCGCCGCCCGCTCCCAGGTCCGCCATGGTGCTCCGATGACGCGCCCGGGGAGCCGCTCCGCCCTCTTCCTCGGCTTGGCTCCCGCCGGCCCCCCGCCTCCCGGCCCGCTGCCCAGACAGGTGAGCGCCGTCAGGGGAGGGCGGAGGAAGGAGGGCGCGAGCGCTCGCGAGCCCGCGGCGGCCTGCGCCCGGCGCGCCCCCTCGTGGGCAGGTACGGCGTGGCAGCCGCGCCAGCGGACGCGGCTGGGTTTCCGCAACCAGAGCAGCGGGCGGAGTCAGGCAACCTGGGCTGCGAGCTTCTGGGCCCGGCTGCCCCACTCCTCGAGGCCTGCAGGGGGTTCGGGGACGCTTGGTGGCGCTAGGAACTGGGACGCTCTGAGGATCCGTCTAAGTGAGGCTAGACCATCCGGAAGGTTCTATCCCTCTCTGAGCTCCGAGGCAGCCTGATCAATGTTAGACTCGCCAGGGCTGGGGTTCGTGGTGACAGCCGCCGAAGACTATGATGCCACGTGGAAAGCCGGACTACACGGGCTGGATTCGACTCAGCGGTCGGTCCAGTCTTCATCTGCGTTTTAGCACATCACTGCCGACGACCTGTCTTTTCACAGGCTTCTGTATCTGATGTTCCTCAGGGCACACACTTTGTGCCCAGTGATGTAGCTTTTCTTATTCTTGACTTCCGACTAGCAGTTTACCTTGTGACTCGTGGCTGGCTCCGGAAGACCAGGGGGAAAAGCAGTAGGCAACAATTTCTTTCTTTTTTAAGAAACAGATTATTAGCTGCAGAGACATCAATTTCTGCTCTAACAAGCAAATAAAAGTTAAGCAACAAAGGCTGAGAAAAAAGAAAAAGGAGCTTGTTTAAATGGAAACGTAAAGGAACAAAATGGAGCAGAGATCAGTTCTGCCTAGTTACACAGAGAGGCAGTCCCACAGCCTCGGTTGGCTTGAACACGAGTCACAAGCTCCCAAGTTTAAAATCCTCTCAAGGACTTCAGCAGAATCTAGGGGAGCCCAAGCGTATCTGAGAACAGGGTTTGGATTTCTTGGTAGGGTGACAACTCTCACCATCCTTGCGAGCACATCCTGCCACTCTGAGCCCAGGAATGGACTGGTTTTATTTGGTTTACTGGGTCATTGGCTGATTAGGTAGAGGTTTTCATTAAGGGACACGTGCTGCGGTTTGTAGTTATGGAGTTCCCCTGGGTGCCATTTCTATAGTAGACTAGGCAAACTGATCATTTAGCAGTGTGACTTCCTAAATCACATTCAGATCACTCTTGGCGCCCTTCTAATCAATGAAAATAAAGCATCAGGTGGATGGAGGTAGTTTTAGACCTCAGCTTGGGTCCAACCAAAGTTACTTTTTAATAAATTAAGTCACCAGGGTTTAAGACACTTTTCTTTGAACATCAGAAAGACTCTGAATTCTCTGAAAGAAAAAGAATCAAAATCCTCCTTAGGAAAAGGAGGCCATTTGTTTTCAATCTTCTTCTATACTATTTACTTAAGTGAACCAATGAGTTCTTTGACTTCCTCCCCTCCCGAAAGTGAAGACTTATTGGTGTGTTTATTTGTATGTGTGTTTGGCTTTTGTTTCTGTCTGTGCTCATTCCTTCTCCCATTCTTTTGATAACTTACCTTTTAGTTTGTCACAAGTTACACAAAAATAAATGCAACAAGAAACACACCAAAATGCTGCACTTAGGCCCTGTACAGACTCTGTATTCCAGACCCCATGCAGTGTCTGTAACAGTGGACTGGTGAGTGGCTGTGGGAAGGATGACATCTGTTAAATGTCGCCCCACCACGTTGTATTTCATGTTGCACTTTACTGAGAACACGGAAGCCATCTGTCCTGAGCGCCCACATCCAACTCAAAACCTTGCCGAATCATCATGACTCCCTTTTCCAGAGGAGGAGCTGGATGTCCTCAGGCCACTCACTCCCCCTCCTGTCTCCTCTGAAACCTCTTCTCTCCCTTATCCCTACTCCCCAAACTCCTCCCCATTCAAGGGGCTCTACCCCAACAAATACATTCAGGACTCTCTGATGCTGAAAATTTCATCCTTTGACTTCCCACCCTGCCAAATCTCGTCATATATTTTGTTCACCGAAGGGGATGAATATGTGGACCTTGTGCCGCCTTCAGCTTATCATCTTTGTTTACCAACTGTGGTCTTTCTTACCTGTCTGTAAAATCTTTCTTGGTCACAAAATCAAATTCCATTATTTTGATCTGTATTCGCCTAGACTTTCTGCAGCACTTGAGCCTGATTGTTTTCCTCTTGGGTTACCCCACTGGCCTGATGTTTCTCACTCCTCTGTGGTCAGTTCTTTTGTCTGTTTTGTGGACTTAAATTCTTCCTCCTTCTCAACTTGTCCCAAAACCTGCCTCCTCCCCAAATCTTAGGCCATAACCTTTCTATCTCGATTCTATTTCTGACAGCCCTCATCTACTGTTATCTCCATCCAAATGACTCCTAAATCGAGAATCTATACCCTCACTTCAGTCCTGACTTCCACCAATACATCCTCAAAGGTCTCTGGACATTCTAGCATGTTCTCTTTCATGCCCATTCTAGCAGGATGCCCTGACATTAATTCAACAGGTCCCCAGACCAGCACCCCCCCAAACTTGCCTATTTTTGAATTCTCTTACTCACATAGGTTCAACATCTTCATCACTGCCCAAATCAGGGTTCCAAAATTTTGTCAATTCATTGTTTTAATTCCACCCTCTCACTTCGTATCGCTCTGTAGCTTCAATAGACCCTCATTCACATCTTAAACAATTTCTGAATTGCTCTGTCCAATTCCCATTCCCTCTAATTTACCCAACACAACTTTACCAAGTTAATCTAACACACACACCTTGCTCAGAAAACTTAGATTCCCCATTTCTACATAACTAAATACTAACTCCACTTCCCTCCCTGACCATCTCCCAATGACATCCTGAGCTCTCCTATCCCATTTCCACTTTTCAACTCTGTAATTCATATTTCCAGCTAAGTGAGAGTTAAAATGAGTTTAAATTTGTGTATGCTTTAGTGCAATAGGAAAGTTGTTCACTTTCTCTAGAACACCTTGAAAATCTCTTTCTGCATTTTCCTTGGAGCTGTTTGCCAGAATGACTTCTCCAGTCCTAAGTAATTTAATACTTCCTTTCTTCCAAGGCCCAGGTTGAGGTCCACCAATCAGTGAGACTTATTCCACCTGCCCTGGGTCTCTTGGCAATCTGGTCCTCTGAACCACACCATGGTCTTCTGTACTTGTAACTTGTCCAGCCTTTAACATAGACCAGATGTAGTTTGTTGCTGCACATCTGCCTCTTCAATCTGATATGAATGACTTGGTGGCAGGGGCTTCGTCTTCTCTTTCTCTTTAGGTGTTCATAAAGTCTGGAGCCATCAATTATTTGATTTGTTGACAGGCTGCAGATGTCCTCAGTGACACACGTGCCTACATTCTGAATCTGATGGGCTTCGTGTCTATCTCTCCTGCTGCTGCAGCACCTCACACACAGTAGGCCTGCCAGTGGAGTCACAGTTAATTCCTCTTTGCCAAACTGTGTCATGTGATAGCTTGGGAATGAAAGAAACACAATATGCAATAACAGAACTAGGAGAAAGAGGTCAAACTGTGGTTTAAAAGAAACATTGGTTCTATTTTTGAGTCTGCCCCTGGCACCCATGTGAATCTATTTTGTTACAAAATTTTTTCTAGGCTCAGCTCTGGACCTTCACTTTGCTGTAAAGCCTCTCTTGATCCTTTCTGGCAGTTTGATGCAACTATAGCGCTTACCAAATGTACTATTGTTTCTATTGTTAAATTATCTGTTGTTTAGTTGCTAAGTCATGTCTGATTCTTTTGCAACCCCATGACTGTAGCCCGCTAGGCTTCTCTATCCATGGGATTTACCACGAAAGAATACTGGAGCAGGTTGCCATTTCCTTCTCCAGGAGATCTTCCCAACCCAGGAGGTGAACCTGCATCTCCTGCACTGAAGGCAGATTCTTTACCACTGAGCCACCAAGGAAGCCTTAAATTATCTGTAGAGCTTTGTAAAAAGACCTCTGGGCCCTACCCCAAACCAGTAACAACAGTTTCTCTGAGACGGTGGTATCAATATATATTTTTAAGTGTCCAGATCATGTTAACATGAAGCTGGGTTGAGAATCATTGGCCTTGATCAATGCCAAAGGACTTTCAGTGCAAAACTTTCATGGAAATTGAGCTATAATGGAATTGCCTTCTTTTGTGACTAAGGCCCAGAATTCCGAAAAAACCCCAAGGTTGCTAGTCTAGGAATATATTATGAACCATATAGGGATAGAGAAACATTTGCCCATAGATACAGGGTAGGAAATGGCAACCCACTCCAGTATTCTATTCTTGCTGGGATAATCCCATGGACAGAGGAGCCTGTGACCTGCAGTTTATGGGGTCACAAAAGAGTTGGACACGGCTGAGCTATTGAGCACTGCTACTACATAGGGTAGGAGGGAGATCCCAAGGGGAGATTACATCATTAAAGAGTTGGCTCAAGATAGGTAGCTTGATGTTTTATATATATATATATATATATGGTTTTAAAAGAAGCACTTAATCATTACAGGTGGGGATATGAACTGTGGCTTGATAAATAAGTTCTCCTGTCTTTAAGTGTGAGTGAAATGATTTGTGATTTCATTTATACCTCACCTCCTTCGAGACTTCTCCACAGGACACAGGACTGTTCTCAGGATTGGGATGGAAGAAAAAAATGCAGCTGTGTTGTTGCAAGTATCAAATAGGAACATACTGGTGAGAACTTTTTGCATACTCTAATGCAATATGTAAAACATATACTGTATGTTGATTTTCACTTAGAAATAAAGATGACTACCTGTTTTATTAAAGACTGCTCTATATGGATCAAGTCATGATACAAGATCAGCTCTGTTATTTCTATATTGCATAATAAACAAGTTCCTCTGTATTTGAGAAAGTTGTTTATGTCATTCATCCATCTAGGCACTTCAGACTATTCATGTGGGCAGTCTTATAAAATATAATACATATCCAGCTTAATATAAAAACATTTACCTCAAATATGAGAACTAAAATTAAGGAGACAGAAAATGCAGTGTTCCTCAGTGGCGTGCTATTTGCAGACCCCTTGAGATACACAGTAGTCATCCAAGGTACTTGGGGTCTTGAGAAAAAGCCACTGAGTTTCTTTTATTCTGTTTTTCATGTCCTCTCTTACCACTCAGTAGCCCCAAGGAATGACTTGGACATCAAGTTGCTCTTTGAGTACTTGAAGAGAAGACAGATTCTATTGAATGTGGGAGCTGAAGGAACAGTTAGAATTTCAACACAGTAATTATCTAGATTGCCAAAACAAAATAGAAATGCTTTAGAATTTATCAAAACAGTATTTGAGAGTCTTTTTTACTTTGTAGAGTAAATATGACACAAGGGATAGCTTTAGAACAAGCTAACATTACTAGGATTCAGGCAGGTGCAACTGGTACAGTTCAGTAGTACATAAATGACTCCAACGAATGTACTCTAGACCAGAAACTTAAGTTACAAAATAGAGTTAATATTACAATTAATACAGGTAAGTAAAAACCACTGCTCTCAGATTCTGCACACTTTAAAAAAAAAAACCCATAAACTTTATACAATAATCCAAATCACGCACTTCTACTCAGATGATCAGGGTATAATACAAACACACATAAGCCTAAAAAGTTATGGTCACATTTTGGTTTTGTTCCAGTGATACACAATCACATGAAATGTTCTATCTGTTTCGTGTGAAATAAACATTTGGCTGAGTTATTATAGCTGCTGAATTAAAAATATTTCCATAAAAATGTTCAGACCAAAATAATCCCAAACATCACAGTGTTTGGGATTATTTTGAGAGTCCTTATAAAGAGTCCTCATGAATCACAGAACAGAAACAGTTAGGAAATTTCAGTGTATTTCATCTATTCTTTTTTTAACACGAGTAAACAAATACTGGATTTAAAGTGCAGCTTCTTTCTCCTGTCCCTTTGATTCTCCCTCCCCTAGAAGATCAGCTCTATATTCATTTCTAGAATCTCCACGGAAAGTTGGAAACAAACTGAGTGACGGTCAAGCCTGTTTGTCTCGGAAGTCAGTGATGGCTTTCCACAGTGTGCACAGCATCCCGCCCCTGTGTAAAGACACAAGAACATGGTGAAGAGATGGCTTCACTTGAAGCAGCGCCCTTGCAATATGAAAGTGACTTCTTAGTTTTCAGCGGCTCTGATCAGAACATGAAGATCCCAAAGGCTTGTCAGTCCTGATGTATTCTTTTTGTATACATTTTCTCTTCACCCCTCCATGCCTTTCCTCTCCATTCTCACAGACCACCAGAGCCCAAAGCATCATTTTAAGATTTTCAGCACTTTTGAAATGAGTCTTTCTAGAGGTAGATAGGAGTAATAATTATGTCTGTGCTTGGCCTGATGGAAACAACAAATTATTGTAAGAAACTGTGTTCAGATTATACTATGTTATTTGGATGGCAAATCAGCACCTCATCATGGTATTTTTAATAAGTATGATATGATCATGAACCACATTAGAGCATTTGGTTTAAAATATCAGCTTTAAGATATCTGCATGGTCTTAATCTGATATGTTATCAAGAAATTCTTCTGGCTGATTTGCATTTCCTAATATGGACATATTGGTTATTAGTGCTCCCAATAATAGCCTGGTCCAAGCAACTCAGGTTACTCAGAGCAGCTGAGAACTCAAGCACTCTACCCAAGACTGGAGAGCTAGTTAGAGCTAGTTAGCAATCATCTGGGAAGGGACCCAGGCTTCTTGATCTCAGCCCAGTGCTCTTTCCATCATGATGAGACTGAACAGAAAGAAAAGTGGTACCTTAGTCTCAGGCATTTTAAATCATCACGTGTAACATAGTAGAGAACATCCATTAATGAATAATCCTCAGCCAAAAACTGTGGAGAAAGTAAAATACACACAAAAGTAAGATGTCTCATGCAGTTCCATAAGTACAAACTATCCATAATGTAAACATTGCAATAATGAAAAATAAATCTAAAAGGAAATTCACTAAAGACAGAATCTTTCGCAATTATTAGAAAAAGGTTCCCCCTATTACAAAATAATTACAAAGAATTACATCCATACGACTTCTAGGAGCAGAAAGATGGCAAGTGACACAGTAGTACTTCTGATTGGTCTTCTGATGAATAGATGTAAGACTTGCTTGTAATTACATCTGCTGCTTATAAGATAATGTTTGTATTTTAAAGGTTTAGTGCTTTGTAGCTTAATTTTTTCCAGTGGGTAAAACGTGTTGTTTACACTTAATTTCGGAAAACTTTCTGATACTTACTACAAAATCAGAGTCCTGAATTTAAGTGAAGCTTTTAATTTTAAATCTTTCAAAAAGGTCAGTGATTTAGTGTGTCATCAATGACTACTCCTTAATTTTTATCTGAGTCTAAGTTAGAGCGGAAAATATTTTGGAAAATTTGATTGGATCAATTTTTCCCAAAGATGAGAAAATTCTTTTAATTTTTGTAATTTGCTTGCAGATTTCTAAGGAGACTCTTAAATTTTATTAAGCAATCTAATAAATTATCAAGCCAAGAGAAATTTAT
>SJYQ01003766.1:434581-517470 GCA_006410935.1 Redunca redunca
TTTCTGATATATTCAGTAACTAGTCTGTTATATTAAGTAGCAATAAATAGCTGCTGCCCAATGGAATCTAAGAATGTCACACGAGAATTTAACAGTTAAAAAACGAGGGAAAGAATGAGAAGCAGAAGAACTTTTTCCTTTTAGTTCTTGTCTTGATTTTTCCTATTCTTTATTTTCAATTAAACAGCAAAAAATCCTTACGGGTTCTGGACCACAGAGCTTTTGTCTGCCTCACTGTTTCTGTCTTCCACCCCAAGTGGTTTTCCCTTTTTGTCTTTCCCCCATCCCAGAACAGACATACAGTTTATTCCTAAGTATTCCTTTAGACTCCAGCTTGCCAATCATCTTTTCAAAGAACCTTCCCCAACTTCTCCCTCCCTGTCTCCTAATACCTGATAACCTTTCCTTTACAGACTTGACCAGGACATAATTATATTTGTGCATGTGGAATTCTTTGTTTATCATCTGCCTACCCTAGTCCATGAGCCTCAGGAAGGCAGGGCTGGGTCAGTTTCTCACCAGTGTATCCCCCGTGCCTGGCACATAGTAGGCACTCAGCATTAGGAAACAAGTGAAAAAATGTTTGTCTCATGGAATGGTTTCTTTACCCGACTTATAGTGTCTTCATCGGCTCCATTTTCTCTGAGCCAGTCAGTAAGTTCAGAATCTTCAGTGTTTGTGCCAGGAGAACTGGAGTGACTCACAGGAAACCCAGGAATATCTAGAACAGAATTAGGGTGGGGGGATAAGGAGGGACATTCTTAGCTTCGGAGGTCATTTGATAGTCAACATTTACTGATACTTTAACAGACTTTTCTCCATCACAGTACAATTAATAGAAACCATTGAGATTGGCAGTCTACAAGATAATATAAATCAAACTCTTTAAGGCTGCCTAATATACAGAGAGTCACTAACAATAATTATTAATACTTCCACCTTGTGATTTCATATCAATTTTATAGCCTCTTAGAATAAAATGATGCATCAAAATTGTACTGTGTGTTTTTCAGGCAACAAAGATGAGCATAATTAGCAGAGAACCATATAATAATAACCTCTTTTTCCACTAGTTGCAATAATGTGGAAGGACCTTATATCTGAACAAAAAATAATGACTTTTATTTTCCTCTAAATGGGCTAAATAAGATTGCCTAAAGATTATCTTTCATCCCCAATTTCTCACAGAATATATTTCTTTAAAGTTCCAATCTATGACTCAAAAAAAAAAACAACTGAGAATAACTGACAAAACATTTTATTAGTTTAAAGTATATTCAACTTATGACTTGCTACTGCTTTATCTTTATTCTACTTAAGCCTTGTCAAATTATAAAACACTAGAATACATAGAATACAAATGCAAAATGACAAAAATAGTATTATATTATTCTAGTAATTTCACTGTGAAATCCTTAAAAAGAAATAAAGACAAAAAAGTGGAGATCCCTATTTACCTCAATAATATATAATCTCAGGAAAAGATACTTATGAATCATTTTTACTGTACATGTAAGAAATAATGATTTGCTACAATTAAGAATTGGATATTTTTGTACAGCAATTTCTGCTTGTAGTTGTGGTACAAGTGACAGATGCTGAATAAGCCATGACATAAAGTTTGCCTGTTGGCTTTCTAGTTTTCTGTGGGAGTTTGGTTGAACAGTATTATTTTAAAATTTTCTGCTATTCACCTATTGGTTGGGACTTCAGCTTCAGGTGTTTAATTTCTTGGTCTTTCTCTTCAATAGTTTGATGAAGGAGTGCTTGTAATTCTTTCTCTTTCTGAACCAATTCTTCCAGTAATCTGCAAAAGGAAATTATATTGGTTGACAGGATAATGAAGTGGGAGCAGCCACAGAATGACCTTCTAGACAAGGGTTCTCAAGCTATAATGAACACAGATATCCTGGGGTTTTATTGAAATGCAGATTCTGATCCAGCAGCTGGCTGGGGAGCAGAGGTGGTTAGGGAGCTCTGAGTTTCTGCATATGTAATAAGCTGCCAGATCCACAGACATCCAAGTTGAGTAGCAAAGCTCTAGAAAGTGTGCTTCCAGACAAGAATTTAAAACTTGCACCCCTAATTGGCTGACAGACTCTTCAGAGATGTTGTTCTGTTTCCTTTTATGACCATAATGGCAAACAAATTTATATATCGTGTTTACCTGCATAGCCCCTCATCAAAAAAGTTGGTCAACACTGGTAATACAATAGGCAATGAATGCAAAGAAGAAAGGTACTCACTTTCTTTTAAACTATGAAAATTTGAGAAGTAACTCTTCCCTGGTGGTTCAGACAATAAAGAATCCGCCTGCAATGCAGGAGACTCGGGTTTGAACCCTGGGTCAGGAAGATCCCCTGGAGAAGAGAATGGCAACCCACTCCAGTATTCTTGCCTGGAGAATTCCATGGATGGAGGAGCCTGGTGGGTTACAGTCCATGCGGTCCCAAAGCATTGGATATGACTGAGCGACTAACACTTTTACTTCACAACTATAGGGGAGGTCACCAACAGTACCTGGCACACAATCAGTCCTCAGTAAATGTTAAAGAAGATTGCTTGGGTTGTTGTGTTTGTTACTGTTATTTTTCTGCCTTCTAAGGGGAGCAATGAACTGAGTAAAACAACAGCTGTGTTCCTGGTACATTCTGTTCCCCACTGGTATCTGATACATTCTCCAAAGAAATAAGGAGAAGTATTATTTTACATCTTCATTTTCACTTTTCACTTTCATGCATTGGAGAAGGAAATGGCAACCCACTCCAGTGTTCTTGCCTGGAGAATCCCAGGGACGGGGCAGCCTGGTGAAAGGTTCACTGCACAACAGCCAAGTAGTAACCTATTCACCATTCCCATTACTGGGGAAACATTCCAAGCTGTGAAGAGAGATGTTCTGAGTTTTTAGAATACTATCTTAGAGTAACTTGAATTCAGAATTGTAATACTTTAAGATAGATGGGGAAACAATGGAAACAGTGACAGACTTTATTTTCTTGGGCTCCAAAAATCACTGCAGATAGTAACTGCAGCCATGAAATTAAAAGATGCTTGCTCCTTGGAAGAAAAGCTATGACAAATCTAGACAGCATATTAAAAAGCAGAGACATTACTTTGCTGACAAAGTGAAAGTGAAGTTCATCAGTCATGTCAACTCTTTGTGACCCCATGGACTGTAGCCTCCCAGGCTCCTCTGTCCATGGGATTTTCCAGGCAAGAATACTGGAGTGGGTTGCCATTTCCTTCTCCAGGAGATCTTCCCGACCCAAGGACTGAACTCGGGTCTCCTGCATTGCAGGCAGACTCTTTACTGTCTGAGCCACCAAAAGAATCCATATAGTCAAAGCTATGGTTTTTCCAGTAGTCATGTATGGATGTGAGAGCTGGACCATAAAGAAGACTGAGCACCAAAGAATTGATGCTTTTGAACTTGGTGACTCTTGAGCATCCCTTGGACTGCATGGATATCAAACCAGTCAATCCTAAAGGAAATCAACCCTAAATATTCATTGGAAGAACTGATGCTGAAGCTGGAGCTCCAGTACTTTGGACACCTGATGCAAAGAGCTGACTCCTTTGAAAATACCCTGATGCTGGGAATAATTGAAGGCAGAGGAGAAGGGGATAACAGAGGATGAGATGGTTGGATGGCATCACTGACTCAATGGACATGAGTTTGAGCAAACTCCAGGAGATGGTGAAGGTCAGGGAAGCCTGGCGTGCTGCAGTCCATAGGGTTGCAAAGAGTAGGACATGACTGAGTGACTGAACAACAAATATAATTATGTATAAGATCATCAAGGTACATTGTTTCATGGCTCTTAACAAGCTCTATTTGTTTTACTCTCTGAGTATTGAGATTTAACTCAGGACCAGATTCCATTCCAAAAGCTTATCTCTGCTTCAGTTGACATGGTCTGAAGGCAGCACAGCCCAACTGGAGACAGCCCTGGGCTTGCATCCTGGTTCAGCCATAAGCTTTCTGTGTTAACCTTGACAAATGACTGAATGCCTCTGGGCTTCAGTTTTCTTATTTGCAAAAAGGAAGAGTAGAACTTTCTGAGAGGATTTACTATAATCATTGATGAGAATCAGCATAGGTAGAATGCCAAACACAGTGTTTGGCCTTTAAGAAGGGCTGTCTGTTCTCTGCTGCAGACTCAGGCATTGGACAAGAGGCCTCCCAGGGTTCATTAGGGTTTGTCTCCCTGACCCCCAGGTGCCACCCCTTTCCCACAGGACAGAGACATGGGAGGCTATCAGGTAGAAGAAAGGGTTGTAGTAGAGTTCAGTTCAATTCAGTTCAGTCGCTCAGTCGTGTCTGACTCTTTGTGACCCCATGGACTGAAGCACGCCAGCCCTCCCTGTCCATCACCAACTCCTGGAGTTTACTCAAACTCATGTCCATTGAGTCAGTGATACCATCCAGCCATCTCATCCTCTGTTGTCCCCTTCTCCTCCCGCCATCAATCTTTCCTTGCATCAGAGTATTTTCCACTGAGTCAGTTCTTTGAATCAGGTGGCCAAAGTACTGGAGTTTCAGCTTCAGCATCAGTCCATCTAATGAATATTCAGGACTGATTTCCTTTAGGATGGACTGGTTAGATATCCTTGCTGTCCAAAGGACTCTCAAAGTCTTATCCAACACCACAGTTCAAAAACATCAATTCTTCGGCACTCAGCTTTTTTCATAGTCCAACTTTCACATCCATACATGACTACTGGAAAAACCATAGCTTTGACCAGACGGACCTTTGTTGACAAAGTAGGTGAGTATGTGGGACAAAAAGAAAACAGTGGGAGGCAGACAGAGACAGTGGTTACAGGAAGACAGCTTGTTTAAAGACAACTGTGGAGTAAACAGTGTACACTTAAATGGATTAAGGAGTAGAAAGGAAAGAATGAAAGAAGGGAGGATTAAGAGGAGACTTATCTACTCCAGCACAAATGGTGTTCAGAGAAAGTTTCAGCAAGCTCAGTATGAACTTTTAATTGGGCAGTTTTTGGTCTGGTATATATTTTTGTCTTTCATGCTAATTTACAGTATGAATAGAGATAGTATTCATACTGCAGTATTCTTACTGCTTTTCTCAAAGAACACACAGTGAAATTTTCTAGAATTTAACTACGTCTATCTAGATTATGGGCTTCCCCGGTGACTCAGCCATAAAGAGTCTGCCTGCAGTGCAGGAACCGCAGGAGACCCTGGGTCAGAAAGATCCCCTGGTAGAGAGCATGGCAACCCACTCCAATATTCTTGCCTGAAGAATTTCATAGTCAGGGAGAGGAGCCTGGTGGGCTATGGTCCATAGGGTCACAGAGAGTTGGACATGACTGAAGCAACTTAGCACGCACGCATTTAGACTATGTATTTCCTTTTTATCTTAAAAGCCAGAACTTAACGTTGGGAGCAAAGCACTGACAGGCCACCTCATTTGTCCCAAATCCAGCCTTCAAAATTATTTATTTTTAGGCCATATCTAGTCCATCAGTTTTTTTTTTTTACTTTGTCTTCTGTTAATAGGGAAATCCTTTGAAACCAAGGCAATCAACTGCCTCTCTGTGCCAGAAAAATTTGGCAAGGATCAGCCATGAGGTCAATTTTTTAACTCAAATAGGTAAGGGTGGGGAGCTGGGTTGGTGGGTAATTCCAGAATTGCAGGAAAGGGAAATCAGATAACAAGTCAGCTCCTCCTGAGTTAGATTTTAACTACCTCTATAATATTGTCCCAATTCCTTATGTGAAATTAATTATTTTCAGAACATTTTAGGTAAGCAAATACTTTATATTTAAGTAAAACATGCTTCCTAAAGCTATTTTGTTACTTTCTACTGTTTATTATTGATGACCTAATAATCAAGAGTTGGATAGATATTCATCAGTGATTATCCTAAATATAAACTTACTATTTCTAACCTGAGGATTACACCCTTTCCTAAAAACACATTAACATTTCCTCAAGTTTATTTTGCAATATATGTACATCTGTATATCAAGTAATATTCAACTGAAAATTACAAGGACCGGTGTAGACATGACCAGCCCCTTGTTGGCACCTGTCTTAATGCAGCCGCCCTTCTTTATATCCCTACGTGAAGTGAATATTGTGCCCTGGCTCACTTTTCTAGGGCTGATGGAGGAGCTGTGGGAGATTCTACTAGAAAAAGAAAAAAAGGAGGCCAGTAACCATAGAGATTTCACACATGTGCGTGTAAATACATAGAAAACATAAATGAGTGGGCTTTGTAAGAACTGCAACAACATCCTAATGTAACAAAGACATGGTAATTCCTGTGGGCAGATGTGGGGAGCAGGGCTCAGCTATCTGATACCCTCAGAAGAGAGATGTGAAGAAAGCAGCCGGGGAAGGGCAGTGCCCAGGGACCATGCATGGGTGGAGCAAGCACAGTGGACAGATGATGGGGACCATGGGGGTGGTAAGTCAGGGTAATGCAAATGGGCTGAGGAGAGAAGGAAGAGGCTGCACTTAGGAAAGGCATGTTCTATTGACATAAGCCAGGGTAAGTACACAGAAGGTTCAGGAGCCAGAGGAGCAAATGTACTGGCTCACTGGTAAATAAAGTAGCTTTACTGTCTGGAAGCCGTGGGCAGAGCTGGGTGGGTGGCAGGACCTAAAGAGTCATGAGTGTACTCTCCTCCTCCAGAAATCAGAGAAAGGTATGAAAACACAACTCCCTTCAGGACTGGGTGCCAGAGAGTAAATTAAAGAGAAGTGACTAAAGTCAACAGCTGCTGTAATGGATGGAGAATCATAAAGGGACTATTGCTTGAGTGAAACTGAAAGTTGCTCTGTCATGTCCGACTCTTTGCAGTCCATGGAATTCTCCAGGCCAGAATACTGGGGTGGGTAGCCTTTCCCTTCTCCAGGGGATCTTCCCAACCCAGAGATTGAACCCAGGTCTCCCACACTGCAGGTGGATTCTTTACCAGCTGAGCCACAAGGGAAGCCCAAGAATACTGGAGTGGGTAGCCTATCCCTTCTCCAGTGGATCTTCCCAACCCAGCAATTGAACCAGGGTCTCCTACATTACAGGTGGATTTTTTTTTACCAACTGAGCTATGAGGGAAGCCCATTATTGCTCGAGAAGAGGAAGAAATGAAGGACATGAAGATTTAAATGAAGTCTTAGGAAAGACTCCAATTCTTTTCCACTAAGTAACAGGTGGGAAGTAAAGAGGTGGGTTTCAGAGGACAAGACTGGGACAAGGGAACTTCCCTGTTGGTCCAGTGGTTAAGAATCTGCTTGCAATGCAGGGGACATGGGTTTGATCCCCGGTGAGGGAACTAAGATCCCACATGCAGTGGGGCTACTAAGCTAGAGAGTTCTCACACCACAACTACTGAGGCCATGCATCGCAACAAGAGATCCCATGTGACCCAACAAAGATTCCATATGCAGCAACCGAGACCTGATGTTGCCAAATAAACAAATCAATATTTTTTTTTAATCCAGGATACAGAAACAAGAAAGCCACTTTCCCTTTATTCAGAAAGATTTCTGTACGTAAACTGTAGAAGTTAAGTATGGATTTACTGAATCATGCAACTAAAATTCAAGTTTCTAAATATAGGATGAGGTTGGTTGGTACTACTCATACAAGCTTGGTATTCAAACTTATCAAGAACCCAAACTTATGACCAGAAATAAAATATTTTTATCTCCCTGGTGAATAACTTGGATTTTCAACTAAGGTTTCTAAATATTTGAACAATGTTTATTGATTCACTCCAAAAATATGAATAATGAAAAAGTTTTCCCTGTCAACCCAAAGTCATGAAGTCAGTTTACCACATGTCAACGGTAACCAGCACAGGAAGCTATAAATCATAAAGATTCAGACCTTGAACTGTGTCAACATCTTGTGAAGCACAAGAACATATTTCCTGTTCACTTAATAACCTGATCATGTGAGTTCTGTGTTATCAAATTCACAAAGAAAAACTAAACTCCAGATATGATACAGCATATTAAAAATAAAATCATAAATGTGGTCAATGGATCATCGTTTTAAGGTTCTAAAACGAAAACCTTTTGAACCATTAGTTTTATCTCCTTAAGCACAGAGCTCTTCCTCTCCTGAAAGAACCTGATATTCCAAGTCACAGGTCTCAAGATCACAGACTCTCTTCTCGTCTTTCAGCTATCTCCTGGATGGTACATGTTGCTCTGAGCCTGCATCCCGAACAGTCTATGAGGTTACAACTAAGTTACTCTGAAAATCTTAGTGCAGCAATCAAAGAAGAGATGCTGAAGGACTGAATTGGGAGAAGCAGAAAACATATTTGACTAAAGAGGCTAAAATGAATCTCTCATTTTAATAAAGAATGAAATCAAGGTTACATGAATGGGAAAAAGGAATTACCTTATGTATATTCTGTGGACCAGTCTTTAAGGTAGACTCCAAGCACATGCACTTACATAAAAGTAACAAAAAAGAAACCCACCCGCATTGGAATAGGCCTTACCTATTTGTTTCTATTTTCATCCTTCCAAGCTGTACATTCAGGGATCGGTGAGCACTCTGGGAGTCATGGGATACAGTAGAACTGAGCGTGCTCACCCCTGAGGTGGCCACCGCATCTTCAAGGACTGCATGAGGTCTTCGGACAGTTTGATTTGAAGGCCGTTCATCATGGTCACCTTCTGCATCCAGGTCTTCTTGATCGGCAGTATCACTCTCAGATGCAAGGCTGAAATGTGGCCTCAGTTCTGTTAAGCATATGATCAACAACAATCTTAATAAGAATGACTCCTTAATTTCTTAAGACATGAATGTCATCTCCCCTGCTATCAATAATGTGTATTCCCAACTGCTTTTCCAAAAGTGAGGATGGATTTCTGCACATTATTTCAGATTTGTTCTTCCAGCAGACTTGCAAAATTCGTAAGATATGTAAACTCAGAATGATCTAACTCAAACAGAAGAGAAATGTTCACACAGCACATAAGATACGTGGGAAATCTGTTAAAATCAGATAGGCAATTGTGTAAAAACCTGTTAAGAATATGAAAATTTGTTTATACAATTAAAATTCATAGTTTTGATTCTGTCAACAATTAACTCACTTAGAAATGAGGAAAATGAGATATAGAGAGATTGTATAAACAAAAGTAAGACAGAATGCTTTTTGCTTGTAACATTCAAAATGTGTGGGGGTGGGAGGGGCGAGTACTGAAAATACACACACATTCTTTATATTTACTCTAGCAGGCCTATCTGCTTTTGACTTTTTGATTATTAGGTTAATTTTTAGTGTGTGTCCTACCCTAACCTACTAACCACTAAGATTTAAAGTACAAAAGTTACAAATCTCCAGTTTAAACAGACTGCAGGCCAAGAGTTCATCTGCAGGTCACTTCAGAATTGGGATGATACCTTCTGATGGGAAAAACTATTATACATTGTGATTAGGTTCTCAAAATGCCCCCCCCAAAGGAATTCCATTCTTAATTTAAGTAAAATCAGGGTAACAGAAATATTGGATCTTGGCTCCATATGCTATGACACATGAAACTTTTATTTTCAAAGAAACATTCTTTAAATTCTCTAAATCTTTATAATTTTCAAAAGTTTCACACATATTTCATATAATCCTAGAATGACCCTTATTTTCCCTGTACCCCTGTACTGCCCCTTTCCCATTCCCTCTACCCACTGGTAAACACTAATTTGTTCTCTGCATCAGTGTTTTATTCACTAGCTTATTGTCTTTTTGAGATTCCACATATAAATGATATCATACAGTCTCTGTCTGACTTTTCCACTTCAGCATAATGTTCTTCAAGTCCATCCATGTCATGTTGCTGCAAAAAGCAAAATTTCATTCCTTTTTATGGCTGAGTACCCACTCCAGTGTTCTTGCCTGGAAAATCCCAGGGACGGCGGAGCCTGGTGGGCTGCCGTCTATGGGGTCGCACAGAGTCGGACACGACTGAAGCGACAGCAGCAGCAGCATGTCCCATCACAGACACACATTTACACACACACACCACATCTTCTTTGGCCATTTATGTGTTGAAGGACACTTAGGTGGTTTCCATAACTTGGCAACTGTAAATAATGCTGCTGTGAACATTGGAAATAGTGTATTTTTTCAAATTAGTGCTTTTGTTCCTTTCTGATATGTACCCTGGAGTGAAGCTGCTGGGTCATATGATGTTTTTAGTTTTTTGAGCCATCTCTATACTGTTCTCTGCAGTAGCTGCAACAGTTTACATTCCCACTAGCAGTGTAGGAGGGTTCTTTTTTCTCCACATCCTTGCCAACATTTGTTATTTGTATTCTTTTTAATGCTAGGCATTCCCACAAGTCTGGGGTGATATCTCATTATGGGCATGTGGAGCTTTCATTAGATCACAGAACACACCAAGAATCTGATGAGAGCCATGCAGAAGAGAAGCACATTCAGACAGCATTTTCCCTGTTTCCTGAGGGCTCACTGACTCCCTGAAGCCAATTCCGAGAGTCCATGAACCACCGTTGAAGAGCCCCTGTGTTGGGGGAGGGCACCAGTGGGGGTGATGAAGAGCCCTCCCACTACTCTAACATAGCTGCTACAGCAATGCAGCCAAAGGGCCAATTCATTGCCAAATTCTCCAGGGAACTGTTCGGTCTTTGCCTTATTGACCTGTGTTTGGTATAATGTCCTTAAACTTCATCCATGCTGTTGCATGTGTCAGACCTTCCTTCCTTTTGAAGGCTGTGTAGTACTCCATTGTTTGCATATACCACACTTTGTTTATCCATTCATCTATCAATGGACACATGTGTTGCTTCTACTTCTTTACTATTGTGAATAATGCTGCTGTGAACTTGGGTGTGCAATTATCTATTTGAGATCCTGCTTTCAATTCTTTTGAATATATACCCAAAAGAACACATGGTAATTTTTATTTTTTTGAGAAGCTACATATTAGTTTTCCATAGCAGCTGCACCATTTTATACTCTCACCAATAGTGCACAACAGTTCTAATTTCTCCACATCCTTACCCTTTATCTCTTAAGGTTAGCCAAACTCCACCTCTATTCTGCTGTCTCCTTTCTCCTTCCAAAATTCTATTTCCTAGTTCATCTATAGTATTCTTTGTGTTAGTCGCTCAGCTGTGTCTGACTCTTTGCAACACCACAGATGGTAGCTTGCCAGGCTCCTCCATCCATGGGATTTCTCAGGCAAGAACACTGGAGTGGGTTGCCATTTCCTTCTCCAGGGGATCTAGAACCTGGGTTTCTCGCATTGCGGGCAGACTCTTCACTGTCTGAGCCACCAGGGAAGCCCTTTTGTCCTCATTCTGTGTGTTCAGTTCAGTTCAGTTGCTCAGTCATGTCTGACTCTTTGTGACCCCATGAATCAAAGCACGCCAGGCCTCCCTGTCCATCACCAACTCCTGGAGTTCACTCAGACTCACGTCCATCGAGTCAGTGATGCCATCCAGCCATCTCATCCTCGGTCGCCCCCTTCTCTTTCTGCCCCCAATCCCTCCCAGCATCAGAGTCTTTTCCAATGAGTCAACTCTTTGCATGAGGTGGCCAAAGTACTGGAGCTTCAGCTTTAGCGTCATTCCTTCCAAAGAAATCCCAGGGCTGATCTCCTTCAGAATGGACTGGTTGGATCTCCTTGCAGTCCAAGGGACTCTCAAGAGTCTTCTCCAACACCACAGTTCAAAAGCATCAATTCTTCGGTGCTCAGCCTTCTTCACAGTCCAACTCTCACATCCATACATGACCACAGGAAAAACCATAGTCTTGACTAGATGGACCTTAGTCGGCAAAGTAACGTCTCTATGCTATCTTGGTTGCTGATAACTTTCCTTCCAAGGAGTAAGCGTCTTTTAATTTCATGGCTGCAGTCACCATCTGCACTGATTTTGGAGCCCCAGAAAATAAAGTCTGACACTGGTTCCACTGTTTCCCCATCTATTTCCCATGAAGTGATGGGACCAGATGCCATGATCTTCGTTTTCTGAATGTTGAGCTTTAAGCCAAAATTTTCACTCTCCTCTTTCATTTTCATCAAGAGGCTTTTGAGTTCCTCTTCACTTTCTGCCATAAGGGTGGTGTCATCTGTATATCTGAGGTGATTGATATTTCTCCCGGTAATCTTGATTCCAGCTTGTGTTTTTTCCAGCCCAGCATTTCTCATGATGTACTCTGCATAGAAGTTAAATAAGCAGGGTGACAACATACAGCCTTGACATTCTCCTTTTCCTATTTGGAACCAGTCTGTTGTTCCATGTCCAGTTCTAACTGTTGCTTCCTGAACTGCATAGAGATTTCTCAAGAGGCAGGTCAGGTGGTCTGGTATTCCCATCTCTCTTAGAATTTTCCACAGTTTATTGTGATCCACACAGTCAAAGGCTTTGGCATAGTCAATAAAGCAGAAATAGACGTTTCTGGAACTCTCTCGCTTTTTCCATGATCCAACGGCTGTTAGCTGTAAGTGTTTAACTCAAAATCAGGTGTTTAACTTACATAAACCTGCTACAGGTTGGCAGAATGTAAGTTATCTTACTAGGATTGACTCCAGGATTATTTATAAGGGAACAAAATAGTGAAAGAAAACTCTTTAAAAATAAGAGGACGTCCCTGGTGATCCAGTGGCTAAGACAGCACTCCCAATGCATGGAGCCCAGGTTTAATACCTGGTTGGGGAACTAGATCCCATGTGCTGTGCAAGTAAGACCTGGCATTGCCAAATAAATAATTTTTTTTAATAACAGAGTTCCATCTATATTAAATTAGAGCAAGAATGCTGCTGTTGCTAAGTCACTTCAGTCGTGTCTGACTCTGTGCGACCCCATAGACGGCAGCCCACCAGGCTGCCCCATCCCTGGGATTCTCCAGGCAAGAACACTGGAGTGGGTTGCCATTTCCTTCTCCAAGAGCAAGAATAGGCCTTCTTAAATTTTCTAAATTCTTCTCTTATGGTCTCTAAACTGAAAATTTAAAGACAATTTTAAAGGTTTATTGTCTTGTTGAATATAATCTCACTTTAGGAGAGGGAAAATTTCTTATACTTATTATTACATTTAAATGTTCCCTTACATTCCTCTAACTCTGTACACTTTAAATGACCATATGTCATCATTTTACTTATGTGCCAATGACTAAAAGTTTTTCTCAATAATTCGAAGAAAGTAGAAAACTATAAGTGAATGCAGTACTTTGTTATTTTGATCTTTCATGATGGCTCCCTGAGGACACATCATCAAATTAAATATTGTAAAACATGCAAATGAGAGAGAGCATCTGGTCTTGATCCTCCAAAAGAAACAACCTGAAGGAGAACTAGGGCAAATATACACAAGAGTCATAAAAGCATATGCAGAGATAATGTGGAATTGCAAGTACAAATGAATTCAGCTTGACTATCTTAGATGCTATCAGTTATATACCTAGCTACATATATAATTCACAGGTACATGTAGTAAGAGTGCTAAGGGGTAAGTAAAGTATATTTACAATGACTAAACCTAGTGTGAGGCTTACGCATTGATGGATTCAAGGAGATGGAAGGGCCTAGGCAGGTTCTGGAGGAGGAGGAAGCCTTGGGGTGGAGAAAGGGGAAGAGGTACTTGAGAGAAGTGAAATGTTAGTTTCTCAGTCATGTCCAGCTCTGTGCAACCCGAAGGGCTGTAGCCCGCCAGGCTCCTCTGTCCATGGAGTTCTCCAGGCACAAATGCTAGAGTAGGCAGCCATTCCCTTCCCCAGGGGATCTTCCCAACCCAGAGACCGAACCTGGATCTCCTGCGTTGCAGGTGGATTCTTTACGTCTGAGCCACCTGGGAAGCTTCAGAGAAGGAAGCACAAATGAGCCCTCTGAGGAGAATGGAAAGCAGAGGGAACTGTCAGGACAGAGCCAAGGGTCACGAGAAAGGCAGGGACTCAGGGGACTCTGGAATGAATGGACAGCATTTAAGCCCATGTGTGGGAAGCTAAAGAGAGTGCATGTTTCCAAAACCCAAGAGAGGATCAAACAGCAATACGATCCCCACCTCCCTTCACGCCCACTCCACCCCAACTGGCAGCCACATCAGAGGAAAATAACCAGACCAAGCTTCTTTAACACATGGTAGGATCACAATAATTGTCAGTGCGGTGTACGATCCCTGCATGAAACACTGCATGTAGTTTGGGGTGCTGGTCATTTCATATTAATGTGGACACGGGGCATGGGACTAATTCAGCTTAACAACTGGGAGTAACACCAAGGACTCTAGCAGTTTAAACAATTAGAGCTCCCATCAGAAGTGTGCCAGCCCTGTGCATTCTCTCTGCCTTAGCTGGACCAACATGGTCTCATGCTCAGAATTTTGCCATCTGGTCACCCACAGCCAGCCTGTACTTGAAGAGTAATGAAAGATACTCAGTGTTACCAATAATCCACAGGCTGACTTGAAGACAAGTGGGAAAAGAGTCTGAGAGAAAAAAAAAAGAAACTCATATGGGGTTTACTCAGTACTCTCTGTTCTGTGAGTTCTTTTTCAGAAGAAAGAAGAGGGAACATTTTCTTATTTTTTCCTTTTCATTTTGAAATAATTTTAGAATAATAGAAAAGTTGCAAAAAACAGTACAGAGAGTTCCTTGTATACCCAGTATCAGCTTGCCCTAAATATTTGTAACAGCTTTCACAGCTTTGGCACTATTACCAAAGCCAGGAAATTCACATGGATACATTACTATCAACCTAATCTATAGACCTTACTTAAATTTCACTGTTTTCCCAAGGATGTTCTTTTTCTGATCTAGGATCCCACACGGCATTATTTGTCATGTGTATCTCATTCTCTGCCAGTCTGTGACAGTACCCTAGTATTTCTCTATCCCCCAAGACCTCCGTACTTTTGAGGAGTCCTGGTCAGCTATTTCGTACTGTGTCCCTCATTTTTGGTTCACTTATGTCTTGTCAAGATTAGGTTGAGGCTCTTCCTTTTTGGCTCCGACACCACAAAGGTGATGCTGTGTCCTTCTCAGAGCATCACGTCAGGAGGTACCCAAGGCTGCTGTGTCTTATGTGAGTGGTGCTTACCTTGAGCTTCTGGTAAAGGGAGTGTCACTGTTTCCTCTTTGTAGTTAGTAGATATCTTGTCGGGAGATTCCCTGAGACCATTCAAACACCTCGTTTCTCAGCATTATTTTTCCTGCTTCCCTCAGCAGCTATTGATGGTTCTTACTGTTATAACCATTATAGTGGTGTTTGCCTAATGGTGATTTTTTATTTCCCTCATCCCTTCTACATGTATTAATTGGAATTCTACTAAGACAAATAATTGGCCTTTCTCCTCCATATACATATTTATTCAATTACTTGTATCAGTATGGACTTGTGGCTATTTAGTTTACTCTACACATGTAATCCAATATTGTTTTTACTGATTTTTTTGTTTAATTTGCCCTGGCTTAGACTTTTGGAAAGTCCTTCAAGCTGTCTCCAGGGTCCTTTGTATCAGCTTCCATCGTTTTGGTGTACTTGCTTACTTTTTGCCATCACAGTAAGTTACAGGTTCATCTTGAATTTGCTCTGCCCCAGGTAGGCCTGGAAATCAACCATTTCTGCAAGGAGTGCTGATTCCTTTTATTAGAGAATGTTTAAAAGCCAACATCTGGATCCTCTCAGCAAACACATCTAAGAAATATGTGTATTGATGATGGTATACTTTTAAATTTGTTGGTTTCTTTAGCATGTCTTAAAATTTGGTAGGTTTATTGCAGTATTTTGTCATCTAAAAGGAATTTTTATCAGGAGACTAAAAAGACAGGCATTTTTAGTGTAGTTTCTTTGAATCTTAATTGTATAACAAAATCTTCAGGGGCATTTGGAAATCAATGGAATTGTCAAATGCTTGAAATTGGTTGCCCTTGTTCATATATTTCAACATATACATATTGATGTACAGTGTATTTTGTCTTCCTGCATCCTGAGAGGAATATTAAAAAATACTTTCTTAAAGTAATTCTCTGAAATTTCCACTTATTATTATTATTCATGGCCACGCCGCGCAGCTGGTAGGATCTTAGTTCCCTGACCAGGTATTGGACCCTTGCACCCTTCAGTGGAAGTGTGGAATTCTAACACTGGACTGCAAGGGAAGTCCCTTTTTTCTTTTTTTGCTCACTTTTTAAAATGCTTTCAGAGTCATTTTAGTTGTCATCAGAGACCCCTAGTGGCTTCAAAGCGGAAGGAGAGAAAGCTTTGCTGAGCAAACTGTTTTCAGAGTGTGCCTTCCTCTACACACGAGCTGGGTTAGAGCAACGCCCATCACGGGGACACTCACGTGAGGCAACAGGTCTCCCTGCGTTGTCCCTTGTCCCTGTCTCTCCCTCTAAGCTTAAAGTGTTTCATCTACAGCATGATAATCAGTGTGCTTTATCAACTTTATATTTTGGAAGAATTTTAGATTTACAGAAATACTCTAAAGATAATATAGAGAACTCCACATACCTTCTACCCAGTTCACCTGGTATATCTTATGTAACTACGGTACCTCTGTTAAAACTAAGAAATTAACATTGGTACAGTATCAGTTGTATTAAAGAAACTGGAGTATTTTCAGATTATGCTAGTCTTCCTGATGTTCTTTTTTCTATTCCAGGACACAATCCATTGCATTTAGGTAATCCATTTTAAAAGAAGTTACTACAAATTAGATTACCAGATTATTTATATGCTATTTAAATTATTTCAAAGTATAATCCCTTTCTCTTCTCCTTATGTAGCCAGTCTCAATTTAGGTTACTACTGGGTGTAACTTAGGGCTTCCCCAGTGGCTTAGCAGTAAAGAATCTGCCTGTAATGCAGGACTGGCAGGAGATGCCGGTTCGATCTCTGAGTCAGGAAGATCCCCTGGAGAAGAGTATGGTAATCCACTCCAGGATTCTTGCCTGGAGAATCCCATGGACAGAGGAGCCTGACAGATTAGTCCATAGAGTCACAAAGAGTTAGACACAACTGAAGTGACTTTGCATGCACAGCACACGGTGTAACTCATGGCCTATACTTATACTACTCACTGATGCACATTTAATCCCTTTCACCCCTTACATCTTTTGGGCTTATAACCCCTCTTTGGTATACTTCCCACACCCAAGCTCATCTCAGTGATTAACCACCCAGACATAAGTACGTGCTGACTTCCTTAGAGCATCACACTAGGTTTCCACCAGCTTTACATTCTTCAGGTTCACATCCAACTGCCAGCCATTGGTTTCAAAGCCTTCCTAGGGCTTTTTCTAAGTTATGCAGAAGTTTTCATCCTAATTTGTTATAACCAGGTAAAACTCATCTACTGATTGCTTCAACCAGTATTTATTAGAAGTCTGTTCATTTCCAGGCAACATGCTGGACAATGTGTTTGACACAGAATAAAAGCTACCCTCTGGTAAGGGAAACAGCCATTAGACAAGAAAATAAAAGTAGTTTCTGACTGGGCAAATGTCACCAATGGGAAAACCATTTCCAAGGAGAGAGAGAGAGACAGGGGGTTTACTGTAGACTTTGGGGTCGGTCAGGACTCTCTGAGGGGGCATCTCGTAAAATGAGACCTGAAGACAAACTTACAAGAACACAAGGGGAGGCGGCAGGAAGGATGGAGGTGGCAGGAGGGATGGGGTTGGGGGTGGGGGTGAGGTATGTACCACATAGGGGAACAACCTATTCAGAGATGTTAGAACTTCTAGTTCCTCCTTTCATAAGAAAGAAATGTTAATCCCTCACCCTGAAACCAGACAAGGCATTCTGAAAGAAGAGAAGGAACTCCACAACTCAGAAGGGTTTATGATAACTTGAAAGTTTGTGGTACTATTTATAAATAACATAAAATTTGAAATGTTTCATATTTATATTTACCTTATCTTTTTAGATTTCTGTTTTAGAATACTTTATAATACATGTACAAATTAGTACAACAGAACATGTTTCTTTTATTTTAGAACATGTTTCTAATTCATATACCTGCTGCTGCTAAGTCGCTTCAGTCGTGTCTGAATCTGTGCGACCCCACAGACAGCAGCCCATCAGGCTCCCCGATCCCTGGGATTCTCCAGGCAAGAACACTGGAGTGGGTTGCCATTTCCTTCTCCAGTGCATGAAAGTGAAAAGTGAAAGTGAAGTCACTCAGTCATGTTCGACTCTTTGCGACCTCATGGACTGCAGCCCACCAGTCTCCTCTGTCCACAGAATTTTCCAGGCAAGAGTACCGGAGTGGGGTGCCATTGCCTTCTCCCAATTCATATACCTAAATCAATCTATTTTTATATCTATACACACACACACGCAAGGTGGAATAGCTCTGCTTAAAATTTCTATTATGGGTACACTATCAAAACACTTTGGAAGCTTGTCTTAGAACATGATTGCATCTCTCCCTTTCTCCATAACAGGCTTCCCAGGTGGCACTAGTGGTAAAGAACTCGCCTGCCAATGCAGGAGAGGTAAGAGACGTGGGTTCAATCCCTGGGTGGAGAAGATCCCCTGGAGGAAGGCATGGTAACCCACTCCAGTATTGCTGCCTGGAGAATCCCATGGACAGAGGACCCTGGCAGGCTATAGTCCGTGAGGTTAGAGTCAGACATGACTGAAGCGACTTAGCACGCACATTTACTCCCATAACCTGGCTGCATTCATTGAGATACCCTTTGGTATAATATCTCAGCGCAAACATAGCTGGCATCCATTTAGACCTGTGATTTCCAAACCTGGCTGTGTATAAAAATGACCTGGAAAATCAGATTCCTGAGCTTATTCTCAGCAGATTCTCCCTCAGTCTGGGATGGATCTCTCAAAACTGTAATTTTAAAGAGTTCCTTACATCAATCAATGTACTGGCAGCTATGGGAACCACTGGTAAAGGATGACATGGGAGTGTGTTTTGTGAGTACAGATATCTAAATATTGAAATGCATATGTATTTGGATCTCCTGTATCATTTTCTCTTTGTCTTTATATCCAATGATGCTCTTTAAAGAAAAGGAAACAAGTCTTCCTTACTCACAGTAAACATTTTGCTCAGAGTACACGCACTAGATAAATACTACTTGGTGGCTTTGAAAGATGAAAAAAAGAGGCTCAGTTGTCTTAAAAGCAGTGAGGAGACATCATAAATGATAGATGAATAGTAACTGAAAATACCAAACACTAAATATTTGCAAAGTAGTTAAGTATTTCTGACCTGGAACCAGAATGGTAATAGCTGTCTGTACTGCCTTTCGGATGATACTGTCTAAGGCAAACATCCAGTGTGGCTTGATGTTATGATTCCGAAGAACTTTATTGACCTGGAGAAAAAGAGTGATATATAGTTTATTTTAATATTTAATTGCAAATAACCTAGCTGATGCATGCATTCAGATGATATTCTACCAACAATAATAACTAAAAGGTCTCTTCACTCTGAATTGTGAATAATTTATGTCACCAGAAGACAAATGAAAAATTGCCACTTCAAAATGAAGTTTGGTGCTTCCCATGTAAGCAAGTGAGATATACCACTTCAATGAAAGGCAATCTAGTTAAATGGGAATGTTGCCTCTTTGGGACTCAGTATCTGTAGCTTCTGCCTTTTATGATGTCAGCAGATTGGATGGTGGAAGTGATAAAGGAAGGGGGAAAAAAAAAAGAGTCCCACTCCAGTATTCTTGCCTGGAGAATCCCATGGACAGAGGAGCCTGGCAGGCTACAGGGCTACAGTCCATGAGGTTGAAAAGGGTTGGACATGAATTAAGTGACTCAGCACACACACGTGCATTGAGACTATGTATTTCCTTTTTGTGCTTAAATGTTATGGCTGCTGTTCAACACAACCAAGCACTTCAGCATAATGTGATGACTTGACAGTGCCAGTCACTGCTTAAAGGGGGAATATGAGAACACACGTGCTGCCTACAGACCTGCCATGGCTCGAGCCTTGTTTTCCACCCCACAATGGCTTATATTTTTTTTAAAGGGGAATAAACTGCCAAACTATTCCAGACAATCTGTTTACATTAAAAATCTTCATTGTACGACTATCTTTTAAAAGTGACTCGTAATGTTTCACTTATTTACACAGACACTGACACAGATATATGCATTACCTTTCTTTTTAAAAATTATGGTAAAACATGCATTCCATCAAATTTACCATCTTAACTTTTTTTAAGTGTACAGCTAAAGTGGCATTTTTAAGTGGCATCATGTACGTGGACACTGTTGTGCTAGTGTGAAATGAAACATTTCCTGCTGTATCAGTGGGCAAGAAATGTCCCAGCCGTCAGCGATTTCAGGCCTCCTAACATGAATGAGGGCTCCCAAAACTGTGATCCAGCAGATGCCTCCCCCCCAACCATGGCAATTGCTGGTGGAGTAAAAAGATGGGATGCCAGAAGCAGCCATCCGCCACCCCTGCCACCCCTAATGGTAAAAAAGGAATTAAGGATGTAAAGCATATAGAAATAGACTTGGCCCCTGATAGCTGAGGTGCCCGTGAAAGGAATGAATTCAGAGAGCCCAGAGGCTTGCCTCTTTCCCTAGTAGAAAACACTAAATTCCTTAGCTTGATATCTGGTTTTCCTGACTATTTAACAATACTCTTTGATGTTCAGGTTGCTTGCCCCCTTTGCTGCAAACTTATATATAGCCTGACTCCCTCTCCTGCCTCCTCTGAGCAGATTTCACAGAGCTACTGAGAGGCTGTCTCCTGGGCTCAGAGTCCTTAACATTCCCACCAAATAAAGCAGCTCTTGCAGGCTGTGGCTCCTTTTTTAGTTAACACTATCATCACCATCGCTCATCTCCAGAACTCTTTTCATCCTGCAAAACTGAAATGCTACACCCATTAAACAATGATTCCCCTCTGCCCTCTCCTCCCAGTCCCTGACAACCACCATTCTACTTCCCATTTATGAATGTGACTACTCTAAGTGTCTCACACAATCAAAATCGTGCAGTCTTTTTCTGTCTGGCTCATTTCATTTAGTGTAATGTGTCAGAACTTCATTCCTTTTTCAGGTTGATAATATTCCATTGTATGGGTAAGCCATTACCTTTTTTATAAATGACTTTTATCATAGGGCTAAGAGAGGTTTATTCAAACTTTGGTTTAACTCCACCAATTTCTGGTTGACCTGGGTCTTGCCGCTATTTTTTCCAAGAGGAGTCTGACTAGAGATCTTAGAGGAAGCTGGGGAGAAGGTGACCTAGCTGCAATCTCACACCAGAAGCTAGAGTTCCAGTGGCTCATTCCTGCCCTTGATCATCTTCATCAAAATCCCCCAGTGTAGATGGCTGTCTGTCTGAGGAATTCCTCAGAGTGGTTGTTCCCAAGGAAGTGGACCATTGCTAGGTTCCCACTTGTCCTAGGAAATCCCTTCAGAATGATTTTGTCCTGGCACTTTCTTAAAGGACTCGCCTGATTATTTGACTAATGTGGGTACAGCATTTAGTAACTAATACTCTTTCTCTCAAGGGTCCCAGAGAGAAAATGGAGGAGGGGTCCTATCACCATGACCAGCTCCTCGCAGCCCCTCATGAAACAGTATATTACATCCAGGCCATTCTTTGGGTTCATTCCCATCCTGGACAGTGCAAGTCCATCCTGGACACCTCTAGTCAGAGCAAGAGCAGATGTGTGTGTGTGTGTGTGTGTATGTGTGTGTGTGTGTGTGTGTGACTTGGTCTGTGGCCCAGGATTACAACTAACCCACTCTCAATCTGAACTCTACTTGCCTATTTACTTTCCAGCCTCTAGACTGGAAGCCAAATGTGTGAGCAAGCTGCAAACTCACTGAGTTATTTGATTCTGTTTGCAGCTGGCTGGGGTTCCCTAGTTACAGAGAAAGTGTGTCTTTAGCATTATATTAGCGACAGGCCTGGCCAGTTGCTCTCATTTCCCATGACGTCAATTGAGTCAGGAGTGTTGCCCTGCCTACGATACAGCATAAGACTGAGCAGCTTGCACAGAGTTCCAGGGAACACAAGGTCACTGAAGGATTACAATTTAGTTTTAAATCAGGGATCTTTTGATGCACTAAAGGCAACTGTCAAGACATCTTCTAGGTAGGAGCAATAAACTCATTAGGACTGAGTCAGTTTGGGGAATTTACCTAAAACGATGCAAAGTGCTTCCCTATTCACATGGCTGGCACCTTGGGAACTCTCTTATTTCTGTCTCCCGCAGTCAGTTGTAAGGGCTTCTGGGAGGGACTTCAGGCTTTTTTTGGTACAAGTTCCACAGGCAAGTCTCATTCAAGGATATCACATATGGTTTGAATCAGGCTTCTGGAAAACTGGCTTCAAGTTTGTGTTGCATAGCAACTCGCTATGAGAGCGAGGAACTGTCAGTGATCTCTCACCAGAGCCTGTGAATTAATTTTTATCCAATGATGCCCTGTGCTCTAAAGTATATTTTTGGCTAGGGAGTAGTGAATATTTATTAAACAAGTATGTTTAAAATGTTCTGTTTGGAAAGCAGAGCAAGGGGGAAAAATTTTGATCATTCTGATCATTCTGATCTGTACGGGTACATTTTTCAGAGTGACCACTAGATGGCACTTTGCATATATAATAGAAAGTGCAGGACTGAAGCGTGCTCTGTTGCTAAAATCATCAAAATAAATAGTGACCAACTACATGATTTCATAAGAACAAAGTGCAGCCATGGGAGATGTCTGTGAGTGTTGTTATTTTCCACGGTGTTCCATTTTATGTGTATCTAACCTGGGGGAGACATCAGATTATATAACAAAGCTAGTGCTTCGAGGCACACAGACAGGCAACCATCTCATACTTACTCATGTTCTAAAGAGAAAAGAATTCATTACAATGATTAAATAAAGAAAAGGCAACAGAGCTTACATTTTTATCCTATTTTTCTGACTAATTTTAGCTGGAGTGTCTGGGAAAACATGGGTGAAACATCATACTTACAGCATCTTGAAAACCAAAGAGCACCACCTGGACCTGACTGATCCCGTGGCTGTCGAAGTCCAGCTCCAGCTTCAGCTTGGACAGGGTGGTGGCTATGATCTTCCGGTCCGTGGACCTCACAAATTCTCTGAGGCTTGTGACGAGAGTTGTGATGTGTTCCCATTTTAGTTTAGGTTCTTCCGCCCCCTGTGAATAGTAACCAACAGTCTGTCAGCTGGCCAGATACTTCTGTACTGGATGTATTAGCCATGGGCCTGTCGCCCTCACAGCCGCTGTGGAGAAGAACTGAACTTTTTAATACATAGTATCAATAGCTCCCTGCTAAGCGGGGAATAGCCATATTTGAACTATGGCTTCTCCTCCTGCAAAAAAAAAAGAAAGGAAAGGGAAGACCTTGGGAAGGAAAGAAACCCATCCCATAAACTGTCCAACAGCTGTGATGTAGTCAGATGGACAAACAGGGACAGGCAGAGGCTGTGAGATTCCACTTTCAGAAATTTTAATTGGGAGCTAAAGAGAGATTCAGGCAAAGAGCCATAGGATTTCAGGCTCAAAGTCTGCCCAGAGAGAGAAGTCATAAAACAGGGTGAGAGTACACTGAGTTATAAGGAAGCACAAGGAATAGAGTTGAGAATGACGATTGGTAGAGAGAGAAGTAGATGGAAATGGGTGCCAACGGCAACCAAGCCAGAGAAGCACAGACTGCAGGACTTGAAGGCCTTGGAATTACACTCCAGTTTCTGTCTCTGTGAGGCTCCAAGAGATGCTGTGGTTGAACTCAACCTGACAATCCATGTGTCTGCCGACACGCTCCTAGTCCTTCAAGTACCCTTGAAAACACATCAATTCTTTGTGACCAAAAGCAGCTAGAATAAGTTGTCTATTTCACACATAGTATCAATAGTGTATATGTATCAATTGCAATCTCCCAATTCATACCACCCTGCCTACTTCCCTGGTGGCTCAAAGGTTAAAGCCTCTGCCTGCAATGCGGGAGACCTGGGTTTGATCCCTGGGTCGGGAAGATCCCCTGGAGAAGGAAACGGCAACCCACTCCAGTACTCTTGCCTGGAGAATCCCACGGAGGGAGGAGCCAGGTAGACTACAGTCCATGGGGTCGCAGAGTCAGACACGACTGAGCAACAAACTACTAACTACTACTGCCTAACCCCTCAGTGTCCATAGCTTTGTTCTCTAACTCTGTCTCTATTTCTGCTTTGCAAATAAGGTCATCTACATCATTTTTCTAGATATATTCATTAATATATGATATTAGTTTTTCTTTTTCTGACCTACTTCACTCATGGAATCCTAAATGGGAGGGAAACTCAGAACGAAGGGGATATATGTATATGTGGGCTTCCCAGGTGGCACAGTAGTAAAGAGTCCACCTGCCTATGCAGGAGATGCAAGAGACTTGGGTTTGATCCCTGGGTTGGGAAGATCCCCTTGAGTAGGAAATGACAACCCATTCTAGTATTCTTGCCTGGAGAATCCCATAGACAGTGGAGCCTGGTGGGCTACAGTCCATGGGGTCACAAAGAATCAGACATGACTGAGCATGCACATCTATGTATATGTGCAGCTGATTAATTCTGCTGTGCAGTAGAAGCTAATATAATATTGCAAAGCAACTATATTCCAATAAAAATTAATTAACAATAAAAACATAAAAACATTTTGCTATTAAAAGGAGCTTGCTTCAAACTTTATCCTGGAAACCATTCTCTACACACCAATAAGGCAATCAGTAATAAGAATGGACCAAACGGATGACTTCACATATTAAAAATTAAATATTTAAACAAATTCCCTTCCTCAAGTTGAACTTCTACTTTGAGCAAGAAACATTATTACTTAAAGGAAACATAGTAGAATGCTATTGATCCTCATTTAAGAAAGAAAGGGATTTTTATTATCCTCATTTCTATCTTGTATTGTGTATTTTGTTACTGCATCATTAAAATTAAATCCCTCAACTGGGCTTTGAAAATGACAATTTCTAGGAGTCTATTAAAATAAAAGAGAAATGCCCCATTAAGTTTGTTCTCTCAATCTATTTTCATTTGGGAGCTCCTTCTCATGTTTATGCTTTGATAAGAAAAGATTATATTAAAAAGCTTGAAAGCTATCATTAAGGGAATATTTGAAAATCAGACAGGGAACAATTATAAACTTTGTTTCTTTTCTTGCCACAAACTAAATTACACTCAAAGTAAAGATTCACAGGCAATATCATAAAAACATGAAAATATGTTCGAGAAGAAAAATGTGTGCTATTTAGAAATTGGAAGCTTATCTTAGTGAAAAATCAGTTACATGTTTGCCAGCAGTTTAAACAGCAAACATTTTTTGGACACTTGCTTTGTTTTCACAACAGAAAAACATGCTTCTGCTGGTTTTTTGATGTCACCGTCCCTGTCCTACAAAGGAACACTACCCTGGGAAATGTTTTTCATCTGGGGAATTTCATCACCTACATAATGGTCATAATAATGGTTGTTTCTGTTCTCAAGCCTGCCTCCCCACGTGTACTCATTAACATGCCTTTATGAACAAGCATCTTAGGTTATCAGGTGAGACTGATTCAGTATCAGAAGGTAGGATCTGACAGTGTGCCTTTCCTGAACACTCAAGAGGAGCATCCTAGATTCTCTGGCAAAGGGGCTCTGCCTTCTTTGTCCTTAAACTCCTTCAAAGTGATGAGCGGATTTCAGAAGGATGTGACAGATTGAAAGTGCTTTCATGGGCTACTTTGAGGATCTACACTTCAGTCTTGTCATAAAGGGGCAGGCTTAAATGTAAACATGTATCTAGAAATATTTAATACAATGAAAATACATTTCCATCTGGTCACAGAAAAAAATCAGATACTAGATAACTGCTTGATAATGATGATATCAACAATAATAGTTAACATTTATGGAATACTCCCTATTATTGTCTCAATGATTCATGATCTTAGTTACTCCCCGTAGCAACCCTTTGCTATGGTGACTAACCCCATTGTTTCCTCAATTTTATGGATTAGGAAATTCAACCTCAGAGAGGTTAACTCACTTGCTCAAATCACATCGCCTTTAAGTGGTAGAATCAGGCCTCAGAGTCAAGTTGAGGCTGAACCCAAGCTCCTAATCATTACCTTCTACTGCCTCAATTAGCTGTCTGAACCAGCAGTAAACCTGGGTGGGGACCTGCTCTATTGCAAGATCACCACGGGATGCCCAGGAAAGGACTCACAGCGTCTGCAGCAGTCAGCATCAGCAGGACGCTCTCTCTCACTTGACAATTCTGGATTTACTAAGTGACTGTGACCAGCAGTGTTTGGTCAGAATCATACTGGTCACTTCATACTGGTGCACTGAGGCAAGCCCTCTGACAGTCGCTTTTAAGCTTTTCTTTCCTTTTTTAGAGAACATTCAAACATTCTTAAATCACTAGGAAGTCACAAACACTTGAATAGGATTGAAGTGAAGTGAAGTGAAGTTGCTCAGTCGTGTCCGACTCTTTGCGACCCCATGGACTGTAGCCTACCAGGCTCCTGCCATGGGATTTTCCAGGCAAGAGTACTGGAGTGGGTTGCCATTTCCTTCTCCAGAGGATTTTCCCCACCCAGGGATCAAACCCGGGTCTCCCGCACTATAGGCAGATGCTTTACTATCTGAGCCACCAGGGAAGCCTTGAATAGGATTAATCAACTCCAAAATTTAGGAATTTCAGCAGAGTCATGGAAGCACAGCCTCCTGCTAAGCTCTCTGCTGAGGGCTGAGACCATGACATGACTCAAGGCAGACAAAGAAAACCCCCAAACAAGCAGACACTTTTCTGTATTAGGAAAGCACGCCCACAGGGGATGATTATGAGATCTAAGCAATCACTGGGTTCTGTGTACTGACCTAAATTAGAAGCCTTCACGCCACAGCGCCTACTGGTGATTCCTTCTCCCAAACCCAAACCCCGTCCCCTCCCCTGCTGCCTGTTTCTCCCAGGACTTGTCACCCTCTGGCGTAGCAGGAGGGAGAGCAGTATAGCAGGAGGGAGAGCAGGGTCTGTGCTCCTTAGAGCCAGACTGCCTGGGTCCAAATCCCAACTCCATCGCTTAGCATTGTGTGGCTTCTGTGAATTACTCAGAGCCTCTGTGCCTACTCTGTGCAAAATGAGACTCACAGAACTACTGCTGCAGGACTGTGGTCACAGGAATTGAGTGAGTAGAGACACAGGAACTACCAAGAACAATATCTGGCCCATAGAAATTATTTGCTATTATTACTATATATTTGTGTTTCCCTGGTGTCTCAGATGGTAAAGAATCCACCTGCAACGTGAGAGACCTGGGTTCAATCCCTGGGCTGGGAAGTTCCCCTAGAGGAGGGCATGGCAACCCACTCCAGTATTCTTGCCTGGAGAATCCCCATGGACAGAGGAGCCTGGCAGGCTACAGTCCATGGGGTTGCAAAGAGTTGGACATGACTGAGCGACTAAGCACACACACACACACATTATATATTTAACATAGATAGTAACATATAGGTAACATACATAGTATATAATAACATTTAACTATATATTTAACTACTATATATTCAAGTATGTGCTTACTATATTTTTATTGCTTTTCTTGCTCCACAAGAATGTCAGCTTCAATGGGATGCATCTATTTTTCCCCATTTTGTTCACTCTAGTGTCCTAGCATACCCAGCACATAGATGGGGGGATGCCTGGCATCTAGTAGATGCTCAGTAAATATTTGTTGAATGAATGGTCTCCAATTACTGCACAGTTGCTCCTTCTATCTAAACTTGGTTCTGCTTCTTTATCTTACACCATCTGATTCTCAGTCCTTGAATGACCACAGTGAGCAGATGGAAAGGCACAAGTGACAGCTACGGGTTCCAAACTACTCCTATCTCAGCCACATCTCCAGATTCCTTTGTGGTATTCTCAGCACTTATTCCACTTCCAATTCAGAACTTGGCTGTCCCTCACCCAGGGCACCTCCTTTCAGGGCCTTAGAGTCCCTGCTTACTCCATGCAGCTTCCCTTTAGGACTCAAGTCAGAAGTTTTCCTAGAACACATAGATGTCAGTTCTCCCTGTACCCAGAGACCCTGATGAAACACACATGGTGTTTCAGCTCCTCCTATATAATCTAAAGACGTGAATATTAGAGAATTCCTAAGGTGATGGAACCAGCAGAGAAACTTTGAGGGCTTCTCAAGATAAAGACAAGCAGGGACTATATGGCAAGAGCCAAGAAAGAGACATCCTGGCTTCATTTACATTCCAATAAAAGCTGAGACCAGGTAAAGTACTGGACTGAGATGGAAACTGGATCCAATCCTTCCAGCTTCACCCTTTTTGTAGCTATTCTAGGACAGAAGGGAGGAGAGAAATTACATGTCATCATGGTAATCATGTAAGACAGGTGGTTGCCACAGGTGCTGAAGCAGGTTCACAAGTCCCTGACACCCAGAGAACTAAAAGAGGATGCAAGTGTCATGTTTGGGCCAAGTATGACTGGGGAGTTTTATACTCAAGAGGAGGCCTGAGCCTCTGCTCCAGGCAAGCAGGCATCACCTGCAGTGTAGAGGTGGTGGAAACCCTGTTTCTACTAGGACAGAGTTGGGAGGGGATTCGTCCTCATTTCTATAAGCAGAATCCCAGGGAATACATTTTTCCAGGTATTAGGGATAAAACTGTGTCATTTCTCCCATCCCCCAATTCATGTGTTGAAGTCCAAACCCCTCAAGGTGACTGTATTTGGAGACAGGGTATTTAGGAGATAACTAAGGTTGAGATCATAAGGGTGGGGCCCTAATCCAGTAGGATTAGTGCTCTTGTAAGACAAAGAAGAGAGACTAGAGGCACACAGAGAAAAAAGGGCAGGTGAGGACACAGAAAGAAAGTGGCCACCTGAAAGCCTAGAAGAGAGGCCTCAGGAGAAACCAAAGCTGCCAACACTTCAATTTTAGGCTTTCAGCTTCCAGAACCATGAGAGAGAAAAATTTCCTATTGTTCAAGCTACTGAGTCTAAGGTATTTTGTTACAGCAGCTCAGCAAACAAATACACCAGGGAACAGAGTTTGCCCAACTTTGTTTTCTTTTTTTTTTTTTTTGTAGCATGTATGGGCTCTTACCACCATAGATAATTTACTTATTATTGCCTATCTCCCTATACTTGACCCCCTCCAAGCACAGGGGTCTCTGTTGAGTAAGTGAGGTTTCCCAAAGGCTCAGAGGAGCCAATGGCAGGTGGCCTCATGCTAATGGTAGGGAGCAATTCACATGTCTCAGTGGATATTTACTGTCTAAATGAAAAAACAGTGAAAAGATTTGCAGGGACCCACCAGAACTTCACCAACATTTTGCTTCTGACTTAAAAATAAGTGAAAAGTGAAAGTGTCAGTCGCTCAATTGTGTCTGACTCTTTGCAGTTCCACAGACTAGAGCCCGCCAGGCTCCTCTGTCCAAGTAATTCTCCAGGCAAGAATACTGGAATGGGTACCATTCCCCTCTCCCGGGGATTGTCCCAACCCAGGGACTGAACCAGGTCTCCAACATTGCAGGTGGGTTCTTTACCACCTGAGCCACCAGGGAAGCCTGACGTAAAAACAGCTTATGTTCTAAAACACAGTTTCTGTGTTAGGGATTCTGCCTGCCCACCATGGTAGGTTTGTTTCATCATCAGGAGGTGGAAACTTCTTCATGTCTTGACATCAGCTGAGACAGTTCCAAGTGGATTTCTCTGGTGGTCCAGTGGCTAGGACGCCACCTTCCAGTGCATGGGACGTGGGTTCAATCCCTGGCTGGGTAACTAAAACTCCACATGCTGAGGGGCTAAGCCCATGTGCCACAAGTAGAGAAAAAAGCCCCAGCACCACAACAAAGAGTCAGCACAGTCCAAAGAAAAAGTCAGCTCTGGGGAAATGAAGTCCCTTGAGGGCTTTTACCTGAGCCAAGGATTCCATTAAGTTTCTCACAACTTTGTCCTGGTCTTCCGTCAGAATCCTGTGAAGCGTGGCCCGTCTCTCACTGTCCTTCCTCAGCATAAAGAATCCAGAATCTTTTTCCTCTGGAGAAGGTGGAGCACTGTGGTCTTCAAAATTTTCATCAGGGATGCTGCAATAATTTAGGCAGCACATATTACCATCTCCATTATCAAAGGACACCCAACATACGTCCCTCACCCAAACTAAGTCAGGTCTTTACCCCAGAAACAGCGTCCGTATGCCTTTGACATCCTTTTCTCCACAGGACTTGGCTCTTGTTTTGAAAGAGAAGGGGTCCACCTTTAACTCTGTGTCGGGGGAAACAGAGCCGTACTCGCTGCTGCTGCTGGTGTCCTCCACCAGGACTGGCACTGGCAAGGAGATACTCCTGAGGTACTCTGCATGTCACAAGAAGGGGAACGAGATGAGTAAGGCTTCTAAAAACGTGCACACACTGACACTTGTCAAGTGTCTCGTTCCAGTGAGCAGCCAAACTATGCAACCTAAGGGGCTGGTCTTGGGACCATGGTTCCTCAGAGTAATCCATGCAGGGAGTCGGCAAGGAAAGGACCTCCTAGGCCCTGAAAGAACTATCTCAGGGGCGTGAAACTGGAGGAAGCACAGGGCCCAGCAGTTCTGGGCTCTCAGCCCTTTGTTTTTATTGTCCACCTATTAGAGTTTAGGAGCTTCCCAGGTGGTTCGGTGGTAAACGATCTGCTTGCCAATGCGGGGGATGCAAGAGATGGGAGTTCAGTCCCTGGGTGGGGAAGACCCCCTGGAGAAGGGCATGGCACCCCACCCCAGTATTCTTGCCTGGAGAATCCCATGGACAGAGGAGCCTGGCAGGCTACAGTCCAAAGAGTTAGACACAACTGAGCACACATATACCCGCTAGAATTTACGAAGGTCATTTGTGAGGCTTAGTTTTTCATATGTATAAAATAAAGGACCAGATTCATAACTGATAAACTGTGTTCCTTAGAAGTTTAAGATCCACCTAGTTCTTGGGGCTGCCTTGGTGGGGTGAGTGGGCAGCTTTCTGTGATCCTAGAACACAGTTTCTAACCCTGTTACCTAACACAAATATGCTCTTTCAGTCATATATCAGAGCTCTGCTTCCGTTCAGTTCAGTTGCTCAGTCGTGTCTGACTGAGTCAGACCACATGGACTGTAGCACACCAGGCCTCCCTGTCCATCACCAACTCCCGGGCCTTGCTCAAATTCATGTCCAGCAAGTCAGTGATGGCATCCAACCATCTTACCCTCTTCTGTCCCCTTCTTCCCTTGCCTTCAATCTTTCCATCAGCGTCTTTTCCAATGATCAGTTCTTCACATCAGGTGGCCAAAGCACTGGAGCTTCAGCTTCAGCATCAGTCCTTCCAATGAATATTCAGGACTGATTTCTTTTAGGATTGACTGATTTGATCTCCTTGCAGTCCAATTTGTTAACATTAGGAATTCAGTTCAGTTCAGTCGCTCAGTTGTGTCTGACTCCTTGCGACCCCATGGACTACAGCACACCAGGCTTCCCTGTCCAACTCCTGGAGCTTACTCAAACTCAAGTCCATCGAGTTGGTGATGGCATCCAACCATCTCATCCTCTGTCGTCCCCTTCTCCTCCCATCTTCAATCTTTCCCAGCATCAGGGTCTTTTCCAGTGAGTTAGTTCTTCGAGTCAGGTGGCCAAAGTATTGGAGTTTCAGCTTCAGTATTAGTCCTTCCAATGAATATTCAGGACTGATTTCCTTAATGGTTGATTGGTTGGATCTCCTTGCACTTCAAGGGACTCTCAAGAGTCTTCTTCAACACCACTGTTCAAAAGCATCAATTCTTCAGCACTCAGCTTTCTTTATAGTCCAATTCTCATATCCATACATGACTACTGGAAAAACCATAGCTTTGACTAATGGACCTTTGTTGACAAAGTAATGTCTCTGCTTTTTATAAGCTGTCTAGGTTGGTCATAGATTTTCTTCTGAGGAGCAAGCATCTTTTAATTTCATGGCTGCAGTCACCATGTGAAGTGATTTTGGAGCCCCCCAAAATAAAGTCATTCACTGTTTCCATTGCTTCCCCATCTATTTGGCATGAAGTGATGGGACCAGATGCCATGATCTAAGTTTTTGGAATGAGTTTTAAGCTAACTTTTTCGCTCTCCTCTTTCATTTTCATCAAGAGGCTCTTTAGTCCTTTGCTTTCTGCCATAAGGGTGGTGTCATCTGCATACCTGAGGTTATTGATATTTCTCCCGGCAATCTTGATTCCAGCTTGGGCTTCATTCAGCCTGGCATTTCGCATGATGTACTCTGCATATAAGTTAAATAAGCAGGGTGACAATATACAGCCTTGACGTTCTCCTTTCCTGGTCTGGAACCAGTCTGTTGTTACATGTCTGATTCTAACTGTTGTTTTTTGACCTGCATACAGGTTTTTCAGGAGGCAGGTCAGGTGGTCTGGTATTCCCATCTCTTTCAGAATTTTCCACAGTTTCTTGTGATCCACACAGTCAAAGGCTTTGGCGTAGTCAATAAGCAGAAGTAAATGTTTTTCTGGAACTCTTCCCTTTTTAATGAGCCAGTGGATATTGGCAAATTGATTGCTGGTTCCTCTGCCTTTTCTAAATCCAGCTTGAACATCTGGAAGTTCACAGTCCATGTACTGTTGAAGTCTGGCTTGGAGAATTTTGAGCATTACTTTGCTAGCATGTGAGACGAGTGTAATTGTGCAGTAGTTTGAACATTCTTTGGCATTGCCTTCCTTTGGGATTGGAATGAAAACTGATCTTTTCCAGTCCTGTTGCCACTGCCGAGTTTTCCAAATTTGCTGGCATACTGAGTGTAGCACTTTCACAGCATCATCTTCTAGGATTTGAAATAGCTCAACTGGAATTCCATCACCTCCACTAGCTTTGTTCGTAGTGATGCTTCCTAAGGCCCACTTGACTTCACATTCCAGGATGTCTGGCTCTAGGTGAGTGATCACACCATCATGGTTATCTGGGTCATGAAGATCTTTTTTATATAGTTCTTCTGTGTATTCTTGCCACCTCTTCTTAATATCTTCTGCTTCTGTTAGGTCTATACCATTTCTGTCCTTTATTGTATCCATCTTTGCATGAAATGTTCCCTTGGTATCTCTAATTTTCTTGAAGAGATCTCTTGTCTTTCCCATTCTATTGTTTTCCTCTATTTCTTTGCAGTAATCACTGAGGAAGGCTTTCTTATCTCTCCTTGCTATTCTTTGGAACTCTGCATTCAAATGGGTATATCTTTCCTCTTCTCCTTTGCTTTTAGCTTCTCTTCTCTTCTCAGCTGTTTGTAAGGCCTCCTCAGACAACTATTCTGCCTTTTTGCATTTCTTTTTCTTGAGGATGGTCTTGATCACTGTCTCTTGTACAATGTCATGAACCTCCATCCATAGTTCTTCAGGCACTCTATCAAATCTAATCCCTTGAATCTATTTGTCACTTTAAGCTCTGCTTAAGGATTCATAATTTTTAAAAAAGCAGTTCTTTGCTAAACACATATTTTGGAAACCAATAGAACAGATGACTTCTTAGGTCTTTCCCAGTTCTCAGATGTTAGAATTCTATAACAAACATAAGCTTTTATTTTATTTTGATGGAGTCTGAACTGACACAATAGGAGGTACCTAGTTTTCATCAAACACTGGTTTGAAAATAAGTAATTTTTGTCAGAAACATCTCCATCAAGCAGATCAATGTCTCAAGCCAAGGAGGCAGAACAGAAAGGGATGAGTCACCGCAAAAAAAAAAAAAAAAAAAAAAATCCAGAGAACTGTGGAGACCTGGGAGATGTTCTAAGGGAGGAAGATAGGGAGTTTTTAGGGAAAGAATAGGGGACTTCTGAACTGTGGTCTACAATACTAAACAAGCCACTGGGCATGGGCAGGCCAGAGCAAGAAGAGCCCTGCAGTAATAGTCATAATAACCACCTTAAGGCAGTTGCTAAGCATCTCACATGTGTGACTGTATTTTAATTGTCACAAAGCCCCATGGGCAGTTTGTCTAACTGAACTCACTGGACAGATGAGGTGACTAAGGTGAAGTCATTTCCAGGGTCACCTAGTTAAGGCATGAACCCAGCTCTGGCTCCAATGCCCATTCTCTTTTTGCTGACTCTACAAAATCTTAAGATTCTAAAATACCTTAAGTAAAAGACTCTAAAGCCAGAGCTGAGTCCCAAATGCTCTTGAGTCACCCTGAGTGCAGAGTAGGGAGGGTGTGTGGGAAAGGTGACTGAGCGGTCAGCAGATGGACACCTTCCATCTCAGGCTTGCTCTAAGGCACATGCTCACCGAAGAGGGCTTGTGGGCAGAACTGTCAGCTTAAATTCCCTCTCACTAGTTGTCTCTTGCCAAGTGTGTATAGTTGAGTTCACATAATTTAAATGTACGCGTGATGAGACTCTGCTTCCTGCAACAAAAACCTACCCATGTGGAAGGGATGAAGCAATCATGGATTGAGCTTCTGGGCATGGCTCCAGCTTCTTTTGGTATATATTTTTTATTTTGTTCTCAGAAGCAAATCTGTGCAGTAGGTATTGTTCCCAGCACAGAATGCCTGATGAAACAAGTAAATTGCTGCGTTGTCATGTTTTTAGAAAGTGGCTCAGTTGCCATCAGAATTGGCTTCTGCCTAAGTGCAAAGTGAATTGACTTCTGCTGGAGTCCAAAGTCAGGGCCCATTTTATGACATCAAAAACCAGCTGGCAGGGAGGCTGCTGAGTGCCCTGGGGTCCTCCTTGTGAAATGCAGTAACTGTGGAGAAGGGAGGAAAAGAGGGGCTTCTCTTCACAGAGTTCTTGACTCTAAGAATTGAGGGGGGGAAACTGGAGAGGCTGTGGCCAAGAAACCCCGATTACTGAGCTTCTTCTCTGGGCTGACTGGCTTTGAGGCACCTAAGGAATCTGCAAAACTCTACCCCCAGCCAGTGGAAGAACACACAGGACACTCACAAGGAACACCGAGCCCCATGTCTATTTGATCAACAGCTCATCCAACTTAGGAAAATCCCAAATCATGGTCATTTCTTTCCTATGCCTTGAAATGCATCACTTGATCTTCCTAGAGCAGATTAACCTTCCTAGTTATGATCTGCAAAGCCTAATACTGAAAATAAAAAACACATCTAGTCCTGAACAGCTAAAATCAGAGGAAAATAGGACACTGAAGATGACAGGGAAAGGTGTCCAGCATTGAAATTTTCCACAAGAAAAGAGTTAGGTGGCCAGCTAGCTCTCAGATAAGAAAGCATGTGTGCATGCTAAGTCGCTTCAGTTGTGTCCAACTCTTTGCAACCTTATGGACTACAGCCCCCCAGGCTCCTCTGTCTATGGGATTCTCTAGGCAATAATACTGGAGTGGGTTGCCATGTGCTCCTCCAGGGGATCTTCCCAACCCAAGGATGGAACCCATGTCTCTTTTGTCTCTTGCACTGGCAGGGGGTTCTTTACCGCTAGCACCACCTGGGAAACCCCTAAGAAAGCACGGACTCCTCTCAAGTTGAAGGTTTCAAAACAGAGTCACCATCCTGCATTTAGGAAGGAACAAAAGAAGCCTGTCTTATGAGGGGGAAAGTTGAGAGGTTTCTGAAAGAATGTACCCAGCCAGACTTGCAACCACACATCCTTTGTACCCAGGAGCCCCCTACCCTTACCCCATGTAAGCAAAGAGCAGAGGATGAAGCTCTTTGATAGGAAATCTAGAGCTTATTTCATGATGTACCATGCTTCAGCCCAAAGGACAACATAAAAATAAACTCACCATTCGATCCAGCTGAAAGAGCTGTGGAAAGAAAAGTAAACACAGCAAAATAAGCATGCATGTCGTTTGTTATTAAACTGAGAAATCAACAAAAAGTGAAGTGAATGCTGGAAATGGGATTGATGTCCGTTCCAAACATTCATTCTGCCCATCTCATCCCACATAGACACCCAAAATGCTAACAACAAGTGAATCACTTACTTTTTTCCTTTCTGAAATGAGTTATGGAAATTATTGCAAAAAGCCAATTTATATTTTTACAGTGCTATTTTATTGTAGCTGAAAATCTCCTCTTTCTTTTTATTTTTTTGGGGGGGGGGTGGTTAATTATTTGGAATGGTAGTCTCTAAAAGGCAATTGGTGTTTTGGATAATCTAAAATTAAAAGAACATATTATCCAGATGGTTTGGAAGTTTAACAGTTCTCTAATAGCACTGTAGTCAATCAATGGTAATTTGGAATTTCAGTTTGAAGAAACTACCTTCTACCCCTTCTGTACTTTAATCTTTGTATCAGCAATGCTAATATATAGATGCTGATATACTAATCCCCTACATCCATGTGATGGAAGATTATTATGTGTGAGGCCCCAGTATTTGTGAAATTGATGCTAACACAGCTTCCAGATGCCAGTTTTCGGTGATACCTTTAAACAAATTAGCTCACCTCTGGAAAAATCTTCCATCTTAAAAAGTTTAGTATTTGGAGACTCTGACCTACACCCCCTTTGATGCAACCACATACCTGAAAGCTTAGGTTGTGTCTTTTTCTTTTTGCTTGAAACTTTTAAGAACTCATCCATAAGCAAGTCGTTAGCACAGTCTCTCTTGTCAGGGTCTGGTTCGAAACACTTCAATATGAATGCCTTGGCCTCTGCTGACATGGACTCTGGGATCTCTGGGTGGACTTTAAACATCCCCACCTAAGACACAGCACAACACAGCTTCTGAATAACCATCTTATCCCATCCCATAACTTGGTCACCTAATAAGACAAGCTCCTTTATCAAATACTACAAATGTGTGGCTTTTTTCAAAGTGAGACAGGACCTGTTTTCTGTAGGTTCTGGAAAGTTTTCAGTGTTTTTGTAACTTTATCAATGACATAGGCACAGTAATTAGCTTAAGACATTAGACAGTGCTGCTGCTGCTACTGCTAAGTCGCTTCAGTCGTGTCCAACTCTGTACAACCCCATAGACGGCAGCCTACCAAGCTCCTCCATCCCTGGGATTCTCCAGGTAAGAACACTGGAGTGGGTTGCCATTTCCTCCTCCAATGCATGAAAGTGAAAAGTGAAAGTGAAGTCGCTCAGTCGTGTCCGACTCTTCGAGATCACGTGGACCGCAGCCTACCAGGCTCCTCCGTCCATGGGACTCTCCAGGCAAGAACACTGGAGTGGGGTGCCATTGCCTTCTCCAGTAGACAGCGCTATGAAATAATAATTCAGTCCTTAGAACTTCGTGCTTGGTTTTTTTCATTTATGAGATCTCATCGAACCCTCCTAGCAACCCAGTGGATTAAATATGATCCCAGTTACAGCAATAAGAAAAATGAAGCTCACAGGGCTGAGGTTATGAAAGGGCAGAGCTGGGATTTTGAACCTTCATTTGTTTGTCTTAAAGACTGTGTTGTTTCTCCTGTACCATGATTTGTGACTGTTTTTCCCTGTCTCAAATTGCCTACGTTAAAAGAGATATTTAAAAATACTTAAAATTAAACAAACAGTATTTTTATAACAATGAGAATGTTTTCCTCATTGCTGTCATTCTAATTTCTTTCAGCAATGTTTCATGTATTTAGTACACAGAAAATCTCTTAAGGAAATGATTTGTTATTAAATAGCTTATATTAGTTTATTATATAGATAAGATGCATTTGTACTAATTATAAAGCCTTTACTATGTATCAGACATTGTTTTAAGTGCTTTTCACATATTATCTCATCCATTCCTCAAAAACCTTCATTAGATAGGTACTATTTTTATACTCATTTTATAGATGAGGAAACCAACGCACAAGAAGGTTAAGTAATTTACTCAAAGCCAGTATATAGCTTGACTGTGTTGGAGCCTGGATTAAAATGTTGCAAATCAGTGCCAGAGAATGCTATCTCCTCTAAAGCATGTTGCTTAATAATCCCCGCACCAGTGGGTAACAGAGGAACATTTCAGAGTGAAGTCCCAGAGATTGGTGAGAACTTGAAAGACTGCCCAAGAAGAGAAAGACATCCATTCATGCCCAGAAAGGCAGATCTCTGAGCAGCTCACTGTTTTTTTCAGGTGTGGTTACACTACTCATTTCTGTATTAGCAGCAGTGCATCAGCTTGTCTCCAAGCTTCAGGTAAACCAAGTTTGGTACAAACATAGAAGGGATGTGACAAATGGTCCCTCATAAGAGGGGGTACTCACAAAAGGGGTAAGTGCTAGAAACATCATCAGTGGCAAGGGGAGGAATAACAAATTACAATCAAAACACTGATGCCTCAGAGAATAGCAGAGATGTGAGCATCACTTCCTGGGAGACAGGGGTTCAGTTTAATATTCCTCTGGCTCAGTGGAGTGGCAGGTGAGGACTGCAGGGATTCAGGGGCAGGTCACTGTCCAGCCCTGGATGCTGAAGCTATGGCCCCCAGGCTCTCTCAGGTCTATTTCCATTTCACATGCTCCCTATTTTGAGAGCTGGAGCTGCTTCCTTTCCCAGCCCCAAAAGAGTTACTAATGGGCAAAGTAACAGGCTGGAGGCGTAGATAGATGAGAATAAAGTTGATGTACTTAAAACAACTATACCCTTTTATCTACGGAAACTTCGAACTGTAATGATAGAAGAGAAAAGGAAAACATGTCTTTAATACCTAAATGGATAAAAAATGTTTTTATATGTCCCTCAGTAGAAGATTTCTCAGACTGTGTTTCCCAAAGGGCTTAAGTCATCTTCCATGGAGTGGCATGTTAATTATACTGCATCATGAAAAGGTGGTCAAGGGCATTACACTGAGTCTCACTTGGTAGCTGAGAAAACTAATGTTGAGAGACCCTCCATGTGAAGCTGACCAAGGGGAGTGAAACTTGAACTTTAGATCTTAGATTGTGCTAGCTCAGGCTCCTTTCCTTTTGCTTAAAAAAATATGACATACACATATGGAACTCCAAGAGCCACAAAGAGCTTTAACCACTGATTTTTAGGACATTTAAGATGTGAAATATGACCTTGAACATAGCTGCTTGTGGTTCCCCCAGTTCATAAAAGGGTGGTTTTCCAGTGGCCATTTCAATAATTGTGCAGCCCAGAGACCAAATGTCTGCTGCTTTTCCATAGCCTCTTGGTCCTTTATCTATTATTTCTGGTGCCATATACTGGAGGGTACCTGGATAGAATTCAAACACAGTTACAGTTTAAAAAGAGAAAACAGATGCACTAACAACAGTTTAAAGTTATTTACATAAATAAGAACTTAAAAGCATGATTCAGGTCTTAGTATCTCATCTTCTTTAAGTTCCAGTTTTCTCTGCTGCTAATAAAAGGGGAAATAGCAGTTGTCACAATGGATTTCACTAGTGATATAAACATATCTTACTAATATTGTCTGTTTATGAATAGATACTTCCTCATTTCCTAGACGGTAGAGTGTAATTGAGGCATCATTTCATTGGGACCTCTTTGAAACTTCTAATAGTCATTTGAGAATAACAGAAAATACTCAACACACATTTTCTGCAATCAGTTTTTCAAATACATGGAGATTCCCTTTATGTATACTTTCAATCTTTTGCAGGAAAAATCTGGGTCATTCATCCATTTCCTTTGTCTGTTATTTCTCAATTCCTGATTGAATGCTCAGTTCTTCAGTTTTCATGTTTACTTCTTAAACATGAAAACATGAAGATTTCTGAAAGCCATTGTTTAAAATAATATAAATAATTTTGGGAGTACTTTACTCTGTAAATCTAACATACATGGCTTCTACTATGAGCCTGTGGTCCAGAGAACAACAGATTTAATGGGTTAAAGTCAGGCCATGAGCCATCAGTATAAACAAACCACTGGAGTGAAGAAGAGTAGAAAGAAAAAGAGAGGAAATTTAAAAGGCTTCATGGAATCAAGGAGTCAAAAAGTGTGGTATGATGCAAAGAGCACTACACGGGGGCCAAGAACCCTTGGTTTTAGTTCTGGTCTCATACTTCCCAAGTGGACACGAACTTGCAATTATCTTATTGGTTACAACTAGAGGCCAAATTTATATATCTAGTTTGGAGTGATTTCTCAAAATCCGGCAATTAGTCAGGAGTACAAATAGGAACAGGTAATTGCTATATCCCCAGCTTCTGATATAAATGATGTAATCAGCAAACAGGATCCAAGATGCCATAATAAATTACTTCAAATACTGAAGCATTTGCCAAAAGAGCCACTTGAGCATTTTCTTATCCATAACCAATAAGAGACATTTTGATAAATGCAAGGACCACCTTCTATGAATGCTCTGTGCCTGATTTACAGGTGAAAACTGCTGCACAAATGTCCTCTAAACAGTTCCTATAAAACCCATGGTCAAAGGCTAGAAACTGGCTGTAATGTTTTTTTAAAAAGTGAAAGTACATTATTTTTGTCAAGTTTTGTCATCATGCCAGGTTTATCTTTGAGATCTCATCATTACATTATAGTAGGTCATGCTCACGATCACATACAACTTCACCTTTCTGTTCTCGGCTTAAATCAGTCATATTTTTGAAGGAAAGCATTTCACCTGGTGAAGGATAAGGTAACCATGCTCCTCAAATTATTACTCTTAGTAGAAAACAGTTAAAATTTCTCTTCATTGATAGTTCCCCCCAAAGTGATCATTTTTTACAATGTAAACAAAATTAAGTGATCATTGAGAAAATATGAGCTGAAGCCTACCACTCTTATTATCTGTGGATCTAAAATATATTTAATGGAAGAACTGAAGTTGTACTAATATCTCCGCAGGAATGACAACTGACCAAAAATACAGTGAATTTTAAAAATTGAATAATTCAAGTAATATCTTTACAGTAAATTAGTGTTTTGATTCATTAGATAATATTTCAAAGAGTGATATTTGATGATTGTGTTTAATTATCCCCCATAGATCAGGTACCAAAAAAGCAGGTTTAATCGCGTGTTCAAATCTGCTCTATTTACTCTACAAGCACATGACACAGTATTTTATATAAAGAGATTTACAGAGCTGGATAGTGACGATCAAACCAGTCTTAACATTAGCCCAAGGAGAGTAGTGAGAGTATTAACTCTAAAACCCATACCTCAAATATCTTCATTAGAATAAACAAATTACTTTAAAATCGCCTATTTTAGAATATCTTTACCACTACAACCACCTGGGGAGCCACTACAAGAGAGTAGCTAAAAGCTTAAACCTTGATGTCACCTTAACATTCACTCACGCATTTAGTGGATTAATACTGCCAGAAGGGTTTCCCAGGTGGCTCAGTGGTAAAGAATCCACCTGCCCGTGCAGGAGACACAGGTTTGATCTCTGAGTTGGGAAGAGTCCCTGGAGAAGGAAATGGGAACCCACTCCAGTATTCTTGCCCAGAAAATTCCATGGACAGAGGAGCCTAGCAGGCTACAGTCCATGGGGTCCCAAAGAGTCAGACAAGACTGAGCAACTGAGCAGAGCACAGTACTATGGGCCAGGCACTTAGAATGCAGGAGTGGCCAAGACAGAAATCCCAGGGTTTGGGCAGCTTACATTTTTGCAGTGGAAGACAGAGAGCAAACTATAGTAAAATACATAAGTAAATTACAGAGTAGGTTACAAAGTGATGTGTTATGATAAAATTAGAAAAAAGCAGGAGAAGGGGATCAGAAGTGTCCGGGGAGGGCTGCCATGTAAATAGGGCAATCACTGGCCTCACTGGCAGGATCTGTGAGTTAAGACTTGAAGGACATGAGGGACTTCGCCATGCAGATAGCTGGGAGAAGAGTGCCATAGAAGGAAAAGGGTGCGCAAATGCCCTGCCACAGGATCCTGCCTGGTGGAATGAAGGAAGTGCAGGAAGGCCTGTGCAAGGTGGGAAGGGCAGAAAGTGGGTCTAAAAGGTAATAGACTCTGAGAAGGTCTGAGCTTTGCCCATCATTGTAAAGACTGTGGTGTTTGTTGACTCCAAAAACAGAAAGCCATCAAAGTCTCTGAGTGATAGGGCTCGATTTATGTTTATAAGGGATTGCTCCGGCTGTAGAGTTGAGGGGAGACAGTAGTGGAAGCAGGAGAAAAGGCTACTGAGATCACGTGTGTGAGAGGCGAGGGCGGGAGCCAGGGAGGTGGAGAGGAACTGGTCCAGATTTGGACACATTTTGAAGACAGAGTTGATGGGTTTCCTTGGCTGACTGAGCTGAAGTGTGAGAAAAGAGAGGTGCAGTGGATATCTCTAAGGTTGGAGTGGCCAACCGAGACAGGCAAGAGTGTGGGTGAAACAGGTTTGGGGAAAAGATAATTCATTCCATTTGGCATGTTAAGTCTAGTTGAATTGCAGCTCTTTGACTTACAAGCTTTGTGACCTCAGGCAAACTGTTTAACCTCTTTGAACCTTAATTTTCTCACCATCAACCGGGATAATGATGTGTAAGGGTTAGGCTTGATATACAAATTTTGATGCAATAACATGTGAAGCACTGAACACAGTCTGGAGCAGCAAGTGCTCCATGAACAATAGTTGTGGCTGCCTTCCTTCTCATCGAATCACGAAGAAGTCACACAGGCCACTGTCTTTTGACGCAGTTCATCAGAGGCTGCCTACACCTGTGACTTCACCAGCGCTGAGTTGGTGCTGGGAGGCCCGCACACCCCAGGCCCTGATGATCAGTGCCGGTGACCGACCCACACGCGTGTCACACACGGCACACCACGTGAGGCCAGCGAGAGGCGTCCAAGCCAAGGGCTCCTGGAGGGGACTACTGTACTCCAGCTTCTCTGGGGATTAAAGAAAATGCTTAAGATAAGCAGCCGATATTAAATTAACATCTTCCCCAAATCAAATGTCTGAAAGTCAGGATCTCCCTCGCAGAAGTTACTGAGACTTGGCAGTATTTAAAGGGTCTCTTGCCATATGGAGGGAATATGAGGAAAAGAAATGTCAATATATTTAAAGTTACTAGAAGGCTGGAATTCATTTGGTTTAAAAAATGAATTCTAAATGGGTTTGACTGTGTCCCGAAATAACTGCTGTGAGAGTAGGAACTGGATCAGAGGCACTGCTGATTGAACGTTCTGAGACTTCAGACTTTTTCTCTGCCTTTCCCCTGCTTCCACAAGAGACACTTCAGCAAGGCGGAGAGCAAGATGGACCGGAGCAAGAAGCTCAAAGCAAAGCACAAAGGGTGGATTAAAAATCTGAGTTCTATCATTTATAAACTCGTGTGACTTTCAGCTGTGATGTCCCTTCTCTCTCTCTCAGTTTCTTCATCTGCAAAATGGAAACACTGCCATCACGCCACAGAATTCAGAAATGAGGGCATTTGGACAATCTGTTTTACATTCGACCAAAGATTATCCATTACAGTATCTTTTTTTTTTTCTAAATCTCTCTCTCTGATGATAATAAGAATTTCATTTTTACTATTATTATTTTTTGCTGCACTGCAAGACTTGTGGGATTTTAGTTCCCTAACCAGAGACTGAACCTGAGCTGAGGCAGTGAGAGCACTGAGCCTTACCTGCTGGGCTGCCAGCACGCATGTGCCAAGTCCCACATGTGACCACATGGACCGCAACCTGCCAGGCTTCTCTGTCCATAGGATTCTCCAGCAAGAATACTGGAGCGGGTGGCCATGCCCTCCTCCAGGGGATCATCCTGGCCCAGGGTTCGAACCCACGTCTAATGCGGCTCCTGCATTGCAGGCGGATTCTTTACCACCAGGGACCACCAGGAAAATCACAATAACAGGAACTGAACACTTCATGAGAATCAGCAGAATGGAGTGATGAAAACTTGGAGGGGAGAGCAGGGCTGGACTTCCAGATGTCCTCCCTATAACTGTTGGGCAGTCATTAATCTCTCTGAGCCTTGGTTTCCTCTTGGCTACTGTTACCTTTTTGGAAGTCACTTTGTCTCCACTCTCTCAGGATTTTGGTCTGGAGGGAGCTTAGTAGCTGCATGGCCTAATTTCTCAGCAAAGCTTTCTCTCCACCCTACTTCTGAGTTAGTGAGTCACTTCCTTTTTTTGAATTGAAATCTTAGTTATTTAGGTTGTGAGTAGGGGAATAGACCACAGGCAGTAAACAGATTAGGAAAGAAAGAACTCATAGTCCAAATGGGAAGTGATTAAAGTATGAGTAAGAATCACTGATACTCATACTTTAAGAATCACTGAGAGGCTGGGCTAAAGAAATGTTAAAAAAAAGAAATGTCAGGATTATAGTGGCTGTAGACCAACCAGGAGAAAAGGAATGACATGAAAAGAAAAACAAATAACAAATTGAGAGTTAAAAAATATATATCTTCAGCAGTATTAAGCAGGAAACTGAGTTATATAAACACAAGGTAAGAAATGGTCAGATGAAATTCTGTATAGCATTTTTCAGTGAGCATCAAAAGATATCAACATGAATGTTGGTAAGAACCCAGACTAAATTTCTCTCTCACGTCATGCTCAAACACAGCAATTATTTCTTTAATTACATAAGATCTGTATCATCACTGCAAAAACGTACCAGTAAAAGTTTCAGTACATGGATTTATGCCAGCAAGCCTCTTTGATGTTCCGAAATCAGAAATCTTGAGAACACCACTATAGGTATTAATCAACACATTGTCACCCTAGAGAAGAAAGAACTTCAATCAGAAATGTTATCTTTCTCCCAATACTGCTTGCTATTGGCTTGAAAGTCTAATAAGAAAAGGTGTCCTTACAGCAAAAAGGATACTATTTCTATATTCTTCCTTAACGGTAACATCAGTAGTGAATTATTGACACCATTTTTGTTTACATACTATCAGTTCACAATCTGCTACTCAGGTCACAAGGTGAAACGAGGTTTATAGATAGTAGGGGCTACTTGTGTTTGATATGAGTATGATTAGTTAAATTATGATATTTATGCTTTCCTAGTACTTGACTTATTCTATGTTGTTTTACTTCTTTTCCTGGAATATTTAGGAGCAGCACAAATAAATGGACATTCGTGTTAGTTTTAGGATAGTAATATTAACTTACTTTCAATAGTCCAATTTTGTTATAAATTTATTAGTTCTAAATTTTCCCTTTTTAAGGAGAATTTCACAGATTATCTAATTTTAGTTCAGCCTGGGAGTATATGATATGTGTGAGAAGCGGGGATTTTATTTTTTTCCTTCTAACTATTCATCCATTAATTGAACAAGTATTTATTGAGTAGCTACTATGGGCAAGGATATAAAGATTAACCAGCCTACAAGCCTCTTGGGAGCAGGGACCATATCCTAGTTAACTTTGCTCTGTTGAGCTTCCAGCCCCATGGACCACCTCAAACACTGCCAGCCATGAAGTGGAAACTCAATCTTTGTTGGCTGAACATGGTTAAGGAGTTTATTCCTTGAGTAAAAGTGGTAAGACACAACTATCAATAACTGACTCAGGGCAGAGTGATATATATCTGCTGTTTCTAGGATTTAGTTATCATTCCAAATTAGTTTTCATAAGAAAAACAATTTTTGCAAATAAAACAATTACCCATCAAAGACCTTACAAGAATGAATCCTAGTGCAACCTACCTTTATATCCCGGTGAACTATCTGATTGTCATGGAGGTATTTTAATCCTTCCAGTATTTGCTTTGTATAAAAGCCGATTGTTTGCTCATTGTCTTTCAGTGGGCCCCATTTGGAACGAAGGAGAGCAGAAAGACTTCCTGAAAGCAGGGAGAAACAGTGCATAAAATCTTATTTGAATGAATTCTTTAAAGCATGTTAGTATTACAATATTAAGCTAACATTTATTGGTTATTAACAGTGGCCCAGGTATTATACTAGACACAGTACTTGGGTTCAAATATAAATAGGCAAGTCCCTGCTCTGTTGATGGCCTTTATGAAATACAGTCAAAAAGGCTACTTGGGGCTTCCCAGGTGGGTCAGTGGGTAAAGAATCTGACTACAGTGCAGGAGATGCAGGTTTGATCCCTGGGTTGGGAAGATCCCCTGGAGAAGGGAATGGCAACTGACATCAGTATTCTTGCCTAGAGAATCCCATGGACAGAGGAGCCTGGCAGGCTATATAGTCCATAGAGTGGCAGAGTTGGACATGATGGAAGCAACTTAGCACACACACACAAAAGACCACTCAGTTTGCAAACCTTAATCCAAGTCATAATGATTGATACAAGAACAGTTCTGATATTTATTTATCATCTCCCAATAAACTCCAGTACTTTTGCCTGGAAAATTCCATGGACAGAGGAGCCTGGTAGGCTGCAGTCCATGGGGTCGCTACTAGTTGGACACGACTGAGCGACTTCACTCTCACTTTTCACTTTCATGCATTGGAGAAGGCAATGGCAACACATTCCTGTGTTCTTGCCTGGAGAATCCCAGGGACGGGGGAGCCTGGTGGGCTGCCGTCTATGGGGTCGCACAGAGTCGGACAGTTTATTGTGCAGCAGCAGCAGCAATGAACTGCAGGGACTTCCCTGATAACTCGGTTGGTAAAGAATCCATTTTGGGTTTGATCCCTGGGTTGGGATGATCCCCTCGAGAAGAGAAAGGCTACCCATTCCAGTATTCTCTCCTAGAGAATTCCATGGACTGTATAGTCCATGGGATCACAAAGAGCCAGACACGACTGAGCAGCTTTCACTTTCACTAAACTGTAAGGTAATGGCATATGTCAAAATTTTATTTACATTTACGCAAATTAAGATCTGTAAACTAATAAATTCCATTCAGGTTTACTCTTCAAGACCCTAGAAACATACTTTTTTAAAAAGTTAGTTGTTGTTTTTTTTTTTGAGGTTTTCCTAAACTATTTATCTATTATTTTTATTGAGGTATAGTTGATGTACAGTATTATATGTTTCAGGTATATAACATCTGAAATTTTTAAAGGTTATTTTCCATTTATGGTTATGATCAGACATTGGCTATAATCCCTGGGTTGTGCAATATATCCTTGTAGCTTATTAATTTTATATATAGTAGAACTATACTTTTTAAAGAAAGAAAACCATCTCTTACCTCCTGGGACCTGCTCCATGAAGATTTTAATGAAACCATTTTCACTGAAAGAGCCCAGATACTGGACAATATTTTTGTGCTTCAGATGCTTATGCAAGGCTATTTCTTCATGCAGGGGCTGGGAGTATCTGAAAGATATGCAAATGTCAGTGAGCTAATTATGTCAGGCCTTCTTGTATAAATTTAAGCAATACAAATGGGAAATCCCAGCTAAATGAATTCACCCATACATGAAATAAAATATGACCATCTAAGGCCTTTATTTCTCATCACGTAAATTCTGTAAAGCTGGAGCCCTGGTAGGATATGAGGGGAACTGTGTCAGATACTAGTCTAGGTCTTTGTATATATTAGCTCATTTCTCACAACAACTCCATGAGAAGGTATTACTAAGATGCCCATGTTACAGATAATGAAATTGATTCAGAGAACTAACCTATCCAAGATTTCCAAGCTAGTAAGTAACAGAACTAAGATCTGAACCCAGGAGAACTGAAATCACCCACACAGCTCACTGTCACATTCATATGACCTTCTATTCCATTAGCTTCATAAGTTTCTTATTTCAGGAGATTCTTTCCCAGGAAGACAAAATTGCAAATAATTTTAATATTCATTCCAGAACTTACTGAAAGGTCCAACAACTCTTCAGTAAAAAAATATAAAACCATTTATATGCCAAGTCTCCTTGATTCTATTCTATCCAGTTCTACTCTATCATAATTATTTTTTATTCATTTCTAGCTGAGCCTCCATACTGAAAGACTAGCTTTAGAACAGACTTCAAAATCATGTACTTGGTATATATCACTTTATTAAATTTTATGATGAAAGAATTTTATATTTCTGGAACAGACAGAACAACATTTTTGATGATTTTCTGAAGTACTATGAAGTTTGTAGACTTTTAACAATCCTGAATATTAATATATTATCATATATTATGTTAATATAATTATTGTATAACTTAACTGTGGTAGGGTGCCAGCAATGATGAACAGAGACTCATAGGTATTTCCTAATTTTTTTTTCTGTTGCATGATGGAAGCTACAGGTGTGAAAGGCACTCACTATAACATAAAATATAAGCCTGATGCCTCATAATTTGCTTCAGTGCTACATGCAGGAAATGCTCAAATTTTATAAAGGCAAATCCATATAAGCAGAATGGATTTCTTGGAATGACCATAACAAATACTAGAATCAGTTAGTATTGAATAACATTAGTAAGTTACAAAAACCCAAATTCATTCAATTAATTTATTTTTAAAATATATTTAAATTTTTTATTTATTTAACTGGCTTAGCCATACAGCTTGCAGGAGCTTAGTTTCCCGATTAGAGGCTGAACCCAGGTCCCAGAAATGAAACTGCCAAGTCCTAACCACTGGACCACAAACTGATTTAATTTAAACAAACTTTTATAACCTGTGAAACATTTCTCAGAAAGCTGCCAGCAACAGCTGGCAAAAATTGACTTGTATATTAGACCTCTTACTCATTTTACTTTTCTTCAGAATTGTTCTAGGAGCTAAAGGCTTGTATTAAACTAAATCCCTTAACAAGATATCAGTTAGGGACAATACCATTTTGACTATTGCTAGAATGAGATAACGCAAGAAATACCAGTATGTAATGTTACCAAGGAGATCCTTAGGTAATGACTCTCAGCTATGAAGACATTTACAAGTTACTTTTTCCATGAAGTTTAAAATGCTTTATTAATGCTAGTTAATAGGATTGCTCTTGATATGCATGAGATAAATCAGTGGCAATACTGGGCCAGTTCTTCAGATTTGGTCGATCAAGATGACTGCATAATCTGAAGCAAGAGGCTCACTCGGTTTATGACAAATAAGTAAAAGATTCCAACCCCCTGACAACCTATTAAATATCAATCATAAATGCTGAAATATAAGATCATGAAGAAATAAATATACAACATACACTTCTCCTATGTAACCAAAGGATAGCTCAAAAGTTAAAATAATAGAATTCATCCTAGCTGAGAATAAGGACTCTTCTCCAGTGTGGAAATGATTAGTAACACTAGCAATCCTCACTAAATGTAAGTGAAAGTGTAAGTACCGCGCACTGAATAAGCATGAAATTATAATTTGTTCAGGTCAATAAGCAACTCTTGTCTGTGGGAACTACAAGAAAATCCCATTTCTTCTCAATTACCTGTGATAACAGAAAGAAAAATGGTACAGACATTCAAAGATACTTAAATATGCACTTAGCTCTGAAAAATTAATATATCATACATGTCTCCAGAGCACCTCTCCTGAGTCAAATTCCCACTATAACCATCCAAAGCAGTGAAGTTCCCAACCTTGGCATCTCCTGGAAGGATTTTTAAAAATATCAATATCAATGTCTACCCCAGAATTTTGGAGGTTATGGCTTGAGCATCAGTATTTTTTAAAAGTTCCCCAGGTTCCTCTAACACACAGCTGGGTGGAAAAACCTGACCTAGGAAAACAGTTGACAAATGTGTAAAATGTTAGCAGAAGCCAACTCGAGATGTACAACTAGTTGGGACAAATTATGAGAGTGTCCTTAGAATCCAGCAGCTTGCTCTTGTGATTACTCTGATGCTCTAACGAAGTGTTTTTAGAGTGTGAGAGAACCACAGAAGAAGCTGCTTTTGTTGCTATGATCCTTCACTACAGATGGTAGTGTTTAGTGTATGCTGGATTATGCATTATTCACACCCATCCTACCATCTGAGCAATTATCCTTTGTAACTGCTACTTTTTTAAAAGCCACCTTGAAACTCTCTAGGTCACAAAGGTGGAAATGCTTTCTGTGTTGTATCTCTCAATAACGTGATAGACTTCACCTTAATCTTCTCTTAGAGGTAACAAAAAGATGCCCTACAGCAACTGTTTAAGAGAAGGGCTTGTCATGCAAGTGTTTTCAAACCAAGCACATTATGCCAAATGGATCTTCGCTGGTCTTGGTGTACTCTGTGTGTGCACAATGGTAGCTGAATAAACTTAAGCTCCAAAGACAGTTTTCAAAGTGGTTTTCTTCCAAGTGACTAGTTACATTTATCTGGTGGTGGGGAGGAAGGTGATACTGCTAAAGACAATCCTTCCAAATTTTATATTGCTTAAAAATCCACTCTATGTATCAAAATATAATACTTAAGACCCTATAAGAATATTTGATGAAAATTTTAATATAATACATACACACATATATATATTCCCTATATATATATAGGGATATAGGGATATATATACTAGATATAAATGTATCTAGTGAATAGTTTCTATCACCATCCCAGAAGATTCATACTTATGTCTCATGAGTTAACCAAGGAGAAATTTCAAAAATAACGTAGACAACCTAAAACTGAATTTACTGTCTACCTACCTAATATCTGTTCCTCCCTCTTTCTGTGATTTTGTTTGGAGAAACAACCAGCCAACTTAAAAACTACTGAGTTTCTAACCTCCTTTGTAGTCAGGAGTGGTCACTTTTGGCCAATGAAACAAGAGGTGAAAATAGACTGGACATTTCTGAGAAAGTTCGTTTTCCTTTTCCCTCTTCCTGTCTGGAATGCAGATAAGGCAGAGGGACCACCTGTCAGGAAGTCATGTACCAAGATGGAGACCAAGGATGGCAAGGCAGAAAGAGAACTGAGGCCTGGGACACTGGTTACAGGGGAAAGAGGGGTGTCTTTTTGAGCTTGTGGTAATCAGAGAAGGCATCTCTGAGGGCTTGAGAACTGAACCTGGGACCTAATTGATGACAACGAGGCAAGCCCACCAATATGTGGTATTGGTGGGCCTAATGGAAAAAGAGAGGTCAGTGTGGCCGCAGAGGGAGGCAGGAGTCTGTGTTAGGTTCCTGGGTTTGTGTTGTAAGAACTCACAGCCAGGTTTTCAGTAGTAATGACATGTGATTGCAACTTGAGAAAGAGCTCTGTGCAGTCTCTGAGGAAGGGACCAAAGACTCACAAGAGTATGGGACTGCCCTACGACTGTCTCTCCAGTGTTGGGGGACAGTGCTTTTGCCCTGTGACGTCACTTTTCTGATGGCTTCAAGAAGAGTCGTTGGTTTCTCAGCTGGTCCAACTTTCCACCTTCAGTTTACCAATGTCCTTAACACACCTGACCGGAAACTGGAACTTCTGGTTCAAACCATTTTAGCTGGTGCTTATTCCCCATATATCCATATAATAAACCAATCACGATGAAACATAACCTGAGCCCAGCACACACAGGGCCATTCCCTCTTCTACTCTTTGAAAGTCCTAGTTACCATGGAGATGCCATCCTTCCCCAACAGTCTTGGGCTTGAATCACTGAGTGATGCAGCAGCTAAACCCCAGAGGGAGCTAATTAAAGCCACACAGTTTTCAGACAGTTTCATTAATTAGAATATCACCAAAATATTTTGTAAATGCTATTAACAACTGAAATACCTTAGAAAGCAGCTTTGATTAGTCACAATTACTGTACCTGCTGTCTCTCTCTGGGATTTCCTTAATGGCGATTCTGACTTGGTTGCTCAGATCTCGACCTGCATAAACTATCCCATAAGTGCCTTTTCCTAGAACGACTCTGTCACCATTTTCATCGTATTCATAGTCATACTACAGAAGGACAAAGGGGGAGAGAAGATTGAAACGTCAGCTGCAGTCCACATTTTAAACATCCACTTTTTCCAAGAGCATTTTTCCTTATTTTATCAAATGGTTTTAACAAGGAAAACAATAAGGTGAGGTTCTAAAGAACAGTTTCAAGAACCAAAGAATAAACTTAACACAGAGCATCGCGTGTTCCTATCCTCCCAACTATGACAAACACCGGGCAGTGGTGGGTGGAGGCGGCACAGAGGGACTATGTATTGAAATCCATAGAAGCGCTTCTCCAAAAGCCCACTTGGATTCTTTACCCACTGAATCCTGTTGATCACTGATTCTGAAGATGTGTATGATTAGCATCAATGTCTCTGAATAGCTATCACACCGAATTAACTGTTCTTTTATTTTTCAGCTTTTGGTACCATCAAAGTATTTCACACTCTGCCAGGAGGAGAAAACCACTCAAAGGCTTTGAGTAAGAAGAAACTTTGAGGTCTTCAGTTCAGTTCAGTTCAGTCGCTCAGTCGTGTCTGACTCTGCGACCTCATGAATCGCAGCACACCAGAGTTCACGCAGACTCACGTCCATCGAGTCAGTGATGCCATCCAGCTATCTCATCCTCTGTCATCCCCTTCTTCTCCTGCCCCCAGCCCCTCCCAGCATCAGAGTCTTTTCCAATGAGTCAACTCTTCACATGAGGTGGCCAAAGTACTGGAGTTTCAGCGTTAGCATCATTCCTTCCAAAGAAATCCCAGGGTTGATCTCCTTCAGAATGGACTGGTTGGATCTCTTTGCAGTCCAAAGGGACTCTCAAGAGTCTTCTCCAACACCACAGTTCAAAAGCATCAATTCTTCCGCGCTCAGCTTTCTTCACAGTCCAACTCTCACATCCATACATGACCACTGGAAAAACCATAGCCTTCACTAGATGGACCTTAGTCAGCAAAATAATGTCTCTGCTTTTGAATATGCTATCTAGGTTGCTGATAACTTTCCTTCCAAGGAGTAAGCGTCTTTTAATTTCATGGCTGCACTCACCATCTGCAGTGATTTTGGAGGCTCCAAAAATAAAGTCTGACACTGTTTCCACTGTTTCCCCAACTAGCTGACAATAATAAGCAAGGATTATTTGTACTTTACCCCTGTTCTCAATTCCCCAAGACTCAAAACATTTTAAAAATGAAAAATGGGGACTTCTCTGGCAGTCTGGTGGTTAGGACCCTGTGCTTCCACTGCAGGGGCCGTGGGTTCTATCTCTGGTCTGGGAACTAAGATCCCACGTGCCTCGTGGCATGACTAAAAAAAATAGAATAAATAAAAAAATTTTTAATGTAAAATTAAAAAATTTTTTTAATTAAAAAAAAATTTAAAAAGGAAAAACTTCAAAATGAAGGAAAAACTTCAAAATGAAGGAAAAACTTCATTTTTGACCCCAAAAAGGAAATATCTACAGCCCTAAACCCAAAGTGGCAAGCATGTCAGTTGAATACGGAAAATAGCATCAAATAAATGAAAGGAGTATAGTGACCTTTAGAACTTCCCAGGTGGCTCAGTGGTAAAGAATCTGCCTGCCAAGCAGAAGACACGGGTTCAATCCCTGGGTCAGAAAGATCCCCCGGAGAAGGAAATGTCAACCCACTCCAGTATTCTTGCCTAGAGAATCCCATGGACAGAGGAGCCTGGCGGGCTACAGTTTATAGGGTCACAAAGGAGAGGGAAACAACTTAGCAGCTAAACAACAACAACATGTGACATTTGGGAGACATCTTCTCAGACCCGGAGGCGTCATCCACAAAGGCATCTTTTGTTGTGGGCTTAAACTACAGGATTCATAGTCATCAAATGATCAAGCCATGTCTACGTAGAAACCCAATGTAAAACTACAGACCAGCAGGAGAGACCATAAAAACAAGCTCCTTCTTTTGTCTGTATTTTGCTAGAGTATAAAACTAGCAGCACATAGCTAGGTTCAACTCACAGAAGGGTTTGGGTTAGCCATTAAACAAAATTGATTTCAAACATTCATATATAAGCAAATTTGATATTAACACACAAAATAATCCAAAAGAAGAAAATGATCATGGATTTTGACACTAAACTAACAACAAAGCCTTAAAATATAGAGAGCTAATAAAATTACAAAGAAAAATATACAATATAAACCATAATAGGTTCTAAATAGAACTCTTTTAGAAACCAATATATCTAGCAGACAAATTCAAAATAGAGACCCTAATGGCACAAATAACAAGTTTGGTATGGTAAATACAGATATAGCTACAAATTCCTTCCATACATATATGAAAAATATAAAATAATTAGTCACATATTAGGCCACAAAGAAAATCTCAACAAATTTCAAAGAACAGCTATGATAAAGACCATGATCTTTGACCACAAGATACTAAAAATAAGATAGCCAAAAATTATATTTGAAAACTGAGCATTGCAATTTAAAATTATCAAAGGATTAAAAAATAAATGATCATGGTAATTACAAAGTAGTTGAAAATGAATGACAAGGAGAGCACTGCACATCAAAAACTATAGATTTAGAACTATGTATATAAAAATTTTCACAGTTTTAAAGAATTGCATTAGAAAACAGAAAACTTTTAAATGATCAAGTTAAATGGTCAAGAAAATACAAAAAGAAGAATATATTACTATCCAAAGAAAGTAGAAGAGTTTCTGGTTTTGGCAATATGGTAGGCTATATACATGAAAATGTTCCCACCAAAAAAACCTAGACAAAATTAAATAGACATACTTTAAATGTCTAGTGTGTGCTCAGTCATGCCCAACTCTTTGCTACCCCACGGACTGTAGCCTGCCAGGCTCCTCTGTCAATGAGATTTTTCCAGGCAAGAATACTGAAGTGGGTTACCATTTTCTACTCCATTAAATGCCTACCTGGGCTTATAAAAAAATAAAGAAGACTTCTGCTGCTGCTAAGTCGCTTCAGTCGTGTCCGACTCTATGCGACCCCATAGACGGCAGCCCACCAGGCTCCCCCGTCCCTGGGATTCTCCAGGCAAGAACACTGGAGTGGGTTGCCATTTCTTTCTCCAATAAAGAAGACTTCTAGGAACTAGAAATAAAAGGAAAAGGGACACTAAAGGGATAATCACAAGAACTGATGACCTTGCAGCCCAAGTGCTGGGGATGAAGTCTTCTAGATTTATAAATCTAGGCTGGCAAGCAGTTTCTGCACAAGGCCAGATGTTGATTATTTTCAGATGTGTGAGCCATACGATCTCCATGGCAGCAACTCAACCCTGCCATTGTCAGTAGCTCAGTCAATACAGAAGCAAGAGGGCATGGCTCTGTTCCAGTAAGACTTTATTTACCAAGAGAAGTGGTGGGCTGGTTTTGGTGTCTGGGATACAGTTCAACAATTTCTTATCTGAGATTTTGGTCTTAATGCTCACTGGGGATAGGAAATGAAACCTTGTGTCTATGGAAGGTGACGAGATGGAACACATAAAACCAGGGTCCTTGAAAGACTGTAATTTGGTGAAAGGGTAGATTAGAAAAAAGTCAGCCCACTGCACTGAGAAACAAATAGAAAACTTTGTCTTAGATTAAGCTCTGAGTGGACAAAGTCTCCTCTGAATACTTTCAACCACTGGCTGACACTCTGCTGTCTGGAGCTCAAATGGACACTTGTCATTAATACCCATAATCTGTACCGAGCCTGGAAAATTCTTGGAGTGACAACAGAAACAAAGCAAAACATTTAAAAGGAAGACTCCCTTAACACAGGCTATAAAGGATGTACCAGTGAAATTAAGCTCATAATCCAAAATTTAAAAATATATAACAAAATAATTCACCATCAGTGAGTACTGGTTGAGTTTGACAAATATCACTCTAAAATAAGTACATTTAACATAAAGATATAAAATAAGAAATCCAAAATATGAGTAAAGAATGAAAAGTGAAAGTGACTCAGTCATGTCCAACTCTTTGGGATCCCATGGACTGTATAGTCCATGGAAGCCTCCAGGCCAGAATACTGGAGTGAGTAGCCTTTCCCTTCTCCAGGGAATCTTCCCAAATCAGGGATCAAACCCAGGTCTCCTACATTGCAGGCGGATTCTTTATCAGCTGAGCCACAAGAAAAGCCCAAGAATACTGGAATGGGTAGCCTATCCCATCTCCAGGGGATCTTTCTGACCCAGGAATCGAACCAGGGTCTCCTGCATTGCAGGCGGATTATTTACCAACTGAGCTATCAGGGAAGCCCTTGAGTAAAGGATAAAGACACTCTAAAAAGAGCCAGACAGACTTGAGACAGACTCAAACCTAACCTCCAGAAACTGAGCCCTAAATAGGAAAAGATAAATATAAAATTCCCACTCAGGTATCATATAGGGAAACTACAAAATATCAAAGGCAAAGAGAGGATGATAAAAGAAAGCAGAGAATTAAAAAAAAAAAAAAAGAACAAATAACCCACAAAGGCAGGTAATCTGGTTGCTCTGCAGTTCTCTAGGGTACACACTGTCAATTTGAGAGGCTACAATCACAAAGGATAAGGAAGATAGAGGGCGTATTGCTACCAGCTTGTTTATTTGCTTCCAAGAGGTTTCCAAGACTTGATAGAGGCAATCAGGTTGTATTCTTTTGGAGAATGCTATGCCCACTACCATGGCAGGACTTGGTGAACACGGATCTCCCTATCATGGACCCTACTCTGCCAGAGGAAAGAGGCCACGCTCTGGAAAATAGATGTCTGCTTTCTCTGTGGCAACACTTTACTCAATGTACATTACAGGATACTCCTATTCTAGCAATCTGACATATGGCTAAAGATTGTCCTTAGACCAGAGAAGAAAAACAGTTATGTTTACAGGACGAGAGAATGGGAAACAGGGATCGTTTAGCAAATTCTCCAGACTGGAAGATACTCCAGCAAAGAGGTAGTACACACAGTCCAAAAATTCTGCTTGAAGGATCCTAAGTATCTATACCCAACTCTTGGTCCAGACTTTCGCCATGCTATACCATGCATGCTGGAAATCTACCAGCCAGGATCCAGGCTGGCAGGAGGCAGGACAGGGACCATCATCAAAGTCCTGTAACTCATCTTTGCCAGTGTGGCTTATCAAAGAGAGGGAAACCTACACACTGAACCTAGTACTACCACCACCTTACGTTATTATAATGCACTGGTAGTGTAGGCGCCAAGTCGTGTCTGACTCTTGCGACCCCATGAACTCCATGCCAGGCTTCTCTGATCATTGATTCTCCAGGCAAGAATACTGGAGTGGATTGCCATTTCCTTCTCCAGGGGATCTTCCTGACCCAGGAATTGACCTCAGGTCTCCTGCATTGCAGGCAGATTCTGAACTGACTGAGCTATGAGGGAAGCCCCTTTTATAATGTACTATATAATTTTAATTATTATAATTAAAAGAAAAAATACCAGCTTTCAATAATCTACCTCATTTGATGGTCATAATAAGCCTATGTCATAGCAGGAAAGGTCTATGATTAGCTCCAGTTTACAAATGATCAAAAATATCTTCCACTGAAAAATATGTGAAAATGGTGGCTTAAACCTAGCCCATCAGATCCTGCCAAGGCTGTAGGACAATCTTTTTTACAGTTATCAACATTAAAAAAAACTAAGATCATGGCATCTAGTCCTATCACTTCATGGCAAATAGATGGGGGAAAATGGAAACAGTGGCAGATATTATTCTCTTGGGGTCCAAAATCACTGTGGACAGTGATGGCGGCAACAAAATTAAAAGACACTTGCCCATTGGAAGAAAAGCTATGACAAACCTAGACAACATACTAAAAAGCAGAGACATCACTTTGCCAACAAAGATCATATAGTCAAAGCTATGGCTTTTTCAGTAGTCATGTATGGAAGTGAGAGTTGGACCATAAAGGCTGAACAACGAAGAAGTGATGCTTTTGAATTGTGATGCTGGAGAAGACTCTTGAGAGTCCCTTGGACAGCAAGGAGATCAAACCAGTCAATCCTAAAGGAAATCAGTCCTGAATACTCATTGGAAAGACTGATGCTGAAGCTCCAATACTTTGGCCACCTGATGCAGAGAGCCAACTCATTGAAAAGACCCTGATGCTGAGAAAGATTGAAGGCAAGAGGAGAAAGGGGTGACAGAGGATGAGATGGTTAGATGGCATCATCGACTCAATGGACATGACTTTGAGTAAACTCCGGGAGATGGTGAAGGACAGGGAAGCCTGGTGTGCTGCAGTCTATGGGTCACAAAGAATCGGACACAACTGAGGGACTGAATAACAATAACATCAGATTCTAGATTTTCTATTCTTCATACCACCAATGCTGCAGGAAAATCTTTTTCACAGTATAAGAACTTATAAGATATATCTCAGTTCTGTTTCCAAACACCAGTATTGTAAAGATGTTCCAGCATATTCTTGGTATCCACTGAATACCCATATATATTCAAACAGACATAGGGTAGACGTCTGTTGGCCATCTTAGACTCCATCCTTCCCTTTCTCCCCAGGTCACATTGACTGCCAAATGCCGCTAGGCTGATCCTCACTGCTCTTGCCTCACATCAGGCCCTCCTTGCTTCTGTGTGTGTGTGCATGCTCAGTTGCTTCAGTTATGTCCATCTCTTTGTGACACTACAGACTGTAGGCCACCAGGATCCTCTGTCCACGAAATTTTCCAGGCAAGAATACTGGAATGGGTTGATATGCCCTCCTCCAGGGGATCTTCATGACCCAGGGATTGAACCTGCATCTCTTATATCTCCTGTATTGGCAGGCAGGTTCTTTACCACTAGCACCACCTAGGAAGTCCCCTTGGTTCTATATTATTCTACAAATCCTCAACAGGCCTTCCTGCTACCTCCTACCCTGTTGCTCTGTTTTCCAACTCACCCTCCAAAAAGTTAGCAGTGAACTTCCCAGTCTAAGGTTCCAAAGTGAACTTTCCACATTCATACCACTGCTTCTGCTTTATTCCTCATCACTTTTAGGATCAAATCCAAACTCTTTAGCCTGGAGTCAATACCCTTCAGAATCTCTTTGCTGCCTTTGTGTCCAGCCTGCTATCTCATCAACATCCTCCAAAAACTCCCAGTGAAGTTCCCCAGATCTTTGTGCCTTTACACATAGGTGTTTTCTACCTAAGGAGTTCTGCCTCGTCCTTTAAAATAAGGACGCTTTCTTGAACTGTCCACCTAATCCTCAAAGCTGGGTTAGATTCCGGTCTGATAGACTTTTGCCCTCATTCATGCAGGCATTTTTCACTCTTCTCTTAGCCCATCTGCATTCCATTCTCTACTCTGAGATCTTTGAGAACCAGGACTTTATCTTGAATTGGTCTGTGCCTAGTCTTAGCCATATCTACTTTGTAGTAGAGGTTCAATGAACATTTGCTTAATCAATCAGGCTATAGAAAATTTAATGGGAACCTTTTCTTAGTTTGTTTTTCCACTATGAAGCCCTAACCACTGAACCATCAGAGAATTCCCTTGATAACAACCAGATGCCAAAACAAAACATTTACCATCAGTATCCTTTTATTTTTCATTGAAAGGAGTTTTGCCACAGAAATACTTAGCATAATGAAGAATATACAAGCCTCGATGAAACTGCTCAAGGTTTGAGCAGGAAATGCAAGGACAGGAAATTCCTGTCCCTCAGGAATGCAAGGCATCAAAAGACTGTTCTTTTTTAAAAAGAATATTAACTATAGAAGTTGCCTCCTGTTAGACAAAGTGGTCATAGTGAATCTCAAAAGGGCTTTCAATAAAACTGAAAACCACTCTGATGCATGATTGCCGCTTGGTTTCTTTTTTCTTCTTTAATTAATTTATTTATTTTGGCTGTGCTAGGTTCTTAGTTGTGGCTCATGGGATCTTTGCAGCAGCGTGCGGGCTTCTGAGTTGTGCCACGTGAACTCTTATTTGCAGCATGCCAGATCTAGTTCTCCAAACAGGGATTGAACTAGGGCCCCCTGCCCTGACAGCATGGAGCCCTACCAACTGGATCACCACAATATAGAGATATAATTTTAAAAGGCAGGCTTGAGAAGATTTCCAAGACCTTTAAGGACACAGAATTATCTCTGTGATGACCAGAAGTAGAAAGAAGTCTTGACCAAAGCCAAGGGTCTGTTAAATAATGAAAATGGAGAAAAAAAGGCAGGGGCTGGGGGAATCGAGTCTTTTTAAAAATAAGAATAAAATTACACTGCTTATATAGTTTGCATTCTATTTCTATGGCAATGGGTTAACAAACCAGGTGTTGCTAAGGGAGACAACTGCATTTTGAAGCAACGATGGGAATGCTTCTAGAATCAGCCTCTTGTTGCCTGCCCAGAACTGTCTAAACTGGCTCGCGTAGGAAGACAATCTTGACAAGGCCAAACACCAAAGCGGTGACTCACTTAGTCCTTGCCCTGTCAAGGGACTCACAGTAAAACAGTCACCTTCTAAAAAGCCATGCGCTGTCCCTGGTATTAATTACCTTAGCTGAGTAGTCACCTCAAGGACTCAAGTCGTAGCTTTGCTATTTTTCTAGTCATAATGTAAGATGTAAATGCTAAAAGCATTAATAACTAGTAATAGCATTAAGAGAAGAGTAAAAATGCAGTAGGTATAAATATCTAATTCTATAGCTCTCTCCTTTCTCAGATCTTTACTCACATCTTCCCTCCTCAAGGCTTCCTTGTGTAAAATCACATGCCTATTTCACTATAACTTTCTAAATCCTTCCCTGCTTAATTTTTCTCATTTATGTTGATCATTACTCAAACATAGCATGCATTTTACTTACTTCCTGTCAGTCTCCCACTAGAGTGTAAGCTCAGTGAAGGCAGGGATTTCCTCTACTTTGTTCTCTGCTAGATCCCCAGCACCTAGAAGAGTGTCTTCCTCATAGCAGGTGTCCAACACATATTTGGTGAATGAATTGATGGGATCCACGGGGACCCCCTAATGTGGTATAAAGATTATTTTAAGATGAAAACAACTGAAGAAATAGCTGCAGAAAAAACATTTTCTAAACATATTTTGCTGACTTAAGCAAAGCCTCTTGAATATATAGACGCCACAACCTCCTCTCCAGGAGGTTTAGGACCTCTTATATCTGGATGCGAAATTACGAAACAAAACCTTTTTCAAAACTTCCCATACTTCCCACTTGCTTCTCATTGGTTTCCTACAATGTCGCTTCCCCTTGAAGTCCTTCTAAGAACTTTCCTTTAAAAATTTTTTTACTGTGCTTTTTTTCTTGATGTGAACCATTTTTTAAAGTTTTTATTGAACAGGTTACAATATTACTTCTGTTTTATGTTTTGGATTTTTGGCCATGAGGCATGTAGGATCTTAGTTCCCTGACCAGGAATTGAACCCACATCCTTTGCATTAGAAGGTGAAGTCTCAACCACTGGACTGCCAGGGAAGTCCCAAAGACTTTTCCTATTAAGATAAATAAACTTTTAAATCTAGCTATGTAGGAATTACTTCTTTGCATATTCCCTCATACAGGAACAAACTCTTGTCTTTTCTCCTGTTAATTTTTCATTTGTCAGTTAATTTGCAGGCCTCCGATCACTGACCATGAGTTGACAGAGGAAAAAAGTTTCTTTTTCTTGCAACGGAACAAATGAATGAGTAACAAACATATTCTTATCATACAACACCATAGTGACAGCTCTTCCCAGGCAGTGCAGTAACTGTGGGTGATCAGCTTCAGATCTGGTTGTTGTGGTTTAGTCACTAAATCATGTCCAACTCTTTTGTGACCCCATGGACTGAAGCCTGCCAGCCTCCTCTGTCCATGGGATTTCCCAGGCAAGAATACTGGAGTGGTTAGCCATTTCCTTCTCCAGGGCATCTTCCCAACCCAGGGATTGAACCTGCCTTTCCTGCACTGGCAGGCAGGTTCTTTACTGCTGAGCCAGATCTGTACAAAAATAGAAACTCGAGGCCAAAGAAAAACAAACCAGTGTGCTTCTGGATGACTCTGAATCGCTTTAAATGAATTCTAAACCATAATTCACTGTTAACGTTTGTGAAGCAAATCATCAAAAAAAGAAATGGTAAGGTTTCATCATTCAACAGATGTTTGAGTGAAAGGAAAACATTTCATTTGTCTTACTTGTTCCTAATCCATCACACAGGGGGCAACTTCCACTCTATGCAGCCTGGAAACTACACAGAAACAGGTTCACAGGGCCGGCTGCTATGATTACTTCAGGCTTGTGTCAATTCTATGCCCATTCTGATAAAACAATGAGGTACAAATGCATAAAAGAAAAAGGAGCACCATGGGAAAAGGGAGGGAGAATATATGTAGGTTTGGAAGAGACATGAGGAGGAAGGCAACATATTCTGTACTGAACACCAAAGGAACTCAGTAATTTATGGTTTCTTCTTAAAAACTAAAGAGAGAGGGAGAGATGAAGCAAATGGCTGGAGAGTGGCTTGATTGTGGTATTCAGCTTGATTATGGTATTCACTCTTTCATTGACTACACATTGATTAAACAATCATCAAGCTCATTTCCCAGCATTTACTCTGCCCTCCTCCAATCTAAATCCCTTTCCTCCCAGTTTGAGATATTGTTTAAACAACTCTGGTTTTGTCACTCCTCAGCTTCAAACCCTTCTAAGCCATCTAAAGAACTGCTTGGATGCCTGATCCTCGCAAGACGATGGGGTGAAAAGGGAAAGAGGGCCATAGTCCAGCCTTGGGATGTAAATAGTCAAGTGCAGGCTACTGAACTACAGGGAAATGAAAAGAGTTAGGGCAGAGGATGGGGCAAAAATGCTGTAAGGGCAGGGAAAAGTGAAAAGATGTGGTGAAAATGGTTCAAAGTAAAAAGCACCCTTGAGTCGTATCTCAAAAAAGTTAGAGTAGAGTCACCAAGTAGAACAAAGCAGAAAAAGCATGTGGAGTCGGGCATCTGCATGCCAAGTCCAGAGGCTGGAACAGCATGGCTGTTTGAATAATGGACAGGAGTTTGGCACTGCAGGACCGCAGGGTGGAAAGGAAAAGGGTAGGTTACAGCCAGAGAGATAAGAACATTGTATGGTGCAGAACTCTTCTTCTAAAAAGAATAGCATCAAATATTTTTATTTTTATTTTTTAAAATGCCATTTGCAGTGGCATGGATGGACCTAGAGATTGTCATACTGAGTGAATTAAGTCAGACAGACAAATATATGCGTATATGTGAAATCTAAAGACATGGTACAAATGAGCCTATTTACAAAACAGAAGTTGAGTCACAGATGTAGAAAAACTTGCGTGGAACTGACATATACACACTACTATATACAGAATCGGAGAAGGCAATGGCACCCCACTCCAGTACTCTTGCCTGGAAAATCCCATGGACAGAGGAGCCTGGTGGGTTGCAGTCCATGGGGTCGCTAAGAGTTGGACACGACTGAGTGACTTCGCTTTCACTTTTCACTTTCATGCATTGGGGAAGGAAATGGCAACCCACTCCAGTGTTCTTGCCTGGAGAATCCCAGGGACGGAGAAGCCTGGTAGGCTGCCGTCTATGGGGTCGCACGGAGTTGGACACAACTGAAGCGACTTAGCAGCAGCAGCAGCATATACAGAATAGACAACTAATAAGAACCTACTGAACAGCACAGAGAACTCTATTCATTACTCTGTTATGACCCATATGGGAACAGAATCTAAAAGAGTAGATATATGTCCATGTATAACTGACTTTGCTGTAAGGCAGAAACTAACATAACATTGTAAATCAACAATACTCTTAAGAAAAAAAACTTAAGAAAATAAAAAAGCTTTTTAATTAGGGAAGTCACAGGATTAAATCTGCCTGAGAGATCTCTCCAGTGATGGCAGGGCCAGTGTTATTGATGGCAGGAGAGATAACAGGCCATATGAGAGATGATGAGGATGTGGGATAGAGGAATGACAGAATGGAATGAAGGGGCTGGAAGAAACACTGGCTCTGAGACTGGAGCAGAGATTCTCTGAGGCATCTGGCCTGGGTAACTGTGTAGATGCCTTTGTTCTTAGTACAGACATGAAAGGCTGGGAGAACAAAAACAGCAACCACAGATGATAAGTGTTCAAACCCTGACAGTTGACTATAATCAATTGTTCAATGAGTTCAGTGTAAATTTATTAATAAAATAAATTCTTTAAGCTATGGGTTTATAACTCTTCCATTTCAAAAGATAGCCCTGAATCAAAAACATGGCCTTGAATCAAAAGAAGTTGTTTCTCTTTCTGTTTAAAAATAGAGAAGTCCTCTGAAAATGGTATTGAGCTATATTTAAGAAAACTTGTACAGTCTGTACTAATCTTAAAATTTGTTTAAAATGTGAGCTAGGAAAGGACATGTAAGATCTTCCTGTTCAACTCTCATTTAAGGAATGGTATCATCTTAATCCAGCAGGAGTAAGAATTATGTCCAAAGTTATAAAACTGGGTATTGGCAAAGTCAGAGCTAAAACCCGAGGCCCCTGACCCCAGCACAGGGATCTTACTAGAATAGAGTCAGGTATGATCAATTGGAAGAAGGGTTTGACCATGACCCAGACAAGACTGAATCCCTCCCACAATTGTACTGCTTCAAAGAAACAGCATTCAAATTCAGAAAGAAAAGCAAATCTTAACTTGGATTTCAGGTAAGTTTTCCAAACACCAGGAAGTCTAAGGTTTAGTTCAAATTTGTGGTTTACGGAACCACATTAATAGCTAATATCTGCCAAATGCTGACACCACCCCATGACAAGTTAAAAACCATTTAAAAAGAACATCTGATCTTTCTAAAATTTTAATTTTGTTTTGGGCCAATTTGAATTCTATCTCAAATGGAGGTGAAGATCAGAAAATAATTATTCTGCATACAAAATCTTAAACACCAAAGTAATCCTTCTCACTTATACTGTAAAGAATAGGAAGAGGAGGAATTATTTTCAGTATGTCATGCACAGCTTGAAGTTTGAGTTCAGTTTGCAGTAATGAAATTAAGGAACAAATTTTCATCAAATATTTAGAATACTAAAAACCTGATGTTATGGCGCTAGTTGTAAAGAACCCACCTGCCAATGTAGGAGACATAATCCTGGGTCCGAAAGATTCCCTGGATGAGGGCATGGCAACCCACTCCAGTACTCTTGCCTGGAGAAACCCATGGACAAAAGAGCCTGACGGACTATAGTCCATGGGGTCACAAATAGTTGGGCACAACTTAAGCAACTTAGCACACGCACACACCATGTTAGTCATGAATATTGAAAATATCTAGGAAATGTGATCAAGGGTATAATGGAGTTATCATAAGTTACACAAAAATATAAGTTAAGGTTATTTAATAACTCATATTGCATAGGTGCTCTGGCCATGAAGGGACTGGAGAGCCAAGATGGACATCATCTTCACAACCCAGAACATCACTGTATCCATTCATCCATGTCATGCTACCAGGACTTCCCTGGTGGCTCAGACGGTTAAGTGTCTGTCTACAATGCGGGAGACCCGGGTTCAATCCCTGGGTCGGGAAGATCCCCTGGAGAAGGAAATGGCAATCCACTCCAGTACTATGGCCTGGAAAATCCTATAGACAGAGGAGCCTGGTAGGCTACAGTCTGTGGGGTCGCAAAGAGTTGGACACGACTGAGCGACTTCACTTCATCAGAACACCCAAGACTGCAGCATCAGCAATGTCACTAGTTGTAGCAATAATAGCAAACTAAGCCAAAATACTTAAAACAAGTATGCTTGAATTCACTGTATAGACTATACAATCCACTGGGAATACTACAGAAGCCATTCTATGTCAGAGATTTTAAATTATTACGATAGAACACAAATGACGTATAAGAAGTATAAGAGTGTTTTTCTAACATTAAAAGAATAGTGTCCCTGCACTTTCTTGAGAAGGCCTCCCAGGTGGCTCAGTGGTAAAGAATCCATCCATCTGCCAATGCAGGAGACTTGGGTTCGATCCCTGAATCGGGAAGATCCCTTGGAGGAGGAAATGGCAACCCACTCCAGTATTCTTGTTGGGAAAATCCCATGGATAGAGGAGCCTGGCGGGCTACAGTCTATGGGGTTGCAAAGAGTTGGACATGACTGAGCAACTGAGCATGCATACACTTCCTTGAGAAGAGTGGGTTAGGAGCACTTTGATAAATCAGAGAGCTCTACGGTATGAGTTGTTTTTTTGTGAGGTCAGCAGACCTACTAAAACCCCCAGACATTCCTAGGAAGAAAAACTGAATGTTTCCCTCCTAATCTGGCAATCTCAGCGCTTGCAGGAGAACTGCCTGATCAGGAAGGGTATCTCACAGAGCCCACCCCACTGATTACCACTGCATACAGATTGGGAGATCTTGACCCGGGGTTTTCTTGACAGCTCTCTGAAAAGCAATCTACCTGTCCCTCTAACAGTATAGGAGACCTAGTCTTAGAAAAATTAGCCAGTGTAACTCACCACAAATTCTAAGGTAATTCAAGCCATGCTATGCTGTGCCTATAGTTAAATGAGTTTCTAGAGCAGAGTCTCTGAACTGATGACTCAGTTTATGAAGACCAAGCTTGCCCAACCTGGCTATCACAGTCTGGCTATGCTATGTACATTTATCATAAGATGGATTGCTTTTCAAAGAAGGATAATAAAGAATAGATATCGCTGTTTTGTTTTTTTAAACTCAGCAACTTATGTTATTGTAAAACAACTTTAGGGGTTTTCCAATCTATCTACTTCATAATCTATTATTAATGGAAATGTTTCATTTTCATTGTTAACTTTTACCCTGGCAGTTGCTATGTATCAAGTAATGCTAAATTTAACCCAAATAAAAATAGAGATAATGAAGTACAGCCAAAAGAGCACTGATGTGGAAGTCAAGATATCTGGCTTCTAACATAATCACTTAAATAAGAAAATATAACATTGCAAAATATTAAGCATAACAAAGTACTGTACTTCTGCAGACAGCAAGCTAGTACATGGGAAAGATTATTTTTTTTCCAAAGTAGCTCCATCATCTTTTTATAACTTAAATGAAAAAGCCTTAGGCTTATTCAGGAATAACAAAGCTATACTACTGCCGGGGTTTCCTGGGTGGTACTAGTGATAAAGAATCCACCTGCCAATGGGAGACATAAGGATGCGGGCTTGATCCCTGGGTTGGGAAGATCCCCTGGAGGAGGGTAGGGCAACCCACTCCAGTATTCTTGTCTGGAGAATCCCATGGACAGAGGAGCCAGGGGGGCTACATTCCATATGAGGTCGCAAAGGGTCAGACACGACTGAAACAGTTTAGCATACACACACATACATATAACTGCTGAAGAATTACAGAATTTAATTATAGACATAATTAACAATTGGTTATTACATTCAAATTTCCTTTGACTGTTCCTATGCTTACATAAAACTTAAGTACACTGCTAGTATACAAGATGACAGCATCAAGGTGATCTAAAACATAAGTATACCAGTCAGACTGGTGCTGTAGTTCAATTTCACTTTAACATTAGAAATGTAAATTTCAATACTGCTTGACTTTAGCATTCTCTCTCAAGTCATAAAATGGGAAGGGCTTGGAGAAAATAGAGGCCCATTTCATGTCTGGAGAAGTGTCACCTTTCAGACACTGGAGATGCCCCAGTGTGAGAGTCAGCACTCTTGAACCTCCCCAGTACTGGTCCTCACTGTGGTAGAATACTCTTCGACATACAGCAGACAGATAGGATGGAGAAAATGGACAGTTGAAAAATGGGTGTCTGCAGTGTACTCTACCCAGGAGGCACAAGGAAGGGGCGACTGGGGGGAACAGCAGCAGGATGAGTGCTGTCACCTCCTCTCTTTAGTCTGTCTATCTTCCATTGTTTCAGATTCTCCGTGTAAGCATACGAACGGGGGCTGCAAACGCTTCTATCATTCAGAATTTTCATGGAATTTTGCTGGTCTGAATTGCAGCATATCTCAGAGGAGAAGAAAAACGGACAAGGGCACTGTGACTCTGGCATTGAGGGTTATGAACACCCTCAGAGATAAAAGCATAGTTACTCTCTATAAGTAAGACACAAAAACATGGCGTTCCTAAGAGTTCTCTGATGTTTGCTTTTCAGCCCTTTTTAACCAAAGGGATTCTCAAAGCTTTTTTTAACATTAAGGAACAGCTTATAGACTCTAGACTCTATAGACTCTAGACTCTATAGACTCTAGACCCTCTACTCCTCACCCACTACTCATGTAACATGCCTGCTCTCTTGCTCTCTCTCACACACACACACCTTCCCTTCAGTAAAACTTGAAATAGTTCACTTAAAAAAACTAGCCACAAGAGAAATTTTGTAAAAATTACCTCCAGGGAGTCACCTTCACAATCTCCTTCCTCTGTGTTTTTCCCCTTCTCTTCAGTAATGGTGTTCACCATTTCAAAAAACCTACAGAGAAAATGGGTATGTAGTCATTCATGATAGCTAACATATTAAATATATGCAAGCACGTTTTAAAGTGACTTCAGAGCAAAAACTGGGATCTAGAGGATTCAGGCAATAACGTATGAGCATCAGTGTGAAAAATAAGGTTTTCCAAAAAGAAAACACAGGTTAGTATAATTTGACAGAAAATTTCAGACAATGTCTAACACTTCAGATAATAGTAACATGATACTTTATACAATCAGAATGGTAAGGCTAGACAAGGACAGAGAAGTGTAAAGAATGTGGACTTGTGTATAAGACCAAGATTGGGAGTATTTACACGATTTGGGACAAACTCCTCCACCTCTCTGATTCTCATTCTTTAACTATAAGTGGGGAATACATGAAAATGACTTGTAAAGTGCTCAAGGCAGGGCACTCTTCATTAATTAACTATTATTGTTTTGCTGCTATTAATATTATTTTAAATGGGACATAACAGAAACATCCACCTTCTGAAGTAGTGTCTCTAAATCCTGAGCTGACTCTCTGACACAGTGTTGGCTGCTACATTTGATCTCAGTTCCCGAAACTTCTGCTTGAGCACCTCAGTATCCATGTGGGGTCCCCTATACACAGCCTGCAAAATACTGATGTGAACCAGGAATGGCTGTCTTTTACGTTTGTGACACAAGCCACCTCTCTTTTGGTGATAAACATTTTCTTCAGTAATTATTCTTGTAAAGTTTTGTTTTGTTTTCTGGAGATCAATGCAGAGCTTAAAAAAAAAAAAATATTCTGGCAAGAAACAGATTTTCCCTCTGGGCACTAGCTGAGTCTGTCCCTCCAGAGGGGATGCTAACGGTTTCTACTCCAGACGTAGAGTAAGGGAGGCACTTTGAACAGGGGCTGATGATATCATGGGTAGGTCATGCGGTGCACAGTCAGCCCAAGGAAAGAACAGGTTACTGGGTGGCAAGAAAAGCTTCCTACCACAACTCAGAACTTTTCTGTTATCTCTATACCAATGAAAACATAGAAAATAAATATACTGGCCTCTGCCCCAGGTCCTGGGCACAGAGAGCCTAAAATCCTTGTAATTTTCTGAGTGATAAGAGTACGAGGAGCATCTTGTATTCTAATATTTGTCTTAGGCCTCGTCCCTAATACAGGGCTCCTAAAACCTTCTTAAGTTCCTAAGTGATAGAGAACTAGGAGCATCTTTTGTTCTAATGAGGCAATTCTAGGTGGGCTTCTGGATGACTCCTGGATGGGAACTGATCACCAGAAATACCAAAACATGATTAAAAGCCTGGAATTTTCAATCCTACCTCCCATCCTTCTTAGGTGGGAGAGAGACTGGAAGTGGAGTTATTACCTGTTCATCCCTACTTGAGGAATGGGGCTTCCCAGGCGGTTCAGTGGTAAAGAATCCGCTTGTCAGCGCAGGAGATGGGGGAGACACAGTTTGACCCCTAGGTGGGGAAGATCCCCTGGAGGAAATGGCAACCCACTCCAGTATTCTTGTCTGGAAAAATCCCGTGGACAGAGGAGCCTGGCAGGCTATAGACCATGGAGTTGCAAAGAGTTGGACACGAATGAGCAACTGACCACACACATACACACACGTGAGGAAGCGTCCACAAAATACCAATAGTAAGGGATTCAGAGAGCTTCCAGGTTGGTGCAAACATTCACACAGGGAGGGTGACCCACCCCAACTTCACAGGAGCAGAAGCTCCTGCATTCAGGACCCTCCCAGACCTCAGCTTACAAATCACTTCATCTGGCTGTGTTCATCTGTATTACGTCCTTTAATGATCTGGTAAACGTTAAGTGTTTTCCTGAGTTCTGTGAGCCTCTCCAGCAAATTAATCAAACCCAAGAAGGGTGTCACCAGAACCTCTGAGCTATAACTGGTCTGTCTAAAACACAGGTGGTGATAACCTGGGCTTGCAGCTGGCACCTGAAGTCAAGGGAAGAAACAGTCTTATGGGACTGAGCCCCTAGCCTATGGGATCTCACTCTACCTCCAGATCAATTGAGTTCAATTGCAGGTGTCACAAAGAATTGTTGTGGGGGAAAATCTCCACACATTTGGGGACAAGAAATATCAGAAATGAGGTGTTTTGTGAGGAATAAAGGAGACACACAGAAAAGAAACATAGTAGGAAAGAATTGGGGTTTTCCCTACATAGGAAGGAAAAAAATTCTTTTCTTATACAGTGCTTTTTTTTTTTTTTTAATCTATCCATCCAACAAATACCATTGAGTGTCTAATGGAATAAAACACTGTTCTCGCCTTTGGAAATATGACAATGAGCAAAATCGGCAATGTCCATTTTGTTTTGTTTTTTAATACATGCACTAAAGGACAAAGGACTCAGTGCCCGAGAGAACAGCACCCAGGGACCTTATTTAATTAATTAATTTTAAATTTTGGCTGAATGGCATGTGCGATCTTAGTTCCCTGACCAGGGGTCGAACTCACACCCGCTATAGTGGAAGTGCAGAGTCTTAACCACTGGACCACCAGGGAGGTCCCCAACAATGTCCATTTTGGAGCTGGGAGCCTCTCTCTGGAGTTTGCTTGTGACACTAAGTTTTTCACTCTTCCTTCCTCTATATGTACATTTCTTGGAGGTTAATGATACAGAGAAAAAAGATCCCAAACCTGATTAGAATGACAGTATGCTCTGATGAAGATGACATATCTTGATGAGTTAAAGACAAGTAAATTTAACCAAAAGGAAGAAGAACATGAAAGACCTAAACAAATTCTAAGGATGCGGGGTAAAGATTTCCACCAGCTACTCACACAAAATTTTCTAACATGAAAATTCTAAGTAGAAAATAACACTTCTGGTGGGATGGGAGCACCGGTAATTTTTAGATGCTTGGATTCCAGAGTTGCATGTGACCCATTCAAACCCCAAATTTTATGCTTTTTGTCTATATATGATTATAGGCTAGTTAAACTCTCCAGTTCAGTTCAGTTGCTCAGTCACATTTGACTCTTTGTAACCCCATGGACTGCAGCACACCAGGCTTCCCTGTCCATCACCAACTCCGGGAGCTTGCTCAAACTCACATCCATCAGGTTGGTTATGCCATCCAACCATCTCATTCTCTGTTGTCCCCTTCACCTCCTGCCCTCAATCTTTCCCAGTATCAGGGTCTTTTCGAATGAGTCAGCTCTTTGAATCAGGTGGCCAAATTATTGGAACTTCATCTTCAGTGTCAGTCCTTCCAATGAATATTCAGGACTGGTTTCCTTTAGGATTGACTGGTTTGATCTCCTTGCAGTCCAAGAGACTCTCAAGAGTCTTCTCTAACACCACCGTTCAAAAGCATAAACTCTCCAAGACTCTACTTTTTTCTTTAACTCTTTTCAACAAAATTATTAATATTATCCACCTAATAAAGTTTATTTGAAGACTAAAATAGATATAGGCCTATAAGATTTATATAGTACTCCATAAATCTTAGCTATAATTATCATTGAAATAAATGAATAGCCTTGAGAATTCAAGTGTAAGTAGAAAAGTAGACCATACATGTGCTAGGAGTTCTTTCTTACTTCCAAGTTTGTTTTTACTATACATTAAGTTCAGTTCAGTCACTCAGTCGTGACTTACTCTTTGGGACCCCATGAATAGCAGCACGCCAGGCCTCCCTGTCCATCATCAATTCCCAGAGTTCACTCAAACTCATGTCCATCGAGTTGGGTGATGCCATCCAGCCATCTCATCCTCTGTTGTCCCCTTCTCCTCTCACCCCCAATCCCTCCCAGCATCAGGGTCTTTTCCAATGAGTCAACTCTTCACCTGAGGTGGCCAAAGTATTGGAGTTTCAGCTTCAGCATCATTCCTTCCAATGAACACCCAGGACTGATCTCCTTCAGAACAGACTGGCTGGATCTCTTTGTAGTCCAAGGGACTCTCAAGAGTCTTCTCCAACACCACAGTTCAAAACCATCACTTCTTCGAGGCTCAGCTTTCTTCACAGTCCAACTCTCACATCCATACATGACCACTAGAAAAACCATAGCCTTGACTAGACAGACCTTTGTTGGCAAAGTAATGTCTCTGCTTTTGAATATACTATCTAGGTTGGTTGTAACTTTCCTTCCAAAGAGTAAGCATCTTTTAATTTCATGGCTGCAATCACCATCTGCAGTTATTTTGGAGCCCCAAAAAATAAAGTCTGACAGTTTTCACTGTTTCCCCATCTATTTGCCAAGAAGTGATGGGACCAGATGCCATGATCTTCATTTTCTGAATGTTGAGCTTTAAACCAACTTTTTGACTCTCCTCTTTCACTTTCATCAAGAGGCTTTTGAGTTCCTCTTCACTTTCTGCCATAAGGGTGGTGTCATCTGCATATCTGAGGTTATTGATATTTCTCCCGGCAATCTTGATTCCAGCTTGTGTTTCTTCCAGTCCAGTGTTTCTCATGATGTACTCTGCATAGAAGTTAAATAAGCAGGGTGACAATATGCAGCCTTGACGTACTCCTTTTCCTATTTGGAACCAGTCTGTTGTTCCATGCACAGTTCTAACTGTTGCTTCCTGACCTGCATACAGGTTTCTCAAGAGGCAGGTTAGGTGGTCTGGTATTCCCATCTCTCTCAGAATTTTCCAAAGTTTATTGTGATCCACACAGTCAAGGCTTTGGCACAGTCAATAAAGTAGAAATAGATGTTTTTCTGGAACTCTCTTGCTTTTTCCATGGTCCAGCGGAAGTTGGCAATTTGATCTCTGGTTCCTCTTCCTTTTCTAAAACCAGCTTGAACATCTGGAAGTTCATGGTTCACATATTGCTGAAGCCTGGCTTGGAGAATTTTGCATATTACTTTACTAGCATGTGAGATGAGTGCAATTTGCGGTAGTTTGAACATTCTTTGGCATTGCCTTTTAAAGATAAAACTTTACCTAAGAATCATGAATTAAGCATACATATTTTTGGTGCCAAGATAAAAAGACTGACTATATTGTAGCTAGTATATCAATCATTTATAATGGGGTCAAATAGTGATTATTTGAATAAGAATAACCCCCAACACAATTTTAAGTCCAAGCTGGCTTTTACTGCACTTTGGTGTCCCAACTATAACTCACTTCTACTTGTTTAGTTGCTAAGCCATATCCAGCTCTTACACCATGAACTGTAGCCAGTCAGGCTCCTCTGTCCATGGGATTTCCCAGGCAAGGATCCTGGAGTGGGTTGCCATTTCCTTCTCCAGGGCATCTTCATGACCCAGGTATCAAACCCACATTTCCTGATTGTCAGGTGGATCCTGTACTGCTGAGTCACCTTGGAAGACCCACTCGTGTCTACAGGTCCCCACAATTAGGGACCGAGAAGAACTCAGTTATTAGCCCAAGAGAAATATACCCAGGGAAGTTAACACAAACATACAAAGCAGTTCATGGACTTTTGGATTATCTTTTATTGGTGTAAATTAGATCACTGGTTTTTAACTCAATTTGTTCCTCCACCTAAAAATCCAATATAATTAGTCCAGGGTACAGCTCAAGCACTTTCTAGAGCCCACCAGTTGACTCTAATATGAACCAGAGTTAGGAGTCACTGTTGTAGATAATGGTGATAATTTCATTCAAGAATGAAAATTTTGGTAATCATAGAATATATGAGCTCTTTACAAGTGAGACCTAAGACTTGGCAATTAACTGGTAAATCTGGTTCAAGTTTTGTCTGTGGAAGAGTAAGTTATGACTAAGAAAAAGGTTGATTTATTAAAGAGAGGTCCTAAATTTCTCAGTTAAACAAGCTACATAATTAAAAAATACCAACCCAAATGAAATATTTATATAAGCACACGGCCATGAATTCTCTACAGGAGCTACATGTTCATTCACTAATTAAAAATAATGATCAGGTAAGAACAGTCTTTTTCACGCATCAACAATGACTAATACGTACTTTTTACAGTGAAGTTCTGTACAGAAATAGATTTGGAAATCATCAGAATTGTGAAGTACATACAGAAAACAGCATCGTTCTTCAAATTTAGAAATACTGAAACAAACAAAAGAGAATTATTCACAGTAATCTCAATACCTTCCATGAATGGTGATGAAAAAGGAATGCTTTTTATATTCAGTCCCAAGTATGATATCAATGCTGTTTATACCAAAATGTTATAAATAGCACTTCAAAAGTGACACTCCTTGTACCACAGTACTAAAATTATTTAATATTCTGAGAATTTCTTTCTACTTGTTTCTACAGATAAGGCTGCTCAGGGTGTTGTAGGCACATAATGTACATGTCCTACAACTCAGTGTGGGGAACAGGTCTTGGCTGTTGTAGCACTGAATTGTGCACTGGGAAGAAAAGCACACGTATCAGCTGGCTTACAGACCCGATGATTCTGGTTCTGTAAGATCTGTCGAACAATAAAATTCTTTCAAAGCTAGGAAGGCAATGTGTGGAGGCAGTAAAAGCAGCTCATTATTGTAGACAGTATAGAGGAGTGAAGAAATATGAAATAATACTTGGTTTGGACTCAGCAAGTTGTTTAGTTTACAGCAATTGAAACAATTTTGAGTTTAAAGTCAGGCCATGCTCCTTTACGCCAAGGGTTGGCAAATACTTTCTGCAATGAGGCAGAGAGTAAATATATCAAACTTTGCAGGCCAAACTACTCAGTTTTGCTGTCGGAGCAGCCTTAGGCAATACACAATGAATAAATATGGCTGAGTTCCAATAAAACTTTATTTACAAAAAAGGGCAGCAGGTCATATTTGGTCTGTGGGCTGTTGTTCTCCAATCCCTATTTTATGCCTTTGCATCTGCTGTTCCTTCCATTTGGAATGCATATCATTTTTCACTTCTTGCAGCAATTCTATTCATCATTTAAGGCCCAGCTTAGACCTTACTCCATCTCACTTCGATACCTCTACCTGAAACAGAAAGATTTCCTCTTGTCTCTCTGGTCTTTGAACATACTTCTGCTAATTTCACACTGTACTGTCATTAGTTATTAAATGTCTATTGCCCTGCTAAGTTGTGAGTGCTTCAAGGGAAGAGTTCAGGTCTTAGTCATTTTTGTATCCTTAGCAGAACAGGACTCAACATTTGACAAATAGCTGGCATTCAATAAATGCCAAATGAGCTGATGCAAGATAAACTGCTGACAGCTGGATTTTTTTCTATAGTTTGTCTTCTATTTATAGAGGAGGAGGCCAAAAAAGTTAGATCTCTTTGAAGTCACACACTGGAACTCAAGTTTCTCAACACACAAACCAGCAGTAGCCACAAATAATCATTCCATGTTGATATCGTCAGTCACAACAAAGGCTGTGGAGCGATGCCATACCTCGTTAGAGAAAATTAACTCATTGGAAAATAAATATGACAAAGAAAAATTTATACTTACCATACTTTCCTAGATGGATGGCTTAAAAAAGGCAGCAATAAATAGTGTCTGGTCTTAAAAATTAAATATTAGGAGAGTAATGCTTTATTTGAGAAGGCATGGACTGGAAAGATATATAATGAGTCAGTCTGGCCTGTTTCTGTTCACATCATTCACAAGGTAACAGGTGGTTTTGCCAGGCAAACTCCAATTATCAGTGACTCAGACAACTCCACCAGTTCATGCTCCAACAAAACCAATTACCATTATGCCAAAAGCAACAAAGTATTACATAACAGGTCTGCAGGAATCTGGCTTTTCTAATTTTTATTTATACGGGACAAACAGAAGTAAATGCAACTAATTTGGTTTGAAATGCACAAGAGTTGGTTTCTCATAAACTTCTGTAAACACTGAACCAGGGGCTCTTGACTCTGAAAAAGTCTCATTTCTAAACACCAGGCATGGGCATTATGATGGCAGTGTCCAAACTGAAGGAAGCCACTGTAAGCTCAAGAACATGTGATGAACAGAGATCTCAGGAAAAGTCATTAAAAAATGAATTCCCATAATCTCACCATGTTACTATTAGCTGCTGCTGCTGCTAAGTCGCCTCAGTGGTGTCTGACTCTGTGCGACCCCATAGATGGAAGCCCACCAGGCTCCCCCTTCCCTGGGATTCTCCTGGCAAGAACACTGGAGTGGGTTGCCATTTCCTTCTCCAATGCATGAAAGTGAAAAGTCAAAGTGAAGTTGCTCAGTCGTGTCCAGCTCTTAGCGACCCCATGGACTGCAGCCCACCAGGCTCCTCCATCCATGGGATTTTCCAGGCAAGAGTACTGGAGTGGGGTGCCATTGCCTTCTCCATTAGTGTTAGCTAGAGGACCCAATCCAGTAGATGGTACATGTGTTTTCAATACATCTAAAGAGAGAGTAGTTCCTGGTATACCAAGAAACCCCAGAAAAATCATCCTCTAACATAAACCATCAGCTCCCCCGGCTGGAGAGGACCTCCAACAGCTCCCTTCTATCCTTACCTTGACTCTGGTCTACAATCACACTTATCTCTCAGTCACCGTATTTTAAGTAGGTGACAAGTACAGAGTCCATGACACTTTTGTTGCAAATCTTTTTGTAATGAAGATAGTGAGTCTGAAGAAGGCTGAGCATTTTCATCAACAGGAGGGTGCTTGAAGTTCTTTGCATTTTTAAATCATGACTACAAGTCCTATCCAAGACATTCAGGCTCTAGAAAAATGTTTTCTAAGTGAACAAACCAAGGAGACTTACCTCACACCCCTGACAGAAGAAGCACTAAAATTCCACTCATGTATACCTTTCTAGAACACAAGGGAAGAACAACAACAAAGGTTGAGTCATCCAAATGGAAACAACATAACAGTAATTTAATTGTTAATAATATACTCAGAGTAAATTTTCCTAGCCCATAATTCTGCAAGGAAAAACTATGTAGATGGAAACCATAGTTCATTCTCAAGCCACAAGGGTGATGTTTACTCTACTTAATAATTTCTGTACTCCAATAAAACAGCTTCCAAGAAAATCTAGGAGAATTAGTTTCATTAAATTCTAAAACTTGATTTTTAGCAGATTAACCTATTAATTGTTGTGCCTTCATCTTTAGAGTAAAAAACCCCTGATCAAAGTAATTTAATTACTACAGCTGAGTGATATTTCTTTTCTGAGCAAGAAAAACAATTAATTTGAATAAAATCTCTGCAAGATTTTAATTGCTTCTGAATTATCTTTAGTTACACTTTCTAACTAAAATGGTGCTTCTATTTCTTCAGAAAATAGTACAGCAAGTAGGTATGTGTATGTGTGTGCTTAGTTGCTCAGTCATGTCTGACTCTGCAGCCCCATAGACTTAGCCCGCCAGGCCCCTCTGTCCATGGAATTCTCTAGGCCAGAACAGTGGAGTGGGTAGCCATGCCTTCCTCCAGGGGATCTTCCCAACCCAGGAATCCAACCCAGGTCTCCCACATTGCAAGCAGGTTCTTTCCAGTCTGAACCACCAGGGAAGCCCATGTATATGTAAAGACACATGTATACAGTATCTACCGTTGCTATAACGTGTGACCTAATTTATGAAAAATTCAATATGCAAATAAAGTCTGAACATAAGAAATTTGATTACCATTTGATAAGCATGAATGATTTGCAGGGCCAAGATGCAAATTAAATGTGGGAATTTATTTCTTGAGTTTATTACTAAAGCTGAATTAAAATCAGTATTAAATTCATATGTACCAAAATTACATAAATGACAAGATAGAGGGCATTCTCTATAAAAATATAAAATATTTTATATTCCCTATAACAATATTATTGTCAACAGTATAGAAGTAACAACATAAATATTTTTATGGAAATAAAGCAGTTGATAAATGTGTCTAAACTGATCAAGTCTTGTAGTCAATTCTGATTGCAGTTTAATTCTGTAAATGTAAAAGAACCAGAGAAACAAGCTCTTACCCACCCACTTAAAATACTGCTGGAGGCTGAGGGCTTGGCTGGGCTAGTGAAGTGAGTAATGAAGCCTGAGACTCTGAGGTGGTCCAGAACTTTCCTTTGGGCCAAAGCAACTCAAAGAGCCACAATTCATCTCCACAACACCTAGTCCTCTGCTAGGACCATGCATCTTAAAAACAGATCCTCTCAAACTCAGAGCTGATTTACTAAAAAACTACTTTCAGTGCACATCAGTCAGGTAACGGGGATGTGACCTGAGTTAACACAGAGCAAATGTTGCTGTATGTGAGGCCCAGAGAGGGAGAAGACCACAGAAAGGTACTCCTGGAACTCAGCTTTCTTAACCAGAGTTCAGAGGGACTTAAATTAAAATAGCAGCCTGTAGCTTCAGCTGGTAATTTGGAAAGTGGCTTCTAAATCCTGTCGGCCTCAGGTGACCTTCTAAAAATATGTGAGCCAAGAGCTGCAGCTGTTACCTGCACACTCCTTGCACACAATGCAGCCTTATCCTCAGAGCCTGCAACTGAGCTGCTTTCTAAGGCCAAGCCCTAGATCACGATGGGGGCACTCAGGGCGGAGCCAGCTGAGCAGAGTGTCAACCTGCGACGGAACACAGCGACTGATGAACACTGGCCAGGTGGCTCTGGTAAAATCTATCCTCCATCAGCCCCGTTCTGGGAGCAGCCAAAGAGAGATTTCCCAGATTGCCTGGGCTAGTTTTGTAGGAAAGAAGTAGAGCATTTCCAGATTGTTAGGTTCCTGGAAGGCTGTGAGTGCTGCCAGGGAATGTTCCATTTCAGTGGTGCAAAGCCCAGGGCCCGAGTTGGGAGTGATGTGGGATGAGTCCTCTCTCCTCACCTCCCTTGCTACTTGGACTCACCACACAGAGGCGCTGGTGAGCCATAACGCCAACAGGTAAGGTAAAACTTTCCTGGCTCCTTTGGGAGTCTGGGGAAAAGGGCAGAGCAGAGGCAGTGCTGGAGTGACAATTAATTCCCCAAAGCCCCAAACCAGCACTCAACCTAATCTGCACAAGCACCATTTTCTTGGAAATGGTTAGCCTCAGATCCTGTGCCCCAGCTAGGGCAAGGCTGAAGACAAATACTGAGTTAACATGGCAGCTTCCCTGGGGGATCAGCTGGTAAAGAATCTGCCCACAGTGTGGGAGACCTGGCCTCGATCCCTGGGTTGGGAAGATTCCCTGGAGAAGGGTAAGGCTACTCACTCCAGTATTCTGGCCTGGAGAACTCCATGGACTGCAGAGTCCATGGGGTCGCAAGATCAGACACGACTGAGTAACTTTTTTTTTTTTAGCATGGCAGCAATTCTACTGTGGCAGACACTGTTGGTTCCCCAGGCGACAGCCATTCCCTTCCGTCTTTGCTAAGAAAAAGTGTTTGTTGGTCAGGTGCAGGTGGCAGTGTTTAGAGATGGTGAAACGGATTCCCTAAATTAGCCATGGTAAACCCATTTCCCTTGCTGGTGACTGGTTTAGGCATGGACACGTGATGCAACTTTTGGTCCCAGGGAAAGGCCCTGACCTTCTTTGCATGCTGTCTGTATGGAGTGATGCTCGCTGCTGCTATTGAAGACCATGAGAGAAAAAACAAGAGCACACAACGAAGCCAACCAGAAATCTGACACAGCTAAGCCACTGAAAGTAGCGCCCAGTGATCCACCTCAGAAGCTCTTGCAATATGAGACAATGTTTCCTTATTATGCAAGCCATTTTTACTTGGGAGTTTTGTAGTCAAAAACTTCCTTGATGGGTGAGAGCATCATATTATCAAAAATATAGAACCTAGGGTAAATAGATTCCCCTAATAAATTTCCTGGGTCTCCTCTGAGTGGCCACTGGTTGGAGCTGGACTGAGGGAAGTGGGGTGATACTTAGCTCTCCACTGGGACTCTGCACCAGACAGGCCAGGAGTGCTTACTTCAAATTTCAAAGGACGGGAATTCTAAATAACAATGATTTTAAATATCTTGCAAAATAACTTTTCTCTTCCACAATCTAGGTTTTTCTTTCATGTACACATACATGCAGACTTTCTTCAAGCACTAACCTTTTAAAGCAGCAACGAGGGAGAACTGTTAAAAGACTGGGACTTCAATTAATTTGCCCCTGACCACAGAGTCCCTGAACTCTTGAGACTTGGTATAATGATCTTAAAGTTTTGACAGTAGCAATATAAAGTATATACTAGCTCATATAACCATTCACCCCACAGTTTAGAATGAAAATACTGGGAGAAGGAGTAAAGGAATAAATATAATCAACAAAAAGCAACACTATGTTGTTCTATTTTTAGAAGGAAAATTTTAAACATTTTATGACACCCTTCCAAGAAAAATCTACTTCCTATTTAACATTAAAACCTATTAAACCTATTGCTTATCTGTTATTTAATTATAGTTATTACAGTTGCTTAAAACTAGTAAAATAATAACAAAGTAATCTTCATTGCTTGTCCTCATTCCAATTGTATCACTTCTATTTAAAACAATAGAGAAAATGGCAGTGGTAATGAATACTCTATGGACAGAACTAGGGATAATGAATACACACACTTACGCATAGAATAACAAATAAATTGACATCAATTTAAAATGGAAACAGATCAATTTTTTAAAAGTTTAAATTTTTAATAAGGGACATTTTTAACACTGAAGGTAATAAGCAGTGAGGACAAGGTAAATGTAATATTTCTTGATCAAAATATAGTAAAAACGGAAACAGGACAATTCACAGTCTATGTCTATAACTACTTAAGGCACTGATTTATATCCTAATATATTTATTTTTTAGCATAACATAAAAATTGTCTTTACAGCTGTCACAAACATAAAAGAATCAACACAAGGCTAACTGTATTGAACACAGAACCTGCAGAAAAAGAAAAATAGTGATAACTGGAAATAGTATTCATTTTCCAAAAGTTCCTGGCTTACTTTCTGTTCTTTTTCTGTCTTCCAAATAACTTCTGGCTCTCTACTCATTCTTTGGGACGTACTAATCACTCATTCCTTTAGCCCGGGTCTGTTCTGTTTCTACGTGTCCTTGTATAACCCTGCTCTTTCTAATCAAGCTTTTGAAAATCTCCTCTCCCAGATAACAATTTTCATGTCTCTAACCTTTTAGAGTTTGTAGTTTCAACTGGATGACTACTCTACTTCTGCTTATGAGAACATGCATGCACATACTTTAAAACAATGTAAAGAAAACACTTCACATTGCTGGTAAGGGATTCGCCTGCAATGCAGGAGTTCAGTTCAGTTCAGTTGTTCAGTCATGCCCGACTCTTTGCGACCCCATGGACTGCAGCACACCAGGCTTCCCTGTTCATTGCCAACTGCTGGAGTTTACTCAAACTCATGTCCATCGAGTTGGTAATGAAGACCTGGGTTCAATCCCTGGGTTGGGAAGATCCCCTGGAGAAGGGCACAGTAACCCATGCCAGTGTTCTTGCCTGGAAAATTCCCATAGACAAAGGAGCCTGGTGGGCTCCAGTCCGTGGAGCGACCGCAAAGAGGACATGACTAAGCAACTAAGCACAGCACAAAGAAAACACTGTACTTTATAAAAACAAGGTTAATGAGATGTGTATAGAGAGTTATATTAGTTATGGTCAATTTTGCCATGATGGCATAATGACTCCATGTGGAATACAGATTGGAGGCTCCAAGGATCCCTTCCTTGGGTTCAATTAATTTACTAGAGCAACTCATAGAACTCAGAGAAATATTTTACTTACTTGATTACCTGCTTATTATACATGGATATGATTAAACAATCAGGTGGAAGAGATGCACAGGGCAAGGTATGGAGAAAGGTCTTGGAGCTCTCATGCCTTCTCCACATACACCCCTCTTTCCAAATCCCCAAGTATTCACCAACCCAGAAGTTCTCTGAACCCCATCCTTTTGGGTTTTTCTGGAGGCTTCATTACACAGGCATGTTTGATTAAATCATTCAATGATTCAACCTCCAGCCCTCTTTCCCTCCCAGAGATCAGGATATGGGAATGAAAGTTCCAGTCCTCCAAACTCCTGGTTGGTTCCCCTGGCAACCAGGCCCCATCCTTAGGTGTTTTCAGGGTACTACCTCAGTAACATAACGAAAGTCATCTTTATGACTCTCAGCATTCAGGAAATTCCAAGGGTTTTAGGAACTCTGTGCCAGAAATAGGGGCCAGATCAAAAACATATTTACTATAAACTGCAATATCACAATTCCCTAATATAACACAAACAACCTCCCAAGTAATTGCTGCCAAAAATAAATAAATAAAATTATTTTTTTTTAAATGGTGCCATTTTGAGTGCCCTTTGGATGGCTATGCCATCTATAATAAAAATCCAAACAGCAGAATTATACTTTATTGAGTGAAATCCATAACCAAAATTTAACAACTTTTATATTACCAAATACATCTATGCCAAAATAAATACACAGGAAGTTATTTCTTCTAAACTAATACAGACATTTGCTGGAATATATAAATGCCAGAAGGTATAAAATCTTTCACTACTAATGCTCTTGTCTTAATAACTGCACAATTTACCTTGTCATCAGGAAGCACGTGCCAAATAGATATTGTCTTTTCCTCAACTTCATTGTTGATAGACAAATACGAAGGTTGATAGATTTTGGTTGGTTCTAATATTAATACCTTCAAAACATAAGGCAAAGAAACTAGTATTATTGACTTAAGATTTAAGCCATTTAGAGTTGTTCTAACAACCCTGCACTGACACATGAGATTAACACATAAGGCTTAGTCCAAAACTGGAGTAAGACTATTTTAACTTCGGATTCTTGCTATCCTATGAGGCCTCTGAGCAATGCATGTATTAAACAGTTACCATAAGTTACAATAATCATCACCTTTCATTGCTAAAGAAACTGGAAATAAATTTTTGAAGTCCTTATGTTGGTTTGGCTATCCCCAGGGAATCTGCTTGGAGAAGGCAACGGCACCCCACTCCAGTACTCTTGCCTGGAAAATCCCATGGATGGAGGAGCCTGGTAGGCTATAGTCCAGGGGGTCGTGAAGAGTTGGACACGACTGAGTGACTTCACTTTCACTTTTCACTTTCATGCATTGGAGAAGGAAATGGCAACCCAC